>JACXIL010000192.1:1055654-1613337 GCA_014737365.1 Bombus soroeensis
CTTTTTCTTTTTCTTTCTTCTTTTCTCTTTTTTCTTTTTTCTTTTCTCTTGTAGGAACCTGAAAGTTCACCTGATAAGAAATCATGGGATAAGAACAGTTTGTCGAATAATAAATTCTCGAACGGTGCCGAATCACCGAAATCTGTCCGCAAGAGGTTTGGTTCTGCTTCTGAGGATACCCTCCTGAAAGTGAACGGCGTTAACGACGGGGCTGTGCTTACTGTTCAAGAAATGGAGGCATTTAAAGCGGAGATCATCAAGGAAGTGCGCAAAGAATTCCAAAAGATGAAACAAGAGATTGTAGATGGTAACGATAGTTCAATCAAATGTGTCAACGTGTTTGAAAATCGTTCTATTGCATTCTATTGTTTTTTTTTTTTTTTTTTCTTCCTTTTTATATTTTCAGCTGTCAGAGCAGAACTGAGTAGAAGATAAAGATGAGACGCGGACCAGTTTGAACTAAAGCGAAGAAGAAATGAAGAATTCTACTGCTGTGTAGATCAATCGAAACGATCATCGACTACCGTACACGACTTTTTTTTACTACGTATTCGCGAAATTGGAATGCAGTTATACCCCATGTATATCAGACATGTTTGTGTGTAAGTACGTTATATCTAATCTAGTGTTCTAAGTGAACAATACCCTTTCGTTGCTTACTGGACGAATAGTAAGCAACGTGAACTTTGGATAAAATCGGTTCTGATTCTACCAATTCGATGCACAGCACACATCACGGATCGGCTACATTTGCATCCGTATTAGTCTTCGGTGGTATCGTACAATTTCTCTTTCATTAATGACGATTGCTGTTCTCCTTGTTCCGACAAGTATTATTCGTAGTTAAATCGAGCAACCTATCGTGACGTAACATAAAAGCTGATCCCACGCACAATAGCAAACGCTTGCGTTTCTATGTAAATATCACGGAATTCAACTCAGCGAAAGACACGTAAGAATTTATAAAAGAGATTTCTCTAGTCTAAGATGCATTTAAATTGGGGCTGAAAGAACTTGCGCGCATTCAATTGTTTCGCAACGGTGATGCAACTTTCTTTTTCTTCTTTTTTTTTCTTTTTTTCTTTTTTCTTCTTGAACATTTGCTCCCAATTTCCTTATCAAAATGCACGCAACTTAAGTTGAATCTTACTTGGATTTTTTCGTACATACCACCACTACTTCCATGTACAGATTTCATTAATAACGCACAGCTCGATACATTCCAAGTGAAAATGTTTCGGTAACGTAAAACAGGTAGAACAGAATGAAAGCGATCATCGATCGATTGCCACACAATTTTCAAATAAACGAGTTCTCGGTTGATTCGAGATTTCTCTAAATACACCCACATGATCCGATCGTTAAACGATTACATCGATTTTATATTTACGCATCATTGATCGCTGCAACAAATTCAAAATTCGACAAATGACCGACTTGGTCATGACAGGGCGATCGTGTTTGCTATCGATATTGTATACTACTCTCCGTTCTTATATTTTTTTATCGTCTCTCGTACGATTCTCACGGAAAATGAGAAAATTAACGTTGCAGTTCATATATATTCTATGTATCTATAATATAGCCGTGTATACGCTGATTCGCACCAGCTTATTGGCATTTATTGCATACAACCAGAACAAAGTTCGGGGAGCGAGAGCGAGCGAGAAAGAGAGTGAAAATGAGAGGAAGAATGAGGCGCGAGGAAGAAGCGAGAAGAAAAAGAAGAAAAGATAATCGTGTATCCATTCCTCGCAATATCTATGTATGTATTTTCGAACGTGCTACGATATCACCGGTCATTCGATGTACGACGCGATATGACACGATATGACGACATACTACGATATTCGCGTATCTAAATTCGAATGACGCGTGATAAACTTTGACGATTCATCGCATTTAACATTTAACATCTTTCTTTCCTTCTTTTTTTCTTTTTCTTTGTTTCATAAGACAGACTTGTGATGACTGACGTACTAAATTAACGCATTAATTAAGAACGCAACGGTAAAGTTAAGTATTATCGAACTAAATTTTAAATCTCAATTTCTAGTCGTATAAGGAAAATAAAGATTAAAGGTATTAATCACCGATACACTGTCACTGTTCCGTGGGATAAGCTAATATCTCGATATGACGTGTGTCTTTCGGGGATATAAATGATAATTAATAATTGTCCATCGTTTCGCACGTTCTCGCACAAATATTCTGTGTGAATGTGATTAACTTCTGATTTTATTCGATCAACCTTTCTCTTTTGTATTACGTACTTTTTCACGGAACTGTAATTCCAGACTGGTACGTCGATCTCAATACATATTCCATTTGCATTTACCGTGAAACATTCTTTCAAGATGTTTTAACGTTCGTGAAATTGAACAAAGAAAATGAAACGATCAATTTTATAATAATACCGATACGGCGCTAAGCAACAGCCGACTGAACTGAATAAACTGATACTCTTATTGTAACGATAAGTACATAAAGTACATGTTCCGGCAACGTTCTTTGCCATTTGATGCATTTTACATTAAAATAACGTATTCCGCTCTGTCTATCGCATTCCACTAACGGAAATGTACAATTTTTCGAGGTTTTTACGCTTATCGGGGTTTATATTTTTTCAATGATTTACGTTTCTACTCTACTTTTTAAGCTTTCCACGGTAAACTTGATGATCTTGCAATCAACGTTGCGTTATCTTGAGAAGAAAAAAAAAAAAGGAAAAAATAACGATTTGACGAAGCCTCCCGTTCGAAGATGCAAGACTAAATTTTAAACGATTAAACAACAGGTGGAGCAGGTATGAGGATGTGTGCGTGTATGAGTGACACTGTGTGTGCGCGCGTACGTATCGAACGTGTGTGTGTCCATGAATGCGCACGCGAATGTCAAACGGCGATGTAGCGTGTAAAGGAAAGAGAAAAAGGGAGAGAGAGAGAGAGAGAGAGAGAGAGAGAGAGAGAGAGAGAGAGAGAGTGAGGAAGAGAGGAGGGAAAATTTTGGGCGCGGCAACGGTGAACGTTCGATGGATTCAAGGGAATGAACTAAATCGCACGGGGTACGAGAAAAGCGACTAGTGTTAGATGCATTTATAATTATATTTAACATATGTATATTTATATATACATATATCATACATGGATAATTTTAATATGACAAGATTAAACGCGCGAGCATAAAGAGTGTTTGTTACGATTGAAATTATTTAAGAAGCGCAAAAGAGAGAGCGTGCCGATAACGGATCGACGTTGGTTTTGCGACACCGACGAATCGGGTCGGATCGAGACGGATCGAGACGGATCGAGACGAATCGGGACGAATCGGGACGAATCGGGACGAATCGAGCCGAGTCGGCGAGACTGTGCCGTGTCCAGGGCCATTATAAACGGTGTGTATTATAATTTAATGTATCAGCAGCAAGAAAATACACGTATGATATAAAAGAATAACGAGTGAAACGCTATTTTATGTATTACGTGCGACGCAACGGCAACGAGAGTTCGAAAAAAGCAGAAAGAAATTTTATTTTACTCGCTAATGAACCTGCCTCACCCTCATCTTCAAGTTCGATAACGCGCTCGCAGTTTCTGCCGACTATTCCTTCTGTCCGAAACAACGATTGTTACGTCTCACCGCGTGCACGAGTGCGTACGCATGCGTGCGTATCAGTGATAACTTAAGTTCGCGTGACTTATTAGCCGACCGTCGAGTCTCGTCGCCGTTTCCCGTCGTTGTTTATAATATATGTAAATCGACGATGCAAATGAAGAATAATAATAAAATAATTGGAAAAAGCATATGGTAATTATGGACGTTGTAACGAATAAATAGCCTCGTGGCGAAACGAAATGGCAGTGTTTACACATGTTCGATTACTTTGCGAGAAGCGGGCCGCACCCTTCGCGTGGCAAACGAAAATGGTGGTGTCGTCTGGTCACGAGAAACGTCGATATCGTCCCTTAGCGAACTATCTAGGTTCTACAACTGGCAACGACAACGACGGAACGCATCCTAGACTCATCGAAATGAAAAGCTCGACGAGGCCACGTAGCGTATTCTATTAGCGTTTAAAGCGATCGCGAGGAAAATTTATACGAAATACAATTAGCAGTACTAACGTACGAAGTTTGAAGAACCGATGCCGAACACGCACTGTTTCTTAAGACGTATCTTGAAAATATTTGTATGTAAATGAATGACGAAACAATAAAAAGTATACGCTCAATCTACGAGAATAGCTTCCCTTTAATCCGAACTCTAATGCGACAAGAAAAGTTTTTATTCCAGTCCGCTCGATCCAATGATTCCATCGAGTTATTTATAGATCTGTTTCATCGTTTGGCGAGTACGATTCCTGATCTCTACGACCCGTAGAATCCTTATCTATCGGTAAGGAACGACTTAAACCGTGCTCTCGAGAAACTCGCGCACGATCTTGCACTGGATGAACTCCGCTCCGTACAGGTCACCGATAATCGCATACATCGAATCCACTCCTCGTCGGTGATTTTCGATCGTTCACTACTTACTATAGCAACGATGCGTCACTTGTCCAAGAATATGATGTAAAGGGAGAGGGGAGATAGATAGAGAGAGAGAGAGAGAGAGAGAGAGAGAGAGAGAGAGAGAGAGAGAGAGGTAAAGGGGAGTAGGAAGGTCTGTTGTACCGATGGGAGAAGGATATGGAGTCGCGAGGGCTGACTAGAGAAGGGGCCCAGAGGAGGGGAAAGAACGAATGACGCATAAAACAGCAGGATATCACGAAGGATACCTAGCGTGGCCGATCGCGGTCACGGCGTTTCCGATTACGAGTACTCGCTTCATAGACTCACACATAGGTACGAGACTCGCGTATCATGTAGGAGCCATGGGTGCGACCTATGGGTGTTTCGCGGTTCGTTGCGGATCGATAACGCGCAAAGAGTATCGAGAGAGCGCGACGCGCGCCTGGATCGACCTAAGTTTGTAGTAGGAACGTAACCGTTCGCCGTGGTGTTCCCCGTCGCGACACCGTGCCGCCGACTCGCCGGAGGAGATCGCCTGTCGCCGACTGGCGCCCCGGTCACTTCGTCTACGCCGCGCCTTCTCTCTTTCTCGCCACTACTCACTCGCTGGTTCGATCGCGGGACCTGCGAGCAAACACTACCGCAGGTACCCGTTTGGAACACGTTGGTCGCGCGACAACGGAAGTTGTCGAAAACGTGCGAACGACCGTGAAACTCGCTTCGAACTAGTCGGGCGGGAAAAATGAGGTCAACCGTTGTTGGTATCGCGCGGTATAGGTGACTGGAGGAAACGAAAGAAACGAAAGTCGTAAAGGTAGATGCGGCAAAGTAAACGCGCTTGCGCCTTGCGGACCACGAACGACCACGCGTTGCGGCGATAGAGCAGCGGAAAGGGAGAGACGCGCGTCACAGTGAGACTTTTGGAGACGACGAGACGTGGGCGCAGGGAACCGTGGCAAAATCACCGGCAAACAAATGAAAGATACACGTTGCAACAATCGAATATATACTGTACAGTCACGATAATCACGGTACGAGTAATCAGAGGAGCGGGTGATCCATGTACAATTATAGAGCGCCGTGCAGAGCAAACTACCGCGTGCCGGAGTCTTAAGCGAAACAACAATTAACTGGAGTACTACGGTGTGTAGTCTTGGCCGATCCGTCAGTGCATAATAACGCGTGATCGTCGAGAGAGAAAAGAGAAAAGAGATTGAGGCTATGAAGCATCGCGAGAGGACGAATCGATTGCGTTACGAGACACCATCGAAACGTTCCGTAGCCGTAGACAACGTGCCGGTTGTCTTGACCACTCGGATCGATGGAAAGTCGTGGAACCGTGGCAAATTAGCACACCGGTTCGTAATCTGGTTCGCTCCTTTCGTTTTACGTTCATCGTTCTCGATAGAAAATAAGTTTCGTGAGATTCGAAGTTAGACGATCGGTATGCGTAATTTCACGTGTGTACTACGACTGACGCGCTGAAATACGAATAGGTTTATATATCGCGTGTGTCACGTGAATATCGTACACGTTGTCTCGTGTACGAGCCAGGGGTTTTCTTGCAATTACATCGAACGCGAACAAGGCAGATAGATTCTTTAATTCTCGCGCGTTCGAGAATAATTGAATTTATCTATTTAATTTATCCGAGAAAGTCGACGCTCGCGACGACGCCTCTTAGATCAGCACGAACCACGTAGACTAGGAGAATATCGATCAAATATTTGTTTGGCGTTTGAAAATTATTTGTATTCGAACATTGACAGATCGAAACGAGCACGAGCGAACGAGGTAGCGAGCAGAGATCGCGCGTGTCACTAGATCCACGGGCCAATGGTCGATCATTGATCGAGCAACGCGTTCACCGTGTCTGTCTCGGACGCTCGACGAGGTCTGCCACGAAGCTCCACTACTACAACACGAATAGGAGATGACGCGATCCGCGAATCGCGAGAGATGACGCATTCGATGACGAAACACTGGTAAGGGAAAACTGTACCATTGTCCGTACACGTAAATACAGAATTATACCTTATCTCGTTCTCAGTATCCACGACGTTTTTTCCACGTATGTTATCGGTTTTGGAATCTCGTGTACATAATTGTTCATATCGGTCCGAGATTAGTTACAAAGTCTGATCGATAAACAATCGTACACGATGCTCTAACGAAAAGAATACATGTACAGTTTACGTATACGGCGTACGTCCATTGACCGATTGATCATTGTTGTTTCAGCGTGTGGAGGCGGCAATGAAATCGAACGTGCTTACGACCTGGCAAAGTGGGAACAATTACGATTACCATCACGATCACAGTGGTCACGCTCGTCGCAGTGATCACGCTGTTAATGGTGACAATAAGACCGTGCAGGTGTCGAGATGGAATTTTAAAGACTCAGAACGGAATCGGAGAGAAGAAGAATCGTCGATCTTTGACCACGATCGCTCGCGATCGTTCGTTCGCGTCGGCTACAGCACGAATCACTGAAAGCTCTTAAAGCACGAGTCTCGGCGGATCGGCAGATCGAAGAAGATCGAGTTAAAAACGCGGGAAAAAGGGGAGCGCCGCGAGATCGTGGAAAGGTGCGTTGCGGGCGAAGGAGTCGACGATCGACATCGATGTGACCCAGGGAAAGGAAAACTGCTGAGAGGCGGTCGTTGGGCAAAATCAAGACGGAGACAGTGCCGTAGTCCTGGGGGCCCAGGGTATACGCAAGATCTATTAATAACTTGTAATACGGTAGTAGTGGGGCGCTGTTCGCTAGCGGGTGAAAATAGAAAAGAATGTTTTTGGAATCCAATTGGACTTGGTTGGCCGAACGATGGGGCAATATGGCCGACTTGGCCGAGCGGGTGGACGATCTGATATGCAGTTTCGACTCAGCTGGTGATACGACCATGGATACGTTATCGATGCTGATATTTGGCTGGATGTTGTTCGGATTAGTGGTACTGTGTGTCGGCAAATACGTTTACAATCGATTCGTTTTGAACGAGCTCGGTTCTGGGACAATAGTTACCGCCAAGGACGGCCATATCGTTCACGGTGATAGCGTCGGTGTCAGTGGTGGTGCTGGTGCTGGTGGTGCTGGTGGTGGTGGTGGTACTGCCGGTGGTGGAGGTGGTGGCGGCGGTAGTGGAGGCAAGTTACTTTCGCTTGGCAAGCAAAAAATCGTTTCATCGGGTTCGGTATCCTCGGGGGCCGGGGCAGGTGGTGGCGGCAGCGCCGGTTCCGGATCGCACGCAGCCGCCCCTCATCCTTCCGGTGGCGGTACCAGTTCAACATCCGGTATCGGCTCGTCGCCGTCCTCTTACGTTCCACCGACGCCTCCTGTACGCAAACGTCTCACCAGAAAGTCGTCCGGTGTTCTCATCAGCCCCGCAAGAAGTAGCAAAAGTTTGAATTTGCCGACCGCCACTGGGGCCGACCCGGATGCCGTGCGCTGGGTCAACGAGATCATCGTTTGGCTCTACTCAGATCCAGCGATTTTGGACCAACTCCTGGCTGCTTGGGTCGCGTCTCTCAATGATTTTACCAGCAATTCCGTCGACGAGGTGAGCCGATATTCCCATCCGTTCGATGCTCTCGTCGGCATTACCGTTCTATCGTAACGATATGATTTTCTCGATATCGAAAAAACATCCGCTTCGCTAGGATTGCTCACGGTCCTGTCTCATGAATATCTCTCACCGTATCGAGAGACAGCGACCGGAGAAATATCGAATCAAGGATGATTTAAAGAAGGATCCTCTTGCGCGCTGAGCACCGCGTAGGTGTTCTTGAGCAACAAAAACACCGGCTTAACCCACTCGCGCTATGCCGTCGGACAATTTTACCGACGAGAGCCTAGAGATCGTGTTTTAGGCTCGTCAAGTTACATCATGCGCTTATCGTTGGCCCGCTCATTTTCTACGAACCAACTCCGCGATAACATCGAATAGAATCTATTTAAAATGAGAAAACGAAAAACAAAGCCTCTTTTAATTCTTCGATTGTCACGGAGAAATGCGTTTTCACTCGTGTTCTCTCGTTACTCGTAGCACGGGGTCGGAGTCGAGTTCGTGCGAGTTTTACCCGAAACACATCCACCGAATCTCTCTAACATCTTTTGCGAATGCGACTCCAAGGATGACGTGGTACGTATGAAATATTCTTTCGTCACATATTTTCTGTGTCAAGGATCGTTTCAAGTATGGTCATCTCGTTTATTTCGTTTCAGACGATCACGTGCGATTGCGAAGCAACTCCGGCGTTACAGTTAAAAGCGTCTCGCCGGAAAGCTGATAAACTCGAAGTCAGCCACTATCGCGTAAACGTAAATCGTTTCCGTGCGCGATTAAACGTCATCTGCATCACCGAGAAGCTTCTGCTGGACTTGAAATGCGACGGCTGGCCGGACGTTTGTATCATATTTTTACGTTATTTATTTTTGCAACCAGCGGCTTCGTGATGTCTCTCGTTATCCTTGTACTTTCGCCTTTGCGTTAGGTGAAAGTCTCGCTGGCCCAAGTAGGCACGATAAAGAAAGATCTGGACGAGAGCCAATTGCAGGAAGTCGTAACGGAAATCGTAATAGGCGCGTTAAGGGGGACCAATGTTCATCTGAATTTGTTCCAATATCCGAGCTGTCCACGGTTATGGAGGGAACCGGCGACCACGCAACACAGCTTTTCGATGCCCATGCATTACGACAACGTGGTAAATTTATTTTTAAACGACTGAGATACGCGGTCCCTTTTCTACATAACGAATAATTAATTCGTCTAGACGACGTCGAGCGGTTCGCTTCAAGCCTCCAGACAACGACTTCAAACTCAAAGTCCAATACCGACACAGAATCAATATATTGCCAGTGACAGAAGGCTGCTCGTCAAGGTGGTGAAAGCAACGGAATTAGGCGGCGAGCAGGGTGCTTTAGAACCGTACTGCGTCGTTGAATTGGACGAACCACCGCAGAAGAATCAAACGTCCGTCAAGAAGGATGCTCGAGACCCATTGTGGGACGAAGCATTTTTATTGTAAGTCATTCAGAAGGAAACACTGCGGCGCGTCGGTTCGATGCGGAGTCGTCGTCGTCGAAATCGACCGATTTCGCTATTTCTTCGTTTCCGACGAAACAACAGCCAAAATATACCCTTCTATCCGCTTGAATCTCACGATCGTTCGTAATTTGCAGCGATGTTAATCGTAACACGTCGGAAGTACTGCTGGAGGTCTACGATCGCGTAAATAAATCCCAACGATTCTTAGGTTTGGGTATCGTCGGTATCGACGAGCTGCTCGCAAATCCGAGCCAGAGACAGATCATACCTCTTCAAAATCGACCGTACGAAGAGGAGGATATCACCGGCACTCTGACCGTAGAGGTAAGTAAAAGAGCGACACGGACGCCCATACGCCGTGTAATTTAACGAAATTCTTTATTTGCTATGCCATTTCATTGTTTTCTTTCCTTTTCTATCCTCTCTCTTTCGCTCTCTGTCCTCTCTTTTCTCAGTTTCTATTCATCGAGGGCGCGGAGGTGCCTCAAATTGGGAGCAAACCTTACAAGGTGAAGGAGACGATAAAGCCGGTGTCACCGACTCCTCGTACCTACACCCCGACAAATCTCATCAGCGACAATAGTCTAAATTACAACAATGGTAACAGCACACTTATCTTGTACGACTCTACCGTTCAACCCGAAGGGGGTAATTACCAATTACTTTATCTGAAAGGCATTGCGTTCGTGTTCACAAGTGTGAAAACATAGCGATGATTAGTGATGTCACTCCCCCCTTTAAAAATCGTACTCAAACAGTTCATCGCAACTCTCGCCACATGTGATCTCGCCGAAACGATGTTACATTTCGCTGTGTACTCTTTAACGCAACGTAGATCCTGTTTTTTTTTTCTTCTACAACTATAGAATAGATGGTATTTATTCGTTGTTCGTGCTAGCAGCGACACGAACTCTCCCTCTCGTGCGCGTGCCTGCATCTCTAGTACCGGATTGTACTTTCCACTGCCATGTAATAATTCGCATGACCTATGTTTACTCGTATGTACACGTATAGAATTCTCTACCTGTCTCCCTTCTTCTATCAACTCCGTTACTTAACGTTCGCTTTAACGTTCCTCTAGCACGATACGAAACGATTGTACGCTCACTGTTCTCGGCCCGAGTTTCTTACGATCGACGATTCTTCGAAGTTATTTCGACTACCAGTGAAGCGAACCTGGCAAATCACGATGACAGTGTATGCAATATGCTTGCATAATAGCGGTCGCGTTGCCAGGCACGCGAAAACTTGTCTGGTAAACGAAATGACGAATGCTTGGTGGAATGATGGACGTAGAAAGTCGTAAACCTCCTTCCGTTCTTCCTTCTAACCGATTAGATATTTTGAGCGACCAAATGTAATTTGCAGACTATCTGACGAATGGCAACGCGGTGGATTCGCCTTACAGAACTGGACAAAGCAACGGGAACAAAGGAACTCTGATCGTGCACAGCCAGCAAAGGGTACGCTCAATGAATCTGCACGTTGAATGCAATTACGAGACCTATGCAAATTTTACTCCATTTACTAACACCTATCGACTATAGTCTATTCTTTTTTTGTTGTGTTTTTTCTTTTGCAGCAGCCAGAGCGGCAGGTGGTTAAGGTAAGCCATTGCTTGACGTCGTGTCCTCTCACCCTCGTCGTCACCGGCGTGATCATGGTTGTAAAAATAATCCGCGCACGTATTTTTACATTTTTAAATCCTCCATTATGTATTACGTCCATTCTACAAATTTCCTTTCCAGCATCGAAAGTCACGGTATTTATAATATTCCTTTCGTTCGAACGATCCCGTTTCCTGTTTAATCCTTCACGGCCTGCCTTCCTTTTACGTCCTTGTTGCATCTATGAACCGATTGGAAATCAGGCAGCCTTGTGTTTTACGAGAACGCTAATTATCGTCAGTTGAGTGGCGTGTGTTTACTAATTCCACAGGTCGCCCTGACGGAAAGTGGAAACTGGCAGGAAATCTCTCCGGAGGTAATTATTCTTGTTGTCACGAGATCGTTTCTGCCCTATTCTTAACGCAGCGCCGTTCTAATTTCGCGTTCTCACGTTTTCGCTAATTACGTTACAGTCGATTCGAAAAGAAACCTTCTAAAAGGTCTATAACGATGCTTGTGAAACAACCGCGACCTTAACCATCTGTCTATAAACCTTTCGTTTTCATTCGTTTCAGCATGGACCGAAAGATACCAGCGTGACGTCGGGACCAGAAAGCACACCGAATTCTTCCAATTCCGAAGGTATCCCGTCTTTTCATTTCTTTTTTATCGTTTCCGGTTTTCACATAAAATGCGATAGTTGGTTCAAATTATGCTTCTTTGTATCGTAGAAAGGGGTCGAACGAGAAGAAAAAGGCGCGATTTCTTTGGAACGATAAAGAAACGACTGAGTCGATCGAAGACGAGAAGCAGATCGGTCGGACCGGAAGGTGATGCGAACCACGAGGATCAACACTCCAGATCTATATCCGCGGACAGAGCGCGTGATCCTGGCTCGGGTATGTTTGCTCGCGAGTATACATTACGCTCGTGAAACGATTCCTGATTTAGAACAGACTTAGCGCCTCTTCCCTTCTAGTAGACCGAGTCTTTGGTATAAAATTCTACTTGTTTGTTTTGCACACGAATCCCGTGCGCGGTACGCAACGTTGGTAAGTACGATCATCCCGATAGCGATGATGCAACGAGCAACAGCAGTAGCGCGCATTTTACGGAGCTTCGTAAAACGATCAGCCGACAAAAGTATAAGATAGACGCACGCCAACGTTACAACGCTAACGCCACTGCCAATAAGATATTTCCCGTGCCAATGACGCTGACACGCGACTAACGTAACCTGAGATGCAAACGATCGTTTCGCTTGAATTTTATAGTCCGTTTATCGATACCAGGGAGGGAAGAGCATTCGAGGAGATCGAGTTTGAGCGAAGCATCCGGCATAAGCGGAGCGTCGACCAGAACTTACGTTAACGAGGCTTCCACTTTAGTTCTCGAGACTCTCGAGAATGGTATCAAAAAGTAAGCAACACCACGTTCGTTTTACGGTTCATATTTTCGTACGCTGAACGAATCATATTCGACGTCCGTTTTTGTTATTTTCAGGCATTACCTGGTACCATTGTCGCTCGCGCAAAAGAGCAAATGGCGAAAGAAAGGCACGAAGCTTCACATATTCAACGATCACACTTTCATAGCGAAACATATGGCTGGGTAAGCTAACGCGGAACACACCGTTACGTGTATGTTGTTGCGCAAAAGCTTTTAACCAGGTAGATTTTCCGCTCTATACTGCGAGTGCGATATTTCGAAGAATCTTCGTAGTAACGATATTATTTAACAGCGTTTATTTATCGTGTCGTTTCGCTACCCGCCGGCGATATATTTGAAAGTTATTTAATACCCAAGAGGCGCGTCATATTCTGTCCAATTGCGAGAAAATCGCGTTAGGAATGAAATTAGCGTCGAGTCAGACGAGTCGTTTCGTTTCAGTGGAACCGTATGCGAGGTGTGTAAGCGAACGCTTGCGCGAAGATTGGGCAAGCAGGGTTACGAGTGTAGAGACTGTCAAATGAAGTGTCACAAGCATTGTCACGTTAAAGTGGATACCACGTGTCCCACATCTACCATTCAGAGCATCGAGCTGTAAGTAGACAAACCTCCACTTATTCTACGATCTCTTATTGAATCGTTTCAAAATCGATGGAAAATGTGTTACTATACGTATAGTTTAAGAAAGAACTTTCGCGAAATCACGAGCTAATCCTATCTTTTTTTAATCTAATTGTCGCGTAAGGTCTCTGCTACCGGTACTCAGTGAGTAAGATGGGTAAGTTGCTCAAACTTGACAGAGAAAGACTTGTTGGTATTAAAACTCTGGTACTGTAACAAGTAGTTGCGCATGAACAACGAATTTTCTGCTCTTTCTGTAACAGTTGCAACGAACGTTGATTCCTTGCACTTCCATGTGATTTTATTACTTATTGGCAGCGTCTTGCGACCACCATGGACATGCATACGTCTCGTACCGCTTTTGCAAATACTAATCGTTCGTTTGACATTTTCGTATAATAGAAGGCAATGCTTCGTTGATATTTTTAACCCTAGCTTGGGTTAAAATACAATACGTTTAGATTTATGCAAGAGTTTCTCAACTTTCGAATCCATACATAAGGATGATCAACTATCTGCTCTTAATAAGCGATCAAATTGTCCATTCAACGATAGATGTATTATGGAGATTTTTATATTTTATTACAGCAATTGTCGCATCCCGGTAACTGTCGAGATTCAATTTGGATATTTACCGTTTTCGCTTCTTTCCATCTCGTCGGTTACGCTGGACGGACAGATTTTCTATTACCCGCATCTAATATTCATACGCTAATGATTGATACCTACTAAATTAATACATTGGAGATCGATGAATTTTAGATAAAATATTTTCACTTTTTCACTTTCAAGTTTCTCGCGGATAGCGTAAAAGCTTCGCGAATAATGTAGATCGTCGATCTCGAGTGTGTTACGTCGATACGGTCACGTACATTTAGTAAAATTTGTTCATTTCTTTTAGAACGTGCATAAAGAACGTGCAACGGCCCGACCGCAGATCGATCAGTCGGCTCTGCTGATGAAATCTTGGACGATCTACTTGCGGCCATGTTCGAGAACCGAGTCGTTCGTCCTGACAAAGATCGTCGTTCAAATCGCTTCGTACGTAGTGGCACATTTGCGAAGCGAATCACGCTATTGTATCGTACGCGATATTGTAGGCAACCTAGCGCGAGAAAAGGCTGCCAGCTACCTACGATAAGCGGTGCGATTGGTTTCCAAGCACGAAGCGCTTTTGAACGCCGTAGCACCGTTCTGTTGCCCGCTACTGTTACTATTACGCTTTTCAATATCTACAAAACGAATACGAACGCGAACGTGAACGTAAACGTAAATACGAACGTGAAAACGAAGCGAACGAAACGAAACAGATGAAGCGAAGAGACCGGACACGATCGCGTACAACTTTCAACTAGAAGCAGAACGTTGTTCGGTTCGGATAGTGGTGAAGAGCGAGCGATACGTCTCGAGCGGCTGAAATAAATAACGTTCGCGGCGAATCGTGAGATATTTATCCGTTACTATCTACTATAGTTTTCCTTACAACCTTTCGAATTTTCACGAAACTTTTTACACTTAAAGGAACGTCCGATTTTCTATCGATTCGTAATCTTAAGCCTTAAGCGATTATATTGTACCCATTTTGCCTTTTTCTTTCGTTCGTTTCTCTCGCTCGTTGTTTCAAGAACAAAGGGAGAACCTTTGGGGATATACGATGTATCTGATAGAATTTGAGAAAATGACATCGACGAGAAACGAAACACGTGAACGATAGTGCCTCTAGATACGAAAGTTTGTCGTTATCTTTGAAATATTGTATCTTTATCCCGTGAAAGTAATACTTTTGACAATATTTTCGATCGTTGTATCAGAAATCCGATCGATGAATCAAACTCAAACGCTTCAACGCGCACACTTGTGCCTATGTATCGTGCGTAAAGAAAGCATCGTAATCTTTGAATGATACGTATTACCGGCTGATAAATATTACTATAATCATAATTAATATAATTGATGATTACGATTATGACGATTATCATTACTATTGCTATTATTATTCTTATTATTATTATTGTTGTTGTTACCGATGTCGTTGTTACGATTGTTACTACCATACCTAAGAATAGAAAATAATGGTCTACGATGGTCTACACTACTACGCCGGGCATATTCAAACAGCTGTTGTAACAATGATGATAATGATAATAATACTGTGTTACGTTGAAAGAAATAATATGGTTACATTATGATTCTACGCCACTGTGCCTTTATTGGCTCCGTCTTTCTTTCCCTTCCCCGGAATTCCCTCATTTCGAAACGCCTAACGATATTATCTTCTAAATATCATTGTTACGAGAAAAGATGGCGGGGAAAGATACAAGCAGCTAGATGTTAATCTTTCCATCTATTTCAATGTCCGAAATGAAATATTTTGAGGTAAAGAGGGTAAAAGTGGGAGGAACCTGTTCGGTCAGGTCCAACCAGAAAGTTGAGACAAGCGATATCTAGCCACATCTTCAACGTCCTTTTCGTACAATTCGTACAATTTCCAAATTCTTTTTAAAATTTTTTAAAGTTGAACCAAGTTAGACGATACGGTAACAGAGCAGGAGGCAAAAGTATGTTTCGATCGTGTTATCGGTACGTTGCGTTTTGTTCCGACGTGGTTTCGTCGTTCAGGAAACATCGAGACGACGACGTAACGTACCGATAACGCGATCGAAACCCGAACAATCGGAAATACGTTGTCTAGTCGCCGTGAAAAGTATCTTTACGCGTAGTCTCGTAGCTGTCCGACCGTGAACCGCGATATTTTATTTAAAATGAACCGCGTGCATCGCGCAGCGGCGATCGACGAACGAACGACGTTGCCGACTTTGCAGATCGGTGTGCGAGAAATATGGCTCGGTAAGCGAAAAGTCGGAGTTCACGGATGAAAAGGGGGGTGGGTTGACGCCGAGATATTCTGCGGTCACCGGTCGTTTCGTCTAGATTCGGTGGGAGCGGAGGTGCGAGGCGCGACTCGAAGTGGAACAACGCTGACCTAATTCGAGGTCGAAGCCCCAATTTTCGCGGAGTTCGCTGGAGCGGGAGATCGACAACGGGACGACGGTAGTCATGACGACGTGACGTAATATCCAACGTCATCGACGAAGCGCAACGACCCGGCCGTACGTTTCTCGCCGCGCGACTAGATCGGAGGCTGAATGGGGTGGTGCGGAGCGCGGCGAATATTCGATTGTCCCGGTTCCGATTGATTCATTTTTGCGCACTGTTCGACGATCAGCTTCTCCCAAAAGCTGCCTATCTGGCGATTAAAATCCGAGAAACGGACGAACACCGCCATTCCTATGTATACGCGTGTCTCTAATTTCATGCACGAAACAATGGCCCGACGTATGGCGTGTGTACGCGGGATACAGTTGCGTACATACGAACACGCGCGCGCGAGGATGCCAAGTTCGAAGGATAGAGACAAGCTGCAAGCAGGTTTATTCAATCGCAAGCTCGGAATTAGGACGCGTTGTCGACGGCCTTCTCAATGACGTCAGTGACGTCACTAGTTTGGAAGGAGAACTAGGACAAACGGACTGAGAAAAAGGAACGACGCGACGCACGAAATCTGCGATCGTCGCCCTAGCTACCACCATCTAGCCCCCCACCGCCCTCCACTTTCTCGCAGGAGGAAAGCTACGTGTATTTCAGTTTCGGCTATTCTAGTCGGGTCTTTTTTTCGGGTCTTCTCGAAAATCAGCCGCGTTTCGCCGAGTCTAAGAAAAGACTTTTGTAAGCGACTGGTTAAATCGAAGACGAGGAGAATAAGGGAGGAAAAATAAAAGGGAGGAGGACGAAGAGAAATAAGCGCTATGGCGCTGGAAACGAATATCAGCCGTCCAGGTAACGACAAGGTATCCTGGAAGCGATCCTTGAATGAACTATGGTATTTCGTAGGGACGACACTAGCAGCGATCTGGGTCAAAGAAGGGTCGTGAATGGCGTCGCTTGCCTCGAGTGACGTCACGGGGGTGCAAACCCCTGCAAGTGGGTCACTCGTTGATTCTGTCATGGCCGTAGCTATAAACGGACCAGGGACGTCCTTCCATGTTTCCACGTCTTTCCGCGAATCGTGTTCCGGTACGGGCACGTTGCGTACAGATCGCCCGGAACGACGCTGTTTCTCTGACGACATGCCCCGGACACGGCAACGGAAATCTTCCGTCCTGTCGATTATTTCAAAGGAAACGTAACCGCGGTTGTCGTTAACCGACCGGCTGTTGCTCGATTTAACTTCATCCTTCGTAAAAGTGCCCGTTTCGGATAATTCGAGTACAGAGCGTAATTCGTAAGAGGATAAAATAGTCGGAGGATGTTAATGGTACAGGAAGGCTATATAAATGCGAACGTCAGTTTGAATGAAAAACGTTTATTTGAAACGTAAACTACGTGTAGTATCGACATAGGTAATACTTAATATAAAATATTCAGTCCTGAGAATCCGCATTTCTCGCATATTCTATCATTCTCGCTTTTTTCTTTTTTTTTCTTCTGTTCTCGTATTTTCGCGCGAGAATGGCCGCGCGTACGCGAATTCGAATTCGCGAAGACATTTATTAGGCGTGCGTTGGCGTTCTATTTTTCTCACCTCGCAAGATATCGTACATCCGTGTGCCAATTTTTTTGCGACATACCATGTAACACTCACGCGGTAGATATTTACAAGGCACTGAAAGATCGCGTATACGTTCCGCGATTACGTTCGCCTTCACGTAAATGAGAACTTTCGACGATAGTTTAAGAAAAAGATTTCCCTTCGCCCCGTGGTTTCGTTCGGATTCGTTTCGCCGCAACCGTTCGACTCACCGGCGTCCGTCTTTCGAGTATCGTTATTGTCCGTGTTATTCTCGTCTCGCGTGAGAATGAAACTGGAACGAAAACGAGGTCGAAAACGGAACGATCCGCTCCTTTTTCATCGCGACACTCGCCAAGCATCTGTTGGCACAGCAGGCCTTGCGAAAGAAGGAACAGAAACTTTACAAACTCGTTTAACGTCTCGCCGTAGCGCGCACACACTACTCGAATTTGCTAGTCTCGAGCGAACGATTGCGCTGAACGAAGCTCACGATACCATTTGCGAATCGTGATATGTTTTAAAAGTATCCTTAACGAACAAGTAATTCTAATCTATCTGAAATATTCACGACCGAACGTTACGTCGGACGGTTAGCGATAAAGATCGCGCGAGATCGCCAACGTTTCGTTTCGATTATTTCGACGATCGTTTCCATCCATCCGTTCCTTATAAAAAAAAGCAGCAAAGTTGCGCGATCTCGACGCGTTCACGCGTAATTGACTCGTATATCGCGATAACCGACCTCGGTCTCGCGACGATATAATACCTTTTCGCGAAACGACGTTTCGATGGAAGCGCATTGAGAACGTGCTTCGTTGCGAATTCGACAAACAAGGTGCATACGTAAGACGGATCGTCGACCGATTGCATCGGTATGTAACGTTCAAACGTTCGATCCTTCTTATTTTCTTCCTCTTTGCACTTGCGATCGAAACGGATCGCCAATTAATCGTCAACCATGGAATTCGTTGGCGTGTAACGTAATTGGTATCGCTATTGTACATGTTTTTATCGAGTGTACTAATCGTTTGCTACAAAAGGTAGGTACATACATGCTTACACGGCTACGTTCTGTCTACGTGATCTATCTCGTTTACGAATAAGAGACCAACAACTTAAAACACAATGTACTCGTACGTCGACGCACCTCTACCTACGACGAACGCAACTTTCCCGCACTTTTCGCCTTCTTCTCTCCCGAGCGAGCGACGACCGATCGAATATCATCGGCCTCGAACGAAAGAAAATCTCGACGGAGGAAGAAGCGCGCCGGATTTGCTTTCCCCGAAGTTTCTGGGAGAGCGAAAACATGCGAAACGCTACGTTCGCCGAACCTTCGACGTTCGTTACGATTATTTCGCTCGTATCGCTCTAGGTTCGTATACATTTTGATCCGCTCGTTTGGTCGAGGTTTGAAAAAACAGCGGCGAGGAAACGGCCGCGATTGACAAAAGTAGAAAGTACGGAAACGGAAGCGTGGGCTACGAGTTCGCGTAGATCGTGCGAGCAAACAACTCGTACGCAAAGAATGGTCCAAGAGCGGAGGGTCCGTTCGGTTGTTCGCGCGATTTAACATCGAGACGATCGCGCAACGAAACTCGAAATCGTTTGTAATGAGATAGATAGATAGAGAGACAGACAGACAGATAGATAGATAGATAGATAGATAGATAGATAGATTGAGGGCGAGAGAGAGAGAGAGAGAGAGACCGGAATTGAGCGAGTGTATCGGTTAAAACGGATGAAGTTTGGATGAACCGAGTGAACCGGCTTCGACTCGAATCGCCATCGATCTGAGTGATTGCTTCTTATCGGTAGAGGCCGACGGTATCTTGACAGGAACAGGGCATCGTCAATTGCTGTGCCATGTTCCTTGGAACCCTCTGCGTTGGTAGGCCCGAAAGACCTTTGACGTACGTGTAGGACACCGGACTGCGTAGAATTCTCTTGGGGCTCTTCTTCGCGTGCTTGTTCTCCTTCCCTTCCCACTTGGAGGATATCTTGAGCGTTTGAAGCGCTCTTCGAAGAGTATCCGCCGTGCTGGATCTTTTCAACGAGTCGCTGTCGGTGCTGCTGTGGGCGTCCGATGGACTCGACGAGTACGAAAGCGACTCTGAAGTTCTTCCAACGCCTCTGACGTCACCGGGGCTCCAAGAACGCGAAGATTTGGCTCGAACTCGCTCCGAACTTCTTTGAACGCTAGAAAGTCTCTCCTGAGAACGAGTTGGTCGGCCACGAAGTCGGTCCAAGTAGCAGTGGGTTCTCGGCGACCTGGTGGCGCGGCATAATCGCTCGCTGCTTCCGCGACGCGACAGCCTCTCCGCGCTTCCGGTACTTCCACCGCTGCTGCAACCACTGTCCGTGCTGCACTCGTCGTCTCCAAATTCTTGTTTCGAGGACCCAGGGCCCACGGTCGGGCTGACTCTTCGTTTACCGTCGCCCTTTTGGCTCTCTCGGCGACGATCGTCCTCCGGATCGGTCAATCTAGTCGTGTCCTCCATTCTCAGTGACGTACGAAAGCCACCGATTCGATCAAGATCGCGGACAAAAATCTGCACCGTTCGGTTAGCCAGCTCGCAAGTTTCGTTTCGTTCGGTTAGAATTCGTTGGTTCGGAATTGACGCGAGTTTCGTTCGACCGTGTTCAGTCGTCGACTCGCTGTCTTTCGCGTAAACGATGGCAAATGCGCGCCCTTTCTGTCACGGTTGATCGGTTCCCGTGCGGCTAATCAATTCCACACTCGTTTCACTGTGCCTATACTTGCGTAAAACGATGCTTTCGAAGAGAAACTAGTGGTTCGTTGTCGATCGGTCGTTGATCTTTTATTATCACCCGTTCGCCGCTCTTCCGTATTCTTATTTGTTACTGGATGCCTTTTCCGTCTTTCTCCAACTTGTTCATCCTTGTGTACCAGAAGAACAGTTTTATTCGACGGTTAATCGCAAACACGCGTTTTATCAATTTGTCGTTGATTGCCGGGTTTGCCGTGTGTATTTCGCACGCTTTCGTGAGCGAACTGAGACTCGGAGACTCGCGTTCTTCTCTTATATAGCGTCGCGGCTTTGCCGAGGGTGCGCGCATGTCCTCTCCACCACGTGAGGGTTCGTGTCGTATCTGCGAGGACGCGATATCGGGATGAATGCGGCGGACGCGGTTTTCGCACGCTGCTCGTCCGAAACGCGATTCGCCAATCGGCGCCATTTTCCTTATTTTCGGACCGTTCGCTTCGATTTCTCTCGCTCGAATCGCACGCGTATTTTTTTCAATCGACTCGCGCGTCGGTCGTATTTCGATCAAAATGCATTTTCGCAAACAGCGAATCCACCAGTCACGAGCAGGGAGAAGAGCGCTTAAGCGCGTAAAAGTGCTTCTTTTTTTAGGCTGGACCATATATTCCTAATGACGTAGACGAGCGGAGAACATCGAACCTCCTTTGTAGTAGACGATCGATACGTCGAATACTCTTGATGAAACGAATTCGTTAAAATTAGCAATGCCGCGATTTAATGGACGCTGGTTAAGAGAGTGGGACGAGCGATCGAGGTAGTAGATAAGGGCAAAAGAGGACAATAATGGGGACAGTGCAAGTATTGTATCGCGTCTCGAAGCAGAGAGAGGTCGGTGAACTGCAGCGTGCGATCGATGCCAAGGGGTGGATGTACCATGCAGGCTGATCGCATTGCCGCCAGCGCTGGATGCACCCGGATGATCAATAATTTTGTAAATAACGGCACGTACCAGCGATACAAGATAATACGTAGGAAATATTAATATATCGAAATACGGAAACAAACATATCGAATATAGAAATTAATATATAAGCGAAAATGCATCGCACCCCGACTGTTAGCTCCTAATGCAGCGTAACGAGGGACGTAACGAGGTTCGTCGTAACAGAATAGAACGATTCGGTTATATGTAGATTTCCCCTACCTTTTCCTCGTAGACGCTTTCGTACGATGGTACACGGTGACGCGAAGAAAAATTTCATTCTCGATGTTATATTACGGTAACACGTGTTGCCGTGCCAAGAATATTGCCAAGCGGAACACGTTGCTGTTTTGAAACGCAACGTGACGTGGTGTATATTCACCGAAGACAATTTGCTCGATTTCATCGGAAAATTCGTGTACGTTAAACCTTTAGCGGATTAACGGCATATTGGACGAAGCAGCAGCGAACCACGAACGGCACATCCAGTACACGACGTACGCGAGGACATTGCATTTACCTTTTACGTAACGATTCTGGTATTGTTGTTGCCGCATAATTGATTCGTCGTTTGTAGAAACAAAAGGCCGCCATGGCCTTGCTCGATTTCAACGAAACGCAACGATTCCTCCCTTGTCATCGATGGCGAATTTCTGGCTCGAATTCTTCTTCGGGGTATAATAGCGAGACCAGTCGCCGACTCGTTTGACATTTTCAAACGACCGTGTGTACCGTGAACTCTTGTATTTTCATCCACCCTTTTCTATAGCGCGTTGTCTATTTCCTTCGTATCCGCTACATTCTTACCATCTTTCGTCGCACGTTCCACCGCTTCTAAATCGAAATCGCTACGCTTTCGACGCGCGACGGTTCGCTCGGCTCTCGCGGATACGCTCGACGAACCACGAACGATACGACGTATTACGTTCGCTTCGCAGGAGAGGAGAACGCGTTAGTTTATCTAAGAAAGCGACAGTTGGCTCGTAAAATCAGTCGAAACTCGGACGGCAGTTCGAACATCAGCCGGAACAAGCATCCGACGAGGAACGCACGCCGGGCTTTTCGCTCGGTTAATTCGTCCGATTCTTATTCCAAACGAATATTTCTTATTTGTTCGATCGCGCCTAAGAGCGCATACACGCGCCACTCCGTATTCCAATACGCGAACACACATTTTTATATGACATAAGTGGGTGGAGAACGATTATTCGGAGTGTGGTCACGCCTACGTTCATTCTTATATAATTGAATTTACAGAGTAACGAGGAATCACGTAACGAGCTGTGCGCGATAGATTCATTAACGAATAAACAAGTAATCGTCGAAATGTAAAGTACGGGACGTCAAGAAACATGTACACGTATCGAGGAAATAAGAAAGCGTTTTGCGTTTGAACAGTTTTATTGATACCGAATCTAAAAGTATAAGAACATTGTCGGAGAATCGAAGCACGAACGATACTTCACAGAAAGTACAGAGATGCGATTATTGATCTTTTCAGGATGAGAAAGAGATGAGTCGATTGGTTGATTGCTCGATGGTTCGGTTCAGTCGCTTGATCCCTCGATCGATCCGTGTCGTCTCGTCGATCGTATTAGACGATGTAGCTTTTGTAGATGTAAGAGGAAGCAGGCGCGTAACTAGCAACCGGAATAGGCGCCGGGTAGTTGGAGTAGAGAAGGGGTGTTCCGATGTTTGAGAGAAGAGCTGGTGCAGCCAATGGAGCGGCGGCCAGGGGAGCGGCGACCAGAGATGCCGAGGGTGCCGGACCTGGTGCTGGGGCCGGGGCTGGCGCAGGAGCCGGCGACGGTGCAGCCAACGCGACCGCCAATAATCCAGCGAACAACAGCTACGCTCACAAAAATTCGATCAAGAGGAGATTCTCTTCCTTTGCTTACCATGTTTCCGTCTGCACCATCTGCCGCTCGATCTCCAGCACTCACCGTTCTGAACATGGTTGTGGTTGAAACGTGTGGATACACTACGTAAAAGCTGAGACGATTATACCTCAATTCCCGAGGAAACGCTGCTTATATAGGGGAAACCGCGACAAAGATTCTCATCTCTCTACATCCCCCTTCCTATTACCCATCTCTCTACATCTCGTTCCTTTTACCCGTCTCTGGTATTCCACGAAGGGCAACAGCCGGTCTTCCAAGCAGACCATGAACGGGACACTCGCTTCCTTCTTGTTGGTACGCGCAATTTTTTCCGCCGACCGACCAATCGACTTCTCCCTTTGTGCCTCTCTGCAAACGTTTTCCCGTGTATCGACCAACTACCGGCGAATCGCGGATTTCTTCAAGGTTGCACGGGACCAGGCGTGTCCCAACAATACGCGCCATTTCCTTCTTTTTCGAGTCTACGTTCGAGCAACTTTTTTCCATCGAGCACAAACAGGTTTTCCCCTTTTCTCCGGCATCGCGTTGTCCTTGCGTCTTCGAAAAACGATCGACGATCCGAGGATAGCTTAATGGGGCACGTTGGCTACGAGCTACGAACAACAACCACCGTCTTCCAACCTGCTCGAAATAATTATCAACATCCGCGGGATCGTTTGTCCTTCCCACGCTCCTAGAACGCTTTATCGTGTCAAGAAAGAATAGCCAAGTGGAAGTAAGAAAAACGACGCATGGAACGAATTCGAAATCATGCGAATTGTAATACAGCTTTCCTCTGTTTGTCGTCTCCAAATTGGAAGAAATAAGGATGAAAGTAACGAACGCAATGGCAGGCGGCCTGTCGTATCTTCCGTGTCGAGATACGAGGTGTATCTCGACCGAAGGGGAAACGACGTTTGCCGGTCTCACCCGGACTCGACGAACTTGAACTTGGGAAAAAAGCATTTGCTTTACCTTGGAGGTGTTTAGCCTTGTGGTAACCGAGAGAAAGAGAGAGAGAGAGAGAGAGAGAGAGAGATAGAGCGAGCGGAACACGAAGACAAAGGAGGGATGCGAGTGACCAGATCGAGCGAGTGAGAGGCGTTGGAAAAGAATCGACCAAAACGAAATGTAACCGGAGAAAAAACAGAAACGCGACTAATCGAACAATTTTTTTAACCAGACCAAATAGCATGTGCGGATTAGATGTGTAATATAGTCGGATATAAAAGTAGACTATTTAAATGAGGCTGAGAGAGAGAGAGAGAGACAGACAGACAGAGACAGAAACTAGATAAAAAATGATGAAAAACTAGATGAAAGTAGTTGTAGATAGATCGTGTGGGAAGCAGAACGACCCGCGTAATCACTGAGCCGGCTTTGTAACCTTGTTGTGCGTTCCAACCGGACAAGCACGTAGTCGAGAGGGTTATACAATTGCTCGGTCTGGTTGCTTACGTAATTTCGTGATACTCGTAGAAGTGTCCGCCCTGTGCTTCTCTTTCGATCAAGGTCATCGAAATCGATCGATCCATTTGTTGCGAGCGATAGCTACCAAACGCGAGGAGTTTGAAAATACGATACAGGATGATGAACGCGTCGCGTCGAGCCGCCCGCGCCCGCGCCCGCGTCGTAACGAGCGAGGGAGCGCGTGAAAACGGCCGATGTTTCGCGCCCGGCATTCCAATGCGACCGCAACCAACAAAATTGATACGAAGGTGACTACACCAAGGAGGTCGGAACTTTCGCAAGCCCCGCATCCACCGTCCTTTTCGTAAGTCCACCGCCCCATCAGCGCCGGACATTGGTATAAAGCGAGGACGCTTCGACGATTCTGCACTCATCGCTCAACAGCCGAAACAAACACACAAGCTCGACAATGATCAAGACAGCGGTAAGTGTGGTTTAATCGCCATCGAGAATGATCTACACTTTGTTCGAGTCCTAATGTATACGTATATATAGACAAGAAAGAAAATCAAAAATTTTATTTTCAAATCTATCGTTTTCCGCAGTGCATCGTTCTCTTCGTAGCAGCCGTGGCGTCTGCTGGAATTCTCCACGCCCCTTTGGTTGCTTCTCCAGCGGCGATCGCTGCTGTTCCAGCACCCATTGTAACTGCCAGGAGCAGTCAAGTCGTAGCTAGAAACTACAATACATTCGCTGCCGCACCACTGGCATATACCGCCGCCGTACCTGCAGCCGTGCACGCGGCCATACCAGCAGCATCCGCACCGATTACCCTCGCTGCCGCCGCACCTGCTGCGCCATTGCCGTACGCTGCACTCGCCTACACCGCCCATCTATGATTTCACCCCTGACACTCCGATCGCCTGTCCGAATCTCTATTTTTAAGTTTTTCTTTTTCATGGAATAAATTGCAACTTCAAACGAAAACAAACGATCGTTCTTTTGTACTTGTGCATCTACCTCGAACATCGAACCTCTGCTATAACATTCCCATCGTATGCTGTAACGCAATCCTTTCGCACACCGTTCGACGAAGCAATCGATCACAGTTTTCCTCCGACACCCTACGCTTGGTTACCGTATCTTTTTATAGGATTATCTACTAGAAAGGAATCGAATCTAATTAAAACATTGACGCGTCAATGAACGACGAAACGACTCTTTCTTATGGATCATTGCGGTATCGATTGATAGGTAGGAATTAATGGACGAATCGATTGAGAGATGAATGGTAATAGGAATTATATAGGAAAATACAAGTTTGCCTGTTTACGATCTATTCGTAATCCCTACGGTCCATGCAACTCCTGTCGAAACAATTGCATACGTCGTGCCATTGTTCCAAGTAGCCAGAGATGGTACAAAGGATGCTGCGTTGCATGAGTCAGATCATTATCGCCGTAATTACTGACCCTCTGTAAATTGCATTACGGTGTTATCAAAATAAATTCATTATACGAATGTAACCTAAAGAAAGACGCGTTTCTTTCATCTTTCCACCGTACGAACAGTTTCGAAAAATGTACAAACTCCGCTGCATCGAACGATCGATCATCGGTCCATTATCCAACATCTTTAAAAGAAAAGTTTACGCGTTATTTTCCCAGATATTTTCCTTTCGATCGTTTCCTAAAGTCAAAACGTATCGATGAAAAGTAGGACATCCGTACAGGGTCAAGAGTGAAGTTCGATACGGTATTCCGTATCGATAAATCAAGGGAAAGTTACGAGGAGCAAGTTGATGAACAAATCCACGT
The DNA here is from genome assembly GCA_014737365.1 of Bombus soroeensis. Taxonomy (NCBI): domain Eukaryota; kingdom Metazoa; phylum Arthropoda; class Insecta; order Hymenoptera; family Apidae; genus Bombus; species Bombus soroeensis. Next base: position 1,082,279 of record JACXIL010000192.1, read on the forward strand.
TTCCAGTCGGAAATTCGAGTCACGTTCGACGAACGATCTTCGAAACTTGCGATGTCCCAATCGTCGTAGACGCAGTACGTACGGCCGCGTTTCGTATTTGGAACGAGCATGAGCCGCACCCAATGTATATCACTGGTTGAAACTCAACTGCAAACGACATCGATGTCTTCGTTATTGTTGCGTCAATTTTAACTTTGCGAATATCCCGAATAGTCGCGATAAGCGGCATTTAAAGGACGGTTCTACTATAGTACTCGCATCGTGTTGCTACGACGTAAACCAGAATGAACAAAAAATATGATGGGAATTTAAAAAACGACGGTACTTTCGAGCTTGAGTATCAAGTATGTCGATTCTTTTCGTTCTTAACATTCGTAAAGTAGAGTTTCATAGAGTAAGTAATAAACAAAGAAGAAAATAACTTGTTAATAATTGTTCCGATTCACGCGACAGCCACGCGTTCGTCAAAGGCATATCCAAGAATTAATCGGTCAACTGGAACTTGCGATATCGTGTCAACCGTTTCGGGAAACACGATTTCCAGAAAAACGTGTTTAAAAGTTACACGTCGCACCGTACAAGCTATGCATTCTCAGCCTTAAACCTGTAGGATTCCGCAAATTTGACAAATTCGAGAACATAGTTTCAGTAGACGAACGTCTACTCTCGGAAAATGCAAGACAATTCTTTTGCTTTTAAGTTCTGAACCTAGATACCCCGTGGAGGAAAATAAAAGACTTCGTTAGCTTGCAAAATCTGTCTATGAGAGCTGAATAGCAAACGCGCATCTTGCAGCGACGTAACTCATCCTACAATGGTCGTTGTTGCTGGCAAGCGAAAATTTCCAACATTTTTCATCGTTTCACCCTAACGTTCATTCCCTTCGACGATTTACGATACGCGACTGTGTTCGTGCACCGTACCGTCCATCGTCGTATGGTATACGACTGTGGCAAAGGAAAAATGTTACGGACAAAGGGCGTTCGAAGACGACGTATATCCGCGGTGAACGACACCGAGCAGCCGCGTGGCGCGGCGCGATCAGGAACCACGAGGATAATGCTTAGATAGTTAGAAAAGAAAAAAAAGAAGACTAGATTCGGTCATAGAGACAGTTACTGTATAATAGCAGGCGTGGCCTAAAACGAGCAAAGTTAATCCGATATGCAGAAGCGTGTTTCTGTCGTATCGTACCGCGAACCGGTGTTGCGAACATGTTCGTAGTGGGAGTATATTACCGGACGAAACTGAGTATAAAAGAGCTCTAGCTAATCCACATGACAGTACAGTTGTCCGTTGTTATCCACTCGAAACACTTTCGAGACCTCAACAAGCAAAAATGTTCGCCATGAAATTCTTGGTAAGTTGATGGAGAAGCAAGTTGTAATCGCTTCTTGTGGACAAGCCCAATCGAGAGAATAGATGGGGCAGGGGGGGACGAGCAATAGACGTTCTCTATTCCACGCTTCTTCTTGGTAGTTTGGATAATAGGATTTAATCGATCCTTGATGACTCGTTGTGTTCTTCCCCTGTAGTTTTCGTACGCGAAGCTAAGAATCGGAATAATCGGTTTGCTTACTCTTTTCGTAAAATAGCGTCTTGCGTTTATTATTACAAACAATTGGTCAAATTTTGTTCAAGTCAAAAAGGCGTGCTTTTCTAACCAAAGAACAGGGTTATGGCTCAATTAATTACGAGATAAGATTAATCAAAGATAAGATAAGGTTTCTACTTTTAAAAGTAGAAATACGCCTGACGATAGATTCAAATTCTCCACGTGTTTGCGCCATTACGATTTTCAGTCGTCGTACATCATTACGTACGTTATACGTACAAATACGCTTTCATATATAATTGCGATGATGCACGACCGTGGTTTCCATCAATCGATGATCGAACTTCGTAACTGATATATTTGTATAAACAAAGATAAACGATAAAAAGGCTGTACCGCGATAAGCGGGCGCGGGAGGAAAGTTCAAACGATAAACCGAAACTAATCTGTTAATTTTTGTCGAAGGTTCTGTTCGCCGGTTTAGTCGCCGCCTGTTCGGCCGGTTTGTTGCCAGCGGCGGTACCAGCAGCAGTGCCAGCAGCGATCGCGGCACCAGTTCCAGCAGCTTTGACGGTCGGAACCTACGCGACCAGCTATAACGCGCACGCGGTTAATCACGCGGTCGCTGCACCGTACATCGCCAGCCCTGTGATCGCCCACGCCGCCGCTGCTCCGCTCGCGTATTCCAGCTTCCCTGCCGCGACCCTCATCGCCGGCAGACGCTGAAAATCGTACCGAAACCGCGTCACCGTTCGAGGACAGAACAGCCAGAGAGAGAGACATCCGGTTACGTTCCAACGCAATGGCCATTCCAACCGTGAAACAACTGATTAACCTTCGATACTACCGTCCCCGCCACAGCAACAAGATCCTGGACCTCGGTGAATGTCATTGATCCGCAATTACAAATGGATGCCGACGACGTTTCAGGATGTTTCCGTTTTCGGTGTTCACTCCTCTCCTTCTTTTATTACTCTTGATCGACAGACCTTTCGCTCGTTTTTTCATTTTACAAAAAAATACAAAAGACAATAAAAAAGATTTTTCTCCTCTTGAAAACTTCGTCTTTGCTTATTTTATCCTAGCACCGCATATGCGTGTTTCTTCCTTTCCGTATTATTTCTTTCGTATTTTTGTATTTTCGGCTTCTGGAGAGAAACAGGAACGAGTTTGTTGCATCTCGATGATATCGAGAAGGCAGAGGAAGAGAGACAGACGAACGCGAAGCTGACGAGACAAACGATAGACGATAAACGACGAAAGATCCAAGGCAACCGCGAAACAAACGACAACTCGTTGATTACTCTCGCCGACTTTACGCTTTTTCATGTTCCTACGTATCCCCGTGACGAATATCGTGGCTTCGCAGCGATTCCTCAATAATTTTGTAAAATATAGAACTCATAAAAGGCTAGAGATAAGAGAAAAGCGGATAGAAACGATCAGTGGCGAACGAAGATTGGATACGAAGATCGTAGAGGAAGAAGAACAGAGAAATGCGTGAAATCGCTCATCTCCAAGCTGGCCAATGCGGCAACCAGATAGGGGCTAAGGTATTTCTCACGAATTTAATCCGTTAAAGATCAAACGGTGAAATAACAGCGAAAATTTGCGAGTACACGATATCATCGAGAAATGTAAAAAGGTACGAAGTGCGAATTTTTCAATTTTGTATTGTTCTCGATGAATTTTTATTGTGCGTATACGTTTCGTATGACGTTCATAATGCTCTTTGATATTTTTTATGGTTTCCATCAGACACATTATTTTCACACAACGTTTAATCGTCGTGACGCGTTTCAAATATTATTTCGATCCGATAGAATAAATCAAAGTGCTTCTTTATGGCTTTGACGAAGAATCGAACGAATCGAAATATTTTAAAATACCTTTTTATGGTCGTAATTCGCGACAGTTAAGCCTCTGTGTTCCCAAGCTCATCCGATACTTATTTTTCTGATAGTTTTGGGAAGTGATCTCCGACGAGCATGGTATCGATCCAACGGGCACTTATCACGGTGATTCCGATCTCCAGCTAGAACGTATAAACGTTTATTACAACGAAGCGTCAGGTGGAAAGTATGTTCCTAGGGCGATCCTGGTCGACCTAGAGCCCGGTACCATGGACGCAGTGCGGTCTGGACCGTTCGGTCAGATATTTCGACCGGACAATTTTGTTTTTGGACAGAGCGGCGCCGGCAATAATTGGGCTAAAGGCCACTATACCGAAGGAGCGGAACTCGTCGATTCCGTTCTCGACGTTGTACGAAAAGAAGCTGAAAGCTGCGATTGTCTTCAAGGGTTTCAGTTAACGCATTCTCTCGGCGGTGGAACAGGCGCTGGAATGGGCACATTGCTTATTTCGAAGATTCGCGAGGAATACCCGGACAGGATTATGATGACGTTTAGCGTGGTCCCCTCTCCAAAGGTAGTCTTTCTCTTTAATCGTTTCTATTTGAAGCTTGCGTTAAGCTGAATGCTTAACACGAAGATTGATCGGAAGCCGAGCGCATAGAAAACTTTTATTCGCTTTCCGAATAAATATAAAAAAAGTAAAATTCTCTAAAAGGTAATATAATTATTATTTCGAGTATCTATAAAGTAAAGCAGCTTCCTACGCGATTCGATATTTAATATTCAATCAAGTGTTTTGTTTTATAAGTCCGTTTTATGGAACGGCGTGTATCATAACATTTGTGTTGACTTGTAAAAATAATATCATTTACAAGTGGGTTTTTGAACTTTGATTGTTCTCTGAACTTTGTCCAACCTTTTAAACGAAATACTTCATGACCTGTCGTAAAGAATCGGAAAAATAGATCTCGTATGTATTGCAGGTGTCAGACACCGTGGTGGAGCCTTATAACTGTACTCTATCCGTGCATCAGTTGGTTGAAAATACAGACGAATCTTACTGTATCGACAACGAAGCCCTCTATGATATTTGTTTCCGTACTTTAAAGTTAACAACACCAACCTACGGCGACTTGAATCACCTGGTGAGCGCGACGCTTAGCGGAGTAACCACTTGTTTAAGATTCCCTGGACAGCTAAACGCTGATTTGCGTAAACTCGCTGTAAATATGGTACCCTTTCCCCGGCTGCATTTCTTTATTCCCGGCTTCGCGCCTTTAACGTCCAGGTATAGTATCGCGTAACTATTTGCCAGCGCTAATCGCTCCAGAGAAATGAGAAAGAGTTTGTCACATCGCGTATACCGTTCGTTCTCTGGGACAGAGGTTCGCAGCAGTACAGAGCTCTCACGGTACCAGAACTCACGCAACAAATGTTCGACGCAAAAAATATGATGGCAGCGTGCGATCCTCGTCATGGTCGTTACTTGACGGTCGCAGCCGTTTTTCGAGGGAGAATGTCGATGAAAGAGGTGGACGAACAAATGCTGAATATCCAGAATAAAAACAGTAGTTACTTCGTCGAGTGGATTCCCAGCAACGTTAAGACCGCTGTCTGCGATATTCCTCCTCGCGGATTAAAAATGTCGGCGACTTTCATTGGAAACTCGACGGCCATTCAGGTATACTCGATGGGAACGATACAGCGCGGTTGTAAGTTACAGTTTTGAGGAAAGAGGCCACACCCAGGGCCATATACGTTCTTTGGATGCAATTTGCGTCTTGAATTGCACAAGTTACTCGCCGATTAATATTCTGTTTAATATCTTTCATTAAAATTATTATATGCTATTAAAATCCAGTCTCTTCTCGGTTGTTAAAAAAAATACGACGTACACCTCCGTTCATAATTTTATTACGTAACGTTAATCCAGATTGTCAGGAAAATGATTGACCGATTCGTGCAAAATAACAACTCGGAATATGAGAAGAAATTCTGTTAAAATTCCACCACGATCCTTTCATTTAAATCTTAGTCTTGAAACTGGCTTACGCTCTTTGTTTCCCCCGAAATATCTCAATTGCGATCGTCGACGCTCTCCTCGCTGATATTGCGACCGTGCTGTATCGTATCCACCCTCGAGAAATCAACTTATCGAGTACGATTCTATCAAACGAAAGAGACAACGATTACCATCACGAATCTGCTGTTTTTAATTTTATTTTGTAAATGCGAATTTAGGAATTGTTCAAAAGAGTATCGGAACAGTTTACGGCGATGTTCAGGCGGAAAGCTTTCCTGCATTGGTACACGGGAGAAGGTATGGATGAAATGGAATTCACCGAAGCTGAGAGCAATATGAACGATTTGGTTTCCGAGTACCAGCAATATCAAGAAGCCACCGCCGAGGAAGAAGGCGAGTTTGACGAAGAAGAAGAGGGCGAGGGTGAACACCCGTGAGCTTGAATTATCTTTACAAAAGTATATACACATATATAACTAGTTTCGTTTCTTATAAAAATACGCATGTATCACACGAACTGGTATTGCGATTAAAATAGATTTTCTCCTTACGCGTTCTCAACTCTTCCATCACACTCTTTCCCTAACAACTCGTCTATCCTCTAACAATAAGACAGAGTATCTTTGTATCTTTAAAAAACACATCAACTACGTTCCTTTAATATACTGTGTAAAACCAACCACAATACGATTTTTTCTTGGCAAGTTGAAGATCACAAGTGAAAAACGCCATACGTTATATTTCTTGCCTTTTATGGAGGAACAATTTTACAATTCAATGTACGATCGATCGGTTTCGATCGTATTTAATTTTAGGATTAAATACTTTCCTGTTTCTACTGCTTTCTTGAATATTTAAGAAATATTTGCAGGATCAAATACCATTAGATTTTATCCAATCGTTGAAACTTTTATTTGAAAAAAAAAAAAACAGCATCTCGTATACGCTAGTCCGGTATCATCGAACCTACCAGGTGATTCTCTCTTCGATTACCTAATATCAATATATTTATTAACCATCGATTGTTACATCGTAACGCGTAGTCTTTCCCGTGCGATCTTCGATTGTTCCCAACAAACTCGGTAATCAATCGGCTAACGATATACAGCAACCATCGATAAACCTCGTTTCCCTTGATCCGTTTAGCGGAAAGTTTCCCATGCATTTATGCACGGCTGTATGTTCTCTGTCTCGTAATAAATGCCGCCGATGCATAAGTGGTGAAAGCATACGACGTCGAAGCCTCAACGATCGGCCATGAATCATCGAGCGTCCCGCGAGAGAATGAAACGATAGCATTGTCAACGGTATTGTTATACTCGAGGTGGTTCGCGGTTCTTTCACGGGTTATGACGTTCTACATTCGATCGGTCGAGGTCCCTGCGAGATTACTACATTCGCGGTTGGCGAGGCACGAACAGACAACATCGCGTTCAAGACCTCGCTTTGCAAGTTATTTATCGCGTCTTTACATCTTTTCGGTTCTTTCGTCCGCAATTTCTTCTTCTCGGCTCTCGTGTTACAACCCGTTCCAATTTTATCCCTTAAACCTCGTTCGAGTTGCTCGAATCACCTACAATTGCTCGGGAAAGTGTTCGTACGCATCTAGAAACCTTTTAAGAATATGTTATTCGCGGATTGGAGGGGAGGGGGGGGACATTTTAAAATTTCACCAACATTAAACTCGTCTAATTGAGTGGTAATTGAGTTTGTGAAATTTCGAACAAACCTAAAAATATACGTGAAAGTTACAAAATATTTACTTGGAAAATATTTCCAAAATGTTAATCTTATAAGAGAAAAAGTCACGGAACGGTATAATTACCCAGAACAGTAGTTTCGTTAGTTTTCAAAACCTATTTCTGTCTCTTGCTCTTAGTAAACCAGTCCGATCATAACGCGATCTCATATAATACGGAGTTTTTTTTATGCACGTAACTGCTGTGTTATACAGGTGCTAATTTGCCAGCAAAATCGTATCAGTCATGAATCTAGTATGTAACCGTAAGTATTTGTATCGAACATGTGATGACAAACACAGGTTACGAGCGTGCAAATATAGCCAAAGCAGACGAAAATAGACTGTTACTATCGATTCTTGGAAATTTGTTTGTCGTGGTGACCAGGATTTGATCTAACACGTTGTAACTCTAGAATCTATATAGTATGATGGACGATAGTCGTAACGAACACGTACTTATCGCAATTTCAGACGACGATAAACGTCAAAAGCGGTGCAACGGTGGATCACCGGCTTATTTCGATCAAACGTTAACCAAGAAACAAAGTCGCCGAAGTACGATACTCGCGCGAAACGCGACATTATCCGCGATCGCTATAAACCTCGAGTGATTCGAACCTCGGGGACGGCGGTCACTTTTATAGCGAAGCATCCCCCATCTGCAAGAACTGGTTAACTTTTAACGACGCCAACCCAGAGTCTCGAAAATCCTGTCTGGTGCCGTAATCCGAAAGTCTTTGCACGATATCTGTCGGGAGGCCAAGGCCTTCCGGATTTGGGCGTTGCTAGGCTCACGGCTATCGGCGATCTCGTATCGGACCATTTCTTATACCGATTCGACCTCCGACGATCGACCGTTCTCTACACCAACCAAAACCTAATGGACGAGCGCGGTCGGCGAAGGTCGAAACAAGTATCAAAGATGAAAAAAAAGTGTAAGCTCGTGGAGGACGAACTTTGTCGGATGGCGTTCACCAGCGTAAAGAGACGTTTACGAAACGCGACCTTGCTACGAAATACGCGGTCGGCCGGCAGTCGTTGACAAATGAAAAAGATTGACGAGAACGAAGGAGAGGAAGAGGAAGAGGGAGAGGGAGAGGGAGAGAGAGAGAGAGAGAGAGAGGATATGGAAGAAAAGATTTAGATGAGGTGAACTGGTTCCGGGAAGAAGCAAGCGCCAGGCGAATTACGAGAACACATGTATAGATTTTATGGAATCGAGTCGGTCGTTCGGTTTCGCAAACCGTGTCACAACATCCCCGCTTCTTTTGTCTCTAGCTTGGTGCAAGAGACCTTCTAAACGACGCGACGCACGCCGGCCTGCGTCGCGACGCGTTTCGGTAGCTCGCGGAGTGGGCGTTAAAACACGGCTTTGCAATTGTTACACAATCGCGTTTCTGTTCGAAGTAAACACGCCTGTATAACGTAATCGGCATCGGCGTTAACTTGGATCGGTACAGGTGGGTTACGTTAGCGTGGAAATAGAGAGCGGATTACGGGATGGGATTCGCGTATATTAATTAGCGAACGGTCGGTTAACTAACTGAAATTATCTCGAAATACGAAGGGTGTTTGCTCGTTATAGATATGGTCGATGGATCCTATAATCGGCGGATACAGTCACTGCTTTTCGTACAGGGTGAACTCGTTCGAATCGAACAGATTCGAACTTGGACATAGATACACGCGATACGTTCATCGAGCAAACGATAAGGAAGAAGAGGCGTCGATCGGCATAGGGTCGATGGTATTCGTCGATAACGAAAACGCGAAAATAATACGGGGTCTTTCGAGTACGTTGCACGCGGATCCAGATCAGGATCCCCAGTCCTTGACAGTGTTCTCCCCACATGGAGTGCGAACCGAAACGAAAGGACCCTGAATCTGTCTAGTAACGAAGGTAGTGGGAAGAGTGGTAGGATAATCTCGTTCAGGACTAGTCGAATCGGCTGGAGTGGGTATTGTGTGTAAGTGCATGATCGAAACAGCCGTTCTTGGTGGGAGAGGTCAACTTGGGGGAATAAAAGGGCAGCAACTCGACTTGTCAAGCATCATTCTGCTCTCAGCGATCTCAGCTGTTAAAGCACAAAGCTTCTCCAAGTCTCTCGATCGAGCAACGACGCAACTACCTTCGCAACCATGTACAAATTCGTCGCTCTTTTCGCTATCTTCGCCTGTGCCTTGGCCGCTCCAGCACCGGAACCTGCACCAGGTTTCCTGGCTGCTCCGGCGATTCATCCTGCGCCGCTCGTCGCCGCCGCACCGCTCGCTGTCGCCCACACAGTGCCCGTTGCCACCAGCTACGCCAACACCTACAAAGTCTCCGTCAAGAGCCCGGTAGTCGCCGCATCTCCTTACTACGCTGCTCCCGTGGCCACCGCCGCCGTCGTCAAGACTGCCGCACCCATCGTCGCTGCTGCACCAGCCGCAACCGTCCTCGCTCACGCTCCGGTCGTCGCCGCATACTGAACCACGGTTATACCACGATCAAACAACGGGTCCACATCTCCAGCCGCTCTAGTCGACCGTGCTCTCCCCGATCACGTCGATAACGAGATCGTTCCATCCGGCATCGGACATGACTCGAAGATCGACGCTGTCGGCTAATTATCGTCAATAAATTTTTGCTAATTTTCAATTTAAACACTCGTGTCTCTTTCTTTCCTTTCTCGCTGTTATCGCTGTTCCGTCAAACGACTCGTCTCCTAGTTCCTACCAGTAGCTCGTATTCTTCTCTGTTTTATACAACTACTTTCGCGAAATTGTTCTTCTCGGCGCGTCTAACCACGATCCATTTTCCAGATCTATTCTGCGAGTTCAACGTTGCATTTAAAAATCGTTGCGATCGACAAATTTATTTTGCAATTTCATTTATTTATTCTTCAACAGAACGAAAATTATAGGAGAAGCGAGTGTCGTCAATATGAGAGAAATTTCCTCGGTAGGAAATTTGCTTGGCCTCGAGTTTAAGGACGAGCAAAGTACCCAGATCGACCTGCGAACCGGTTACAATCACAAACTCGATTTTTGTCGTCCAAGCAGGCACGCCCTTATCCCTTCTTCGCCTAAGGCGATCGTTATTTACGCGAAAATTTATATCTGTATTGTCCTTCTTCTCCAAGAATTTCAATAAAATGTTTAAAAGGCCACATCTTGTTACCTTGTTATCCTGTTTGTTAAAAACAAGCTGTTTAATTAACAAACCTGATATAGAAGCAACAAATTCAATGCATCGATTTGTATTATCAAACGGATAATAGTGGAGGAGAATTTTCATGGCATCTCGACGACCATGTATTACATCACAGGGGCTTTCGCCCGCTTCTGTCAGCCAATCCGGTATACAACTGGTCCGCTCGCTGTGATATAAACATGACGATATTCATTATCCCCGAGCTTGCGTTCCGACTATTATTCCTTGACAATGTTATTCTTCCTTCGTCGTTCTTTGTGGAAGATTTCTTTGGTGCAAAATTAGACGATACGCGTGTCACGTCACCGTTCGATTTTAACGTGCTAGTCTATATACATAAATTAAGTATCAGAACAAAACGTTTTACGTCATTTCGACGACTGTGTTTCCATTTCGATTTCGATGGATCTCATTTTTATATATTTTCGAAATTCTGTTCGAAAATATATGCGAGAAGATAGTTTCGCTTATTGGGTGAATCGCCGGGTATCGAGCTAGTAGTGGAAAAGAATGTTCCCTAAGATTTTTCATGCAGGTTCAAGGTGAAGCCATGTTACAGAATAAGTCCCGCCCCTAAAGTCGAAGCGGAATGCAAAGATGCGTAGGGACTTGCGTTCCCTACTCGCGGACAGGGACGGGTTTCCTTTTTACAGCACCTCCAAGATCTCTATAAGTACGAGAGGTTCGAGACGATCCTCGACCAGAAATAAAGCAGCATCTCGAAGCGTGTGTACAGAAAGCTCGGACTCGTCATGCTTAAATTCGTGAGTAAAGTTTTCCGAGCTTCGTAATATTAATATTTTCTAACAAAAATTGACCGAATCATAACCGTCTTGGTCTATCGGAAAAGAATCATCTACTGTCTTTATAGATTATTCTAGCTGTCGCGGTCGCCGCGGTCAACACAGCTCCGACGTCTCCATCGACGGCCAAGCAAGAAACTTCCGCCGGCTCTATCCCCCTACCAACCCCTACACCAGCTCCAGCACCGGCTCTAGCACCGGCTCTAGCTTCGTCGCCTTCGGCACTGGCTGCAGCAAGGTCTCCCTCATCCGCAAAGGCTCTCACTACGATAACCGAGTTGAAAACACCAGCCTCGACAACGAAACTATCGCATTTGGTAGCACCTCTAGCGACCTCCGTAGCTGCGGCCCCCATTCTCTCGCCTCTGCAGGTCTGTAAGACTCCATGTTCGACCGAGCAGCTAATCAGCCGTTCGCTTCGAGTATCTCTCACACGCTCAAGATAACTTTGATTTCTTTCCAGGTGTCCGCGTACGCTTACGCGTTGCCAGCACTGCCGCCGCTCGAACTAGCAGCAGCACCTTCCACTTACTCGATCGAACAGCACGGATATCGCATTATCTACTGACGTCGTGAATCGTGAATCATCGTCCGTTCTGGGATTCAGGCGGTAACGCATCCCCTAACGTACCAACATGCAGAAAACGGCTTCCCTTCTCACCAGTCATCTCCTCTCCATGTATCGTGCATCGATAAATTCACTCGAATCACGTAACATTAATTCGTTTCAAATACACATCAGTTCATAAAATCGTAACTTTGTCCGAGTATCTGTATCCTAACCTTCGCTTCCTTAAACGTGAATCGAAATCGAAAGTGAAAATAGAAGCCGCTTTCACTGCGCCAACGAAACTCTTTCCATCGCCACGCGAAGACGATGCACGAGGAATGACAATACGCTCTGACCGTCATACGTAATCCATAATTCGTAATCTTTACTTGCTTATTATATACTCGGTTGCTCTCGATGTAAATAAGCCACGATAATTGGAACGTTCCCTCGATTCGTTGGTTTTCCCAGAAACTTTCGGAAAGAGCATAATTCAATGGCGATTTCACTGCAGTCGACGGCACGCGTAAAACCCACAGGGTTACGACAGAGGGTGGAAAATCCGGATTGCGTAATTGAACACAGCTCGATGCTGCACAGTGCCGTATCCGTACTCGATATTTCACCGTTGCTCGCAAACGAACCTGGCTTTGACTTTTCCTATCGTCGAAACGAGGAAAATTCTAACGAAACAATGGCCAGCAATTTTTTTCATCGATCGATATTTACCAAATCGATGACGGGACTTGGGTAGAGCAAGGAACGCTTTCTCCCGGATCTCGAAAGCGCGATATGGAACAACCTGCTACGAAAATGGTCGTTGTGGAGGCGTACGAACGTAACTATGGGCTTGAAAAATTTTAGCATCACAGACGTATTAAAAAGTCGAAGCATCAAAACGCGGAACGCTCTGTAGCTGGACCAATGGTTACTTTCCCATCGTCGCGGAATAGAAGAGAAACCATCGACTTTCTTATAACCGCAACGTATTCCGTGCTTTTCCACCAATTCGTAATACGCGTTCAGTTTATAAACTAAAACTCGAACCAAATTCTGCCATTTGATAGTAGGACCTTTCGACGTCGTAACAGTGTGAGCGCCATCATTTATCGTCTTCCTTCGACGATTAACTAAATCAAACAGCTGGAATCACGGTTTAATTCGTTTTTCAAGCATCAAAAAGCGTATAATTGTTTGCTATTTCTCGATATAATTGACCGAATAGAGCCATGCTTAAATCTAAGGTCGGTACGTTTTCAAAGGAGAAGGCGCGGTGGTCAACATTACGCAAGTCTATTAACAAAAATCCCAAGTTACTCAATGTGCTTGCGTAGATTTGTACGCAACTATGCTGCCTGGCTGCCTCGCGTCATCCGTGTCTCGACCCCAATCGATCGATAAATTTGCATCTACGCATCCTGTCGTTATTCTTTTCCTTCATTACCGATTCAATTCTCATCGACGCAGATTCCAGATATATCGACGGCATTCCCACAGGATTATGTCCGTATAATATCAAAAAAATTACAAGGAGGAAATATCACAGAATACGCGATTCCGATTTCTATTCATCGATATTTCCTTTAATAGAAGATCCATTTAGAACGTAATTATAACTTGGAAATTAAACAGTAAGAGAACAAACGATCTATGACTACCGTTGTACCGTGTGGCGCGAATTTTGTTCGAGCGTTGGCTGCAAGAGTACAATATAATTCGAGGAACCTATCCGAAACGGATGTCCGGCTGCTATGAGTCACAAGCATACCCCACCGTAAGTTCTTTTACTTGGGTCTCAGCATCTCCGAAAGGGACGTCTATATAAGATACGAATGGCATCGGTGAACGCGCAGAGTAACCTCGTTCATGGAGAAAGCGTTTGGTTAGAGAGCAAAACTCGACGCATCGCAGACATTCCCTGTCGCGGACTACCGGTTATACAGATCTTCGATTAGCGACAATAAGTTTCAATCGCAACAAACACGATAACGTCTAAGGTAAGAAGTTTAAACAAGTTTCTTCTTTTTTTGTTTCTTCAAATAATTTATAGCCTCGACTTTCTCTATTTCTTTCATTTTCTCTTATACCCGAATTCTATAAAATCCAATGTACTTTCATCCAACTTAATAATTCCCTCGACTTCTCGATCCATTTTTTCGATATTCTATTCAATATTCGATGGACGAGAAGCAAATTGTTTACATCGAGCAAATATTACGTAACAACTTTCACCGCGGTCGAAATTTTCGAAAGAACGCCCACTTGAAAGACACATGCTAATATAGATGTATAAGAGTATCGCGCAAAGACCAGTTTAGCGACTTTCTCCCAACATCCTCTCGCTTTCGTTGGTCGGTTTGTCGGTCGACCGTCACTATTGTTCGAGTCTTTCGTACGACTCACCGGCATCTCGCTCTTTTCGTCGCACTTTCTTCTGTTTGAATCGCCGTCTAATTATCGCGATCAACAGGCCCGAATACTTTTCCTAGAAACTCCGGGTAAGTGACTAGACACCACTTTAATATCGATCGATATTAAATTAACCCTTTCGCGCTTTGTCTTACGAGCAACAAAACTGCTCTCAAGTTTTAACGCGTTAGATCTTTCATACAGAATCAGCTCGAAAAGTGTGTAATCGTCGAAGAACAATTTTTTTGGCAGACTTAAAAAAGTAAAGCTTACGGTGTTGTTTTTATTATTAATAAGTAATAATAATAAAAAAAAAACAATTCTTCTCACAAACTAAAACAAATTAGGGATAGGCAAAGTACACTTCCGATTTCGATTTCCTCCCTCAGAATGATGCTGCAGCTCGTTTGGTTACTCGGGATAGTGGTGCATAATTTTGCAACGCAAGTACCAGTGAACAACCCTGAATGGGCATGGCAAACGGAAGACACGATATCGACCAGTGAATCCAAAAATCAAGGCGCAGGAGAGACTCAAGAGAAAAGAGCTATCTTAAATGCAAACGCGAATATAGAAATCGTCGATCCACCTAGCGAGCAGCGATCGGTAAATAGCAAAATCAAGACCATTGTAACGAATCTTACTTGCAGCGAAATTTTGTCAATTTAAAATTTTGTTAATACAGGCAAAGTTTCTTAATTTTTTCAAGTAACGAACCAACTATTTCTATCACAGGTGGAATCGGTGGTCGATGAAATTCTTGTCTCTAATCGACAGGGTCGTAATATCGAAGGTTTCGATCAACTGTACGCAGACCCAGAGGTGAAGAACGCCCTCCAATTGGGAAACGAGACGATTGCTCGGACGTACATCAGGGACAAGTTGTGTTCTCTCGGATTAATGAACGTGAGTGCAAAGTAGAATGATGGAACTCGATATCTTTTAGTTACTTTGTCACGTATATCTAAAGCAAAAAAGGAACACAAAAATCGCGAAAAGAATTTTATTCTTTCATAAGACGTTCTCTTCGATAAAAAGTTTAGGATGGATAAATAAAATACTAATATCTCGCAGTGTGAAAACGTTGAGGGACGTCGCCCGTATTATTCCCCTCATCGCGGAATATATCCTCAAGATATAATCTACGCCCAACCCGTGACCATCAAACCCGTTGGAAGACCTCTACCAGCCATTCCAGTAAAACGACCATACAGTCCAGCAACGAGACCAGGACCGCCACCATCATCCAGTTTCATTTCCTCTGGACCGCCACCGGAAGTGATCTACGGAGTCGGCGGGGCTCCACATCCCCCGTCATTCGGACCTTCACCCAGTCTAATTGGTTCTTATCCTGCGTTCAAAAAACCCGGCCCCTCGTCATTCTCCTCGAAACCGGTCTACGAAGCAGGATCTCTAAACGAAGGTTTCGACTTCGAGAGCAACAGTCAGTTCATCGACAAGAAACAGATCGCGTTGAGACCATCTATCGGTTCTGACGCGGTTCAACAACACGTCCACCATCATTACCATCACTCTGATGGCGCCGCTGGCGCAACAATAGCTGGTGGACCAACATTTGGCGCGAATCCGATTAGCCAAGGTGCCGCATCTCTCAGTTACGGGTCCAATTATGGAAATATAGGAACAACTTACGATATTCCTAATTCTGGAGTTCTTGGTGGTAATTTCCAAGATCTGGATGATTATAAAAAGGCGTTCAAAGTGAAAGGATCGAGTAACGATGCAAATGCATTCGGTTCTTTGTCGGCGAGTAGCTACGCGGACAAGTATCCCGTCTATGAAAAACCAACGCGAGACTTCACCTACGGTAAAGCAGAAGGCTACAAGCCTGGTAAATACTTCACTGGCACCAATTACGTTTCTTCTAACGCCGTTCATTCCTCCTCTAACGATTATATCGCTGCTGGATCAACTAACAGCTTCAATTATGGAAATAGTAACGGCAATGACTTTAGAAATGACTTTTCCACGGGATATTCTGGAGACTGCGTTTGCGTTCCGTACGATCAATGTCCGAGCGAGCACGCAGGACGTAAGGACGACTTGTTCCTACCCATTGATCCCCGTAATTTGAACAAGAATATCGAAGCTGAGGCAATAGCAACGGCAGAAAAGAACGCAAACGAAACATCCGCGATCGTGCAAATAGCGAAGAATGGTGAAGTCGATTCCAGTGCTTTCCAAATTTCTGCTGAAGAGGAACAACCAAAGCAGGCGCAAGAGAGCGTAAGGAACAAGAGGGAGGCAGCTAGTGACGAAAGCATCGAAGGCAGAAAGAAGTCGAGCGGTGAAGGGGTAAGGGTGTTCGAATCTCGTTATTTTTTCTAGATCGTAAGTACACTGCGACTCATAGGTATAAAAACCACCTAAAATTTATATACAATTTCAATTTTTTATTCAATCAACAAGTCTTAGTGTCCATAAGTGCGTTAACGATTCAGATACTAATCAGATCTTGTCGAGCTGTTCTCGTTATCCTGAAAATTTGAAGGTGGATTTATAGTTATGAAACACAGTGTCGTAGAAATAGTCGCGTTATAATCGTACATATTGTCGTCGTCGTTTCGTTTCGAATAGAACAGATCCCGAGATTTTATCGTCGCAATTTCGAACGAAATCAACTATCAAAAATATTAGAAATATAAAAATACGGAAACTCGGTCTCTATTCGCATGACTGTTCGACTCTCTGGTTGCAGAGACTCGATGCTAGCGATCTGGACTCTTCGAAATTAAACCTCAAGCCGACCTGGGGGATCAGTTTCGGTCTGCCGCAAACCGGTGGCCCGTACCCGATCAATCCTTACGGTGGTAATGTCCTGGTAAATCCGTACGCAGGGTACGGTTCCGCCGATCAAGGCATAAATTTAGGCCTGGTTTCCGTGAATCCTTTGCTAGCTGTACAATTCACCAAAGACGAGTACGGCGAGAAAGTGGTAAAACCGTTTGTAAATTTTCACGTAACGCCTAATCGAAATATCGTACAGAAACTCGGTCATCTGCTCGCTCACAAGAAGCAAACGCTGTTCGAAAATTACGGGCCCAACTATGCGCCGCATTACTATCCTTCCAAGCCTATCGAGCTTCACGAGAAACCGTATTACGTAAAACCTCACTATCCTTCCCATCATTACGCGGCTCACCATGAACCTCACTATAGCCACGAATATTCCGATTACTATCGAGACGGCGACGACGATTACGATTATGATTACGACGACTATTATCGTAGTAACGCGCGTAGCAATGGTAAAACGGACGCTGTTGATGCGAATGGACGAACGGTTCCGAAAGAAAGAACCGCTGGGAAAGTTTCGTTTCCGAACAGAAGAAAGCGTGACGTAGAATCAACGCGCGATTTCCAATTACCAGAAGATATAACGGAGGTAAGTATCGGCGTGTACCGATTGCAGTCGAATGTTAATAACGATGGAGAAAGAGCTGTGCGTACTGTACGTACAATTGCCACCTTAATAAGTACAATTCAATTGTGATCAACCCATTATACGCACAATGCACATTGATTGTTAATCGTCGTTCTTTCTAAAGTTCGGAATTTCACAATGGATGAAATCCTAAGTGAGTACCGTAGACTTAAGGAAAGATCGTCGAAAAATAGTAACTTTGATGGAGAAAAAGTTAGTATACCAATGGGTTGACTCTCAATTGGTGTGGCGGAGATCGGATATTTTTAAACGAAAATCATGATTTCTCGACAGAGACAATATCTAAGCATCAGTTCCTCTCGAGCTTGCGGCCCTGGCTACGTTTGTTGTTCACAAAGACAACCGTCAAGGAAGCCACGACCAGGTCAATGTGGAGTCAGATATACTCAGGGAATAAATGGAAGAATCAAGACACCCTCTTACGTTGATGGGGACTCTGAATTCGGTAAGGGACTAACGTCTATTTCGTTGCTCTTTCCTTCGATCCTTGCATTCGAGAATAGCACGAGAAAAGCACGCTAACTCTGTTTCTCTTGATTTCCCAAATTTTATGCTGTTTGATTCGACGTTTCTTCGTTTGTCGCGCGATACCAATAATAGAATTTAATCCGTTTCGATAGGTGAATATCCTTGGCAAGTGGCAATACTAAAAAAAGATCCAACGGAAAGCGTGTACGTATGTGGTGGTACTCTCGTTTCTCCTCGACACATTCTCACAGCTGCGCACTGCGTAAAAACCTATGCAGCACGAGATCTTCGCGTTCGACTAGGAGAATGGGACGTAAACCACGACGTTGAATTCTATCCTTACATAGAACGTGATGTTGCCAATGTCCACGTACATCCCGAATTCTATGCTGGTACTCTTTACAATGACATCGCGATACTAAGGATCGACCACGATGTAGATTTTCAGAAGAATCCACACATTAGTCCTGCTTGTTTGCCGGACAAACGTGACGATTTCACCAGAAGCAGGTACGTACTTGCTATCGATCATTTATTAATTAAGTATAAAATAAGTAAAAATTCAACTTCATTCGGTTAGTAATTATCAAGATTGCGGATATTTGGAAGTTCGTTTAATCAAACGCTAGCTATAATTTCGAAATAAAGGTTCAAAGTCTGTTCTATATGTTCGTGGTGCTTCGGAGTACAAGAAACTTATCTTATTTTATACTATAAAGAAAGATAGGTATAAAACCTTCGATAATTAGTACAATTAGTTGAATTTACAAATTCAGAAATATCTCTATTTATAACCGGCCACTGTATTATAATTTCCCCCTTTCTCAAATGCATCTCTACGATTTCTTTTCACTAACTTATCGTCATGAAACAGGTGCTGGACAACCGGTTGGGGCAAAGACGCTTTCGGTGATTTCGGAAAATACCAAAATATCTTGAAAGAAGTCGACGTGCCTGTGGTGAGCAACCCGGTCTGCGAACAGCAAATGCGACGAACGAGATTAGGTCCGAGTTTTAACTTGCATTCTGGATTTATTTGCGCTGGTGGAGAAGAAGGAAAAGATGCTTGCAAAGGTGATGGTGGTGGACCGATGGTTTGTGAACGGAATGGTCGTTGGCAATTGGCAGGAATCGTGTCATGGGGAATTGGCTGTGGGCAACCTGGCGTTCCTG
Source organism: Bombus soroeensis (assembly GCA_014737365.1). Classification (NCBI taxonomy): domain Eukaryota; kingdom Metazoa; phylum Arthropoda; class Insecta; order Hymenoptera; family Apidae; genus Bombus; species Bombus soroeensis. The sequence goes on from JACXIL010000192.1 coordinate 1,101,514, forward strand.
GAGTATATGCTCGGGTTTCCTATTATCTCGATTGGATTCAACAAGTTATCAATCGTTATTAATGCATCACGATAGAGATCATTCGCTACCTCGACGCTATGATTATTTATATTGCTTAATTCGATTTTCGTTTTATTCCATTTTCATTTACGCTCTAGATCCCAATAATAATACGACATCGTTGTTCATCGATTATAACACAGAGACTCGAGGATTTTATAATATATAATATTTATAATGTATCATAAGAATGTGTAGATTGTTAAGTAAATTAATTCTAATTATTCTTTTGTATTGATTGATAATCTTGCGTCAGATGTAATAATATTCATTCTTTTCGTTGAACGTGATTCGAAGTACATTCGGATCGTTTAGTACTGCATTTTATTTGCAATTTCTTTGTTACGCAACTCTAATAAATACTATGTAATCATATTTAACGCTTTATTATACTGCTCCATTACTTCACATTCCTACAACTCATTCCATTAAACAAACAAACATTTCAAATAAATTGTAATGATACACTCGCTCCACGAGATATTCACATTTCGTTTATATACGTATATTTGACTACTGCAAATATACATTTTCAATCACAGGTATTCAAGTCGATTCTTAATGTAATATAGTTTGTATCAATTAGTCTCACTATACTAATATTATTAATATAAAATTTGAATTGATAGCATTATGTTATTAATATAAAAAAACGCGATGTACAAGAAGCTCTATCCTGAATTAATAAATAAAACATAGACAAGAAAATGTTACTACTCACGATATATGTTAAATACCCTATACGTTTACCTATAGTGAATACCCAACAAAGGTTGTACGTAATACAACCGGTACCGTAATAAAACCTGTGTCGATTCAGACCTTTCATCCTACGACATGATTGAGCAATTATAGAGGAACAAAAATGCACGCAACTCAATATTAGATGCGATAAATGTTGTCATCGATCAATATCACACAACAATTTGTAGCACAAGGAAAGTCGTCGTAAAGCTGCCGCCAAATAAATGTAGTCGAGTGCCATAGAAGAAGAGAAGAGTGGAAGAAACCTGTAACAAAGTATAGAATATTATATGTGATTTGTTCTTATAGACTATGTGAAATTTGTAACGATTGACTGTTTCTAAAGTTCGATACAATGAAAGATATTGTCCTCTATCGAGCATAGAGTTTTAATAATAATATTCGACAACAGAATAACACACCGCGCAGCAAGTTCGTGTTGTGAACTATGTAATTCAGTGGGATGGGGGTACGAGCGCCCCCATATATAGGATTCGTCTGATTTTTTGGATAAACAAAATGTCTTACAAAAATGTTTTTAGCATATCTTATGTTGTATACATTTATACATGAATATTTAAATATGTATATCTACGCGCGATAATTTAATTTTGCCGAATAGAATTAATTAAAATGCATTTTTAGCAATACACTTACATTTTTAATAGAAAATTTAAATTACGTATTATAATTTTTAAATCTAAATCTAAATTATCTTACTCCTTCAAACAATTTCTTCGTTAATATCTCGAAAATTGATTTTTTCATTATAACAATCAATAATTGAATAAGTTTTAGATCGTTATTGGATATTTACATCTTCGACTATTAAATTGAAATTACATTCAAAGTTTCGCGGCAGTAGTTTTAGACTATATTTTGACAATATTTTGAGATTAATACTATTTTCATTACATGCATTACATGTACTGCAGTGAAAAATTCAAGAAAAATTGCGAAAACAAATCTTTTTACATGTATTGATTTTATCAACTTCAGTAATAAAATTGAATATAATTCCTAAACTTACCGCTACGTGGTGTAACATTGACCGATGGAACACAGAGACAGAAACCTAACCTCATCTCTGTGAAAGAGAAATTAGTCAAAACAACCATGGTGATAAAATATATTGGTCGGACACATACCTTTAAGGGCAAACCACTATGGGAGATATTAGGAAATTTGAAGAACCATGGCGTAGGTAGAATCGTAATACGAAGTGTTCAACAAAAATATCCTGAAGCATCTTACATGAGGATACTGAAAGTTGTTGGGTTACCAGATACTTCAAAACATATACATGTACATTGTTTTTTATTATTATGTTTGTCAATGTAATGATATAGACAGATTATTGAAAGTGGACTTGCATCGTTTAGGACCCACGGAAAGTGATGGTATTGGTGGAAAAAGTTTTCAGAGGTCAAAAATCTCCTACGCTAGTACAGATGGATGGAGCAACCTATAAACCAGATTATATGTTGATTCCTAAGGATCAAGAGGCAAAATATGTAAATGAAACTAAAGCACCGGAGCTAAGACTCATGCCACGAACAACTGACTTTCCCCCTCTTTTGAAAAAGATATTAATAGAGAAGCAAGGAAAAGATACTCCCGATTTAAAACTAAAACTTGTATATAGTACTTTAGGCATTAAAAGTTATAGAGTTGCTGAAGAAAATGAAACTCCTACGGTTGAAATAAAAGTGGGATTAGGAAACCCAGTAAGTCCTAGTTTATACAACAATACTAAGCAGAAGGATGCATCATGAATATGATTCAATATGTGCATTGTATCTTGTAATTTAATAATAAAGATTAAGTATTTTTTAATCGGAATTTCTCCATATGATCTTAGATTTAAAACGTGCGTTTTTCATTTAATATTCGCATTGGATTATACGTGTGCACAATCGACGACCGGTATTTTTCACAACGAATAAAATCTTCATCGATTATTTCACGCTTTGTATCGTCTTGTTTGTTATCTGCAAGCAAATTAAATCAATTATTATCATTATCACTATAAATCTGTAATAAAACATACCCAAAAGTCGTTGAAACTGTACAGAATAAATCTCCTTTTTACCAAAGAGACTTTTGACCGCAATATCCTACGGATAATATATAGAATAATCAATATAATTGTAATATAATATTAGAATAAATAATGGAGAACAACATAGGAAGAACCACTTTCTGTTTTAATTATCAACCTTCCAAAATTTCCTCATTTCTTGGACATTCGCACGTTTTCTCACAAGCCAACCGCGAACATATTTTTGTATGTGCAACGCCGCTTCATCCTCAGACCATAACCACGATTTTGGATAATAAGGTCTAGGACTAAAGATAAAATTAATGAAAAATATAGAAAATTATCCATTTTTTCACATAAATGTCAATTTCTTCCGCTTACTGCGAACGTAAATATTCTTTAAATAGCGGTATATCAAATACATTTAAAGGCGGTGTATATATTTTCGGACGACGTGGATTCCGATTCCATAAAAATTCCGCGATATAATCGAGACCGTTAAAACGACATTTCTGGACCTATGATAATTTATCGATTTCTTGTAGGCGTAGTCATAAGAACTGTTTAAATTTCGACTTTAAATCATTGTTAGATCGAATCAAGAATTCTACAATACCCAGAGAACGTTCTGTTCAGATGCTTCGAAAAGTGTTTCCTCCAACGCAGATATTAACAAACCAAAAATATTTTTATCAAGATAATTCGAAGGCAATAGATCATCCTCTTCTTGGATGATACTTTTTACTTCCTCCTCTTCCTGAAGATCTTTACCACAACAACTCGAATTACTTGATATCGCGCAAGTAACCAAACTTGATGCTTCCAATATTCTATTCACTTCACGAATGCAATTTCCTTTCGGCGACATCGAACACATTTTCATTAAAGATACTTTCCTGTTCGGCCATTGAATATTGCAAACCAGAAAAGAGGCTATAGGATAATTGAATACACGAAAATCATTTGTTAAATATTAATGACGCGGTAGTAAACTGTCACAAGATCGATTTCTCGATCGAAAGTCCGATTATGGGAATTTTGGCTATCTGCTATAGTCTTTAAAACCATTTTTTTAAATTAATCTAAATGCCCATATGCGAGCCACAGTGTCCTGTGGTGAAGGCTACACTGAAAAAAACAAGTATAATTCATATATGTTATCCTCTGTTTAAAACATTTTTGCTTATCTTACTGCTTCAAAATAATTGACGAAGCTTTCAGTCAGTGAAGCCCCATGGCTTTCGAAGAAATATTCTCCTTCAGAGGAAGCAGATTTGGAAAAAGACGTAGAATTTGAAGACGCTCGTGATGCAGGTCGTCGTTATAAGAGAGAGGCAGATGGAAAGATCATAGATATAGTAACAGGCATCACAAAAGAGGATACTTCGAAAGTTTCGATCACACAAGTCAAAAGAGAATCTGCAACGCAGTGGGTTGTTAAAGGTACATAATTAAAGACCACGCAGTACGAATATGATAAGTCCATTCTTATTAATTTTCTAACTTTTATGTCACTTGGTGACTGAGAAACAACTATTTTAATACGGAATAATTGAGAAAGGAAATAACCTAATGGATTATTTTAAGAATACAAAGATCACACATTTACAATGGTTTAGAAGAAACAAATAATATTAATTTAGTTCTTATATTAGTGTCCCAAAATTAAATGGAAAAGTAATTTTTATATAGAATTGATCGACAATATATTGAATCATAAAAATGATATTCTGTGAAAGACGAGAAATGTGACTTATCGTGTTTCTTACTTATGACCATTAGTTGTAAGATGTGTTAGATTAAAAACATTTCAGGAAAGTATTAATTAAATGCAAAACACACATTTGAATGATATGATCATTATGTAACGTAGGAGAGGATAAGGTGATTGTAAGAGAACCTATTAAAGACATAGAAGGAGAAGATTCAGCAGCCAGACTTTCGGAACGCGAAAGGCTAGAGCGTGAACGACCAGAACGCGAAAAATTAGAACATGAAAAATTAGAACGTGGAAAGCCAGAACTTGAAAAATTAGAACGTAAAAAACTAGAACTTGAAAAATTAGAACGTGAAAAATTAGAACTTGAAAAATTAGAACGTGAAAAAATTAAAAAACCGAATGGAGAACCGTTGAGGCACGAAACTATCGATGAGAAAGAACTTACGATATTTCGAGATGAGTGTGATCCTCACTGCCCTCGGCGTATATCGCGAAGCAAGTATATTTTGTTATATACTGTCCTTATCACAATGTTAAATGTTAAAGCAATTAATAATTATTCCTATAGAAAGTATAAGACGTAAACTTGAAGAAAGGCAAAGCGCAGTAGATTATTATTTGTTGAATAAGGGTTCGGGTTACTTCGAAGATGTCTGTACTTGTTCCCTTTCCTGTATCGTTCATGCTTTAAAAAACGATTCATTTGTTAGAAGCATATTAGCATCCACCGCATTATTTGTATTTGGCTTGAAACTTTGTTCAGAATTAGACGCGTGGTACTTGCCAACTCGATTTTCATAAAACAAAATCAGACTAATAAATGTAAGTAAAACATGTAAATAATCTAACTCTTTTTAATTTTATTTTCTTTATAATACGATGTACTTACTCGTAAACTTACGCTTATGTATTTAATTTTGTTGAAAAGATGTTCGTAACAATCGTAATAATTGACGATGCGCAATGAATTTATGAAAGAAACGATAATTTAAAAATAGAAAAAAACTGCTCCAGGTGAGGCTCGAACTCACAACCCCGGCATTGCTCACGATTCACTGTCTTATAAGTACCGTGCGCTAACCAATTGCGCCACTGGAGCGATTGAAAATATTTCTCTCCAGGAACAATTTTCAGTGCTCTTATTATTGGATTAAAAAAAAATAATATTATATTGTAAAGCATCGCGTTTACTTAACCATGATCTGCTATTTATGATATTGTAAGAAAAAGCATTAATAATCCTGTAAAAATAAGAATTTTTTATGATTGATAAACTACATATATGTTTATGCATACGTGTGCATGTGCAAAGGTACAGCTCGTAGCGAGCACTTCATTGACGCGTCAAATACGTTAATACATTATTAAAAACTCGAAAAAAACATCGAATATTTTTAAAAGATTAAAATCATATATCACAAAAGAAGTGAAATGCAAGTGTACTGTTGTCCATAAGTATATCGAATGAATTATGTGTATGTTTTCTGCTTTTTTCATCTGTACATAAATTTTGACAAAGTCAATTGTAAATTATTGTGCAAAAGAAACATTTACATAACATGTTACCATGCGCACATAGGTATTTTTGTTCCAGTATAACAGTTAGTACGGGTATACAGTGACAACAGTTCAAGAACATTTTACAGTTAATTTTTTACATTTAGGTGATTCACCAATTTTATATATTGTAAAAAACTTCTAAAGCGATATGCAAGTAAGTAAAACTACATGTAAACAACATTTGTCGCCCTTAATCATCACATTGCTATTGTCATTAAGGATTCAATATATATTTTGTTTATGCAAATGACATTGATATATTGACCCTAATAATTTTAATATAATCTTAAAAAACAAATGCAATAAATTTTTAAAAACAGAGTCCTTTGCTTTTTTATTATAAATTTTCGTTATGAAAATGCAAACAGTAACCTCCCATCACATTTTGGTTCAATTAATATCTCTGAATCATCTTTTCTCTAATTTTTTCTTAGTTCACTGTGCGGTGATTTTTAAGTTTACGTATGCATAATATATGAATAATATTAAATGTAATTTATAAACATTATCATATACACTATAACCTCTAAATATTGCTCTGTTTTCTTTTTAATAAAATTAATTTTTCATGCACTTTTATATAGTACAATCGATGTTTAACAGAAATACTTTGTTCTAACATGAATCATTTTTACTCATATCCATTATGATTATATTTTTTTTAGATATAATAAAGAATGAGCTGGTTTGATGCCACTGGATTTGCCAATTTGGCTAAGTCCGCACTAAAAGAAGCTCAAAAGACAATTGATAAAGCATTAGATATTAAAGATGAGGATCCGAAATCGTTGGAAAGTCACACAGAAGATACAACAGATTTTTTTGCATCATGGGGGATAAAAAGTGATGTTCATCATAATGTACAATCACATCATGATAAATCTAAAGCACCTAAACAAGAAGCCACAAGCAGTATATGGGGCAGTTTTACTGGATCATTCTTTGAATCACCTAAATTTAATGAACCAGAACAAAATGCTAAAGCTATTATCCATTCTAAGTCTTTGCAAAGTACACCCACTGAAAGTATCAAAAAGCTTGTATCTTCGTCATCATTCTCAGAAGATTATAAAAGTAAACCATTAAGTCCCAAGAAAAAGTGTAAACAAGCAAAAAATTACAAAGAAAAGAATGCTAATGATCAGATCGAAAATGTTCCTAGCCAAGATGTTTCGAATACACCTGATTTCAATGATTTAAAGCAACTTCCTCCAACTGAAACAATTGATACAAATACAACTTTTGACAAAGATTACAGGATTAATGATTGTCCTAAAATAATTGAATATTCTTCAGAAGAAAAAAAAGATATTGATGTTAAGGAGGAAGATGAAAAGTTAGAATCTGAAAAAAAAGAAACTTGCGAGCATGATTTAGATTCACCTGCCTCTACATCAAATAAATTATCTTTTGTATCTCCAGAAAATGATAAAAAGAGTTCAGAGAGCATTGAAATTCTGGGTTCTCGATCTAATACTGATTGTACTACAACTCCCGAATTGGATGGTAGCCCATCTGCAAAGGGTACCAAAGTTATTTCAGAGTCGATAGAAGTATTACCAGACAGTATGGTTACATCTCCAAGTTCTGGAGTGGAAGTATTAGAAGATTGGAAAAGCGATACTAGCCCTTATTTATCTCCCATGGAGCAAAGACACTCTGATTCATCGTCTATTTTAGATAGGGATGATACAGTGACCCCTTGCTGGGATGATATCAATGTCCCACAGATTATGAATAAAGAAAATGAAATAAATCCATCACCTTCTGATATTTCTCTGTATGAACCTCCGATGGAGGAAGTCAAAACATCACACGAAAATTTATGTATGAGCAGTATGGATAGCACATCATCAACAGATATATATCAAGGTCTTGGATCACATTTATATAAAAGTGTATCCAGTAACCATTCAATAAAAGCTTCACCAGAAAGCATAGAAGTAATACCTTACACTGATGATGAAAGAGATGAAACAAATGTGGCAGAAGATTCTTATACTTCTGCATCAGAAAGTACAATTGTAACAATGCTAGAAATGCATCAGCAGAAAGATCAAGCGAATAATGAAATGGAAACTTCTAGTAGTATTTCAGTAAGTGAAAAAATGCAAGATTCGAGTTCAGATGATAAGTTAACATTGAAAAAAGCTAGCACAGATACAAGACTAAATTTGAATCTAGATTCTGTAACGGAAAAGCATAATTTACATTTGCCGATTGAAGCAATTACAACGCAACCGATTCGTAAGCCAGAATATTTTGATGGAGCAGGTCAAATATCCAAACCCGATCGAAAAAGTTTCGATCGGTTAATGAATTCAACCATAGAACCTGCAGAAACAGAATGTTATTCTACCAGCGAAATTATTCATCCGTTTAAATCAGAAATGGCAGAAATTTCAGATCAGCATTTGATTTCAACTGACTCAAGTTGTGAAGGAACCTTGATAGGGAGTTCAGAAGAAAATCCACAGTATAAATCAGAAGAAAGAATTTTACAAGCACCTTTAAACTCTAGTTCTTACGTAAAGACAATGTTAGAAGATGCGATGATCGAAAAAGCAAGTGAAATCGAAACAGAAGTACAAAGCACGGAAATGCCTCGAGAAAATTCACCTATTTCGTCAGAAAGGTATTATGTCCGGAAAGAACTCGTATTACTAATACTATACTTAATTACTTGAGGGATATAAATTTGATTCCATTTATTACAGTCGGTCCGATCTAATTAAAATTGGTTCAGATCAAACCAGTGGTCACACTAGTGGTGATGAATTAGAAACCACTACTTCTAGCGATATCGAAGTTATATCCAGGTACAGGTATGACTGTAAGATAGTAATTATGAGTAATTTAACTTCATGTATTTTATGGCTATAAGCAATTTTCTCCCGAGTATAATAGCAAACTTTTTTGTTAAAAAAAGTCCAAACGGTGATTCGAGTTCGACACAATCGCGACAAAAATTGCAATCAACAAGAGGTTGTGATCTTTTAATGAGAACATTAAAAACTAAAGGACATTCGAGGGAATTGAGCGAAATCAGTGTAGGATCTGATGAAATGAACGTTGAGATAGAAAAATTATTGAAACGTATACAAGAGATGACGGAAATATTAGAAGCTAGGGAATCAAAGCTCATCGATGTTAGTAGAATGAATATGGAATTACACGAACAAAATAATAATTTAAAGAAGTAAGTTTTCAAGAAGTACGTGGTAATCAAACAACGTATAATGTCCGTTTAATGTCCGTGGCGCTTTATATTTTACATAGGCAACTTGATAACTTTGAAAAACACGCAGAACAGAGCCAAAGCATAAATCAAATCACTGATGAATATACACAACGATTATCTGCCTTAGAAAGAAAATTTCAGCAAGCAATACGAGAACGAGATTCACTAAGAAAGAATTTGGAACAGTTAAAAGTAGAAGCAGCTACGCGTCTATCGTCTCAAGAACTGTCTACTCTGAATGCCGAGAAAGATGAAATTATTAAGGAACTTCGAGATGAAGGTGAAAAATTAAGTAAACAACAGCTTCAACACAGTAACATTATTAAAAAATTGCGAGTTAAAGAAAAAGAAAATGATGCCTTAATAAAAAGTCAAAAGTACGTAAGTAATATTCGTTACTCCCTTTGTTCTTTTCCATTATAAAAATAAAAGAACAAATGGAAACAGATGATAAATGTAATGAAAAGGTAACACAATACAAAACATTTACAGAGAGCAAATAGAAGAACAAACCTCAGAATTAGAACGTTTAAAAAGATCATTGCGTGCAAAAGAGGAAGTTGAACTATCTCAGATAGATGCTGTTTACTCGTTAACAGCACGAACGAAAACACTGGAAAAAGAAGTAGCAACGTTACAAAAGCAACTAGAAAATGCGATACAAAATGCAGAAACTTATAAAAAGAATTTAGATACTACAAAAATGTTGGTATATATAAAAGCATTTTTAATGTTTATGTACAATTTATAACTGCGTATAATTGACATATTATTAATTTTTAGGGAGCTATCTGAAACGAAGAAAATTTTGACTGAGACAGAATCAGAGTTAAAGGAAGCAACGACTAATGCTGGAGAATCATGTCAATTACTTGTGCAAGTAGAAGAATTGAAAATCAAATTAAGGGAATCTGAGGAAATGCATGTCAAGTAAATATTCTACAAAAGATATAATTTCCTAGCTACTATTAGAATCAAATAGTCCTTAATGCGTTTATTTTCTTGTCTCTTATATTCTGTATAGGAAGGAAGAATTTTTGAAACACGAAAATAACGAATTATTAAAGCGCTTAGAAGCTGCTGAAGCTAGAAGCGAGGAACTTTCAGAATCTGTATCAACGGCCACAAAACCTTTACTGAGACAACTGGAACAGCTCCAAGCAAATTTGTTACACAAAACTAATAGTTTTATGAAACAAGAGAAAACATTGTCAGACAAAAATATCGAGTTGCAAACAAAAATAGAAAATTTACTCGAAACAGATCGTTATCTTAAGGAAGAGAATGTTAATTTAAAGTCTAAAATGTCTCAATTAGAAGCTAAACTTGCTGCAAAAGAAAACGAAAGAATGCGGTTACAAGAATTGTATGATGATTTGGTAATACAAAAGGATAAGCTTGCTGAACAAAATATGAGGTAAGGAAAATTAAAATTCTTTGTAGAAAAATCGATAAGGACATAATTTTTTTCAGGCAGCGACAAACGATAGAAAGCCTCGATCAATCTCGTACTTCGGAAATAATGGAGTTAAAACGAGAAATTATTGCGTTAGAGAATAAATTATCTATAGAAAAAGCAGCCACAGACGCAGAAAGAAGGAAAAATCATGCAATGTCAGAACAACAAAATATTGAAGACAACGAACGACTTAGTCCTACCCCTAGCACAGAACAAGATTCTACGAATACCATAGACGATATTTGGCCGGTAATGCATTTGCATACATCGTGATTATTGTTTCTCTCTTTTTACCGGAATCTGAATTAAAAAATTTTATCTTCGTATTGCAGTTGTACAATTCTACTACCGAAAACATAGCTGAAAGCTATACAGTGACGTTCGACACTATCAGAGCAGGTTCTAGTAGTACTTCTATATTTGAAAATTTGCAAGCTCAATTGAAGCAAAAGGATGGTATGTGTTTAAATATCTATCAATAATAAAGTACATTTGATTTAACTACTTGATAGTATCAATTATTCGCTTGAATTTTTAGGTGAAATACAACAACTTCAATGGGAGTTATCACGGCGTAATATAGAGAGAGACGTGTTAAATTCAGAGTTATCTACATTAACTTTGAAGATCGAAGAATTAAATGTTAAGGTTATGGATGTTGCGGTTTTAAACGAAAGTTTACGAGAAATACAAACTAGATATGATGCGTTACTGCAAATGTACGGTGAAAAAATGGAAGAGAATCAGGAACTACGTTTGGACCTACAGGATGTCAAAGAGATGTACAAAACACAAATTGATCAGCTTTTGAAGCGAGATGCCTGAAGCTTTTTATAAATAAAATTTGTTTATTGGTTGATTCAATATTATAGATGTAGAATCATAACATAATTAACAATTTACGATGATATAGATTCGGCGATAAGTTTGCCAACGATACTATACATGATACAGCAACGAAGTTGCTGAAGCCGTTTAAAAAAGATAAAACGTAGCAAGAGACTGATGTGAAATTATTTCAAGAGATTTGAAATTCCACGGAGTAACAAAATGAAATTTTGTTTATACGTGTTTTACATAGAATGCTTATGGGAAATTGGAGACCTTTGTTTTGATAAATTTTGCAGACAATTCATTGCCCTAGAATTCCAATAATTAATAATCATGTTAGTTTACAAACTAACATTTAACGCTATGTAAAGTTCCAATATATGCAATGTAAAATTTTACGTATATCGCCATGGTCACCGTGGTCGGTTCTTTCATTAGTCGTTGGAATTAATCATTGTGCATGCATTCATGTACACTGTATACAGATAGACTAAGGAAAACAACGTGATATAAGATGTAATATAATTTTTAAGTTTTCGATATTGTAATATAGAATTGAATTACGATGTAATTTATTAAAAAAAAATTTATTGTGTTCCTTTATTGAAAGTTGTATTCTTTGTGGTTTCACTGATACAATGATGGTTTACAATCTCGACAGAAACAGGGAGAAGGGAGGTAAGAACAAAAATGTACAGTATATATTATGGGCGATTCTAGGAAACAGAAATAAAACAAAGTAAAAGGAACGGAAATGATTAGAGAAATAGCTTTGAAAAAATCCCAAACATAATGACATATATAATCAAGAATGACAGAGTAGAAAAGATCATCATGTACCTTAAATAGAGGTTTAAAGTAAATAAATAGTAGACATGATTGTTTCTCAAAAGTGTAATTAAACCAAAGGGAATACATCTTTTTCATAATTTTTATACATACCGTAAACTTTATTGGTTGTAAAGTGCGACCTTCCTTTCCTCCCCCTTTCCCTCAAAAAAAAAAAAAAAAAAAGAAAGAAAGAAAAGAGAAAATAGTATGATTCAGCAACGCTTATGATCATCACATGTTTAATATGAATAGGAACAAATTTGGTTTCATATTTGCAATATCATTTTTTCCGACGTTTCCATTCTTATAAGCTATTACAGATTAATGACCGATTACCATGATTGTTGTATAATATTTGTTGAAACAAACTTCTAAAATTAATATGACAGATTCTATCAAATATAAAAAAAAAAAAAAATAATACTTACGGAAAATTTTGCGGTAAACTTGTATGATTTGGACAATTATCGATTGAAATTTCGGAAAAACATGTACTCCCACTTTAGGAAAAAAATAAGAGTGCTGAGATCATGATGATTTACATTAATATCGAGTAGCGAATACGAACACGAAAAATACACTTTGTTTTTCATCCAGCATCTCCATAATCTCGGTTACTTTGCTCGCGATTCGACAGTGACATATCGTTCTTGGTCCCGCTTCAAATTTCCAAATGTATCCTTACTCACTCGCGAACGCTATACACGTTCTTCCTTTCAAGATTAGGTTACAATTATAAAATTCAATCAATATTTACTAAAATAAAGAAACAATAGATATCGATCTTCTTTCGAACAAATATCTGTGGCAGTGTCACTATCGACGCGTTTGTCGTTATCGAGCTCCTCCGCATCAATATCAAAACTTTCTGCCGTTATTCCTTGTCATTTCAAAGATGCGGCAGATTCTATGCTTTTCCCAAATCTAACATCGACATTTAAGCATACAAGCAATATACGCAATAAGACTGCTGATTTTTCGATCGTACGTCAGTTTATATTTTCTTCCTCTCATATTTTAACCTGCTTGTCGAAACAAACTTGTTGCTCTGCCCATAATAACAAATAGTACATAAGTGCACGCTTTTCTTTTAATTCTGCTTCTTTTTGTTTCTCGGCTATTGCACGTTAGTCTACTTTGACCAGAAGGAAAACGGACAAAGATTATGTAGACGCAAAAAAGGAAAGAAGAAACCTTGATATAGATCGCACAGTACGCATTGTTAACGAGAGATTTTTGAGATAATCATAGAATCGGTGCCAGAATCGAAGTTCGTTCGTGAATCGCGCTGGAATTTCTCTGTATGCAAGTGCGCGCTGCCGAACTTAAACGGCATCCTTACAGACATGAACTTTCTCTTTCAGGTGATAACGAAGATATACTTCACACCTGGTCGGACAGAGAGCTAGCTCTGTGGAGCATAGAGCGAAGAACGGTACTAACTCGAGTACCGTGTGTAACGAGCATTAAACCATCGACGCGATTGCGTCAATCTTTTTTCGTTCAGACCCATGGTGTCCAACCCTCATACAAGAGGGCTAAATTGTCGGTGCTCTGAGCTTCGCGTATCACGTATTCCACTTGTTCAGCCGTTGTATACTTTCTTGTTGGATAAGGATCGCATCCTTCTAACTTCATCCGTACGCGATGCCAAATGTTCAGTGCATACGCGTTTCGCTCTTGAACAGCTATGAAGAAAATATAAATGAGAGAGAAAAATAATAAGAAAATATTTATATAATCTTAACGAAAATCCACAATAAAACTAAGCTCACCTTTTCCTGTAGTTGGATCTCGGGTCGGTGGAATTCCTTTCTTAGGACTGTAACAAACACTCTCCTGCCTCATTAATTTTCCTTTCTTCTTTATCGAACTAACTATTGAAGTTTCAGTTTCACTCTCTCTTTCACGGTCCCTTTCTTTTTCCTTATCTATCTCTTTTTGCTTCTCAGACATCTTTGTTGAATTTATTTTCTTTTCATTGGCGAATCCTAATAACTCGTTGTATAAATTTGGTGCCACAGTTGCCATATTTTCCAATTCTTCTTTAATCGTTCTTCCTCTATTTGCATCTAAATTGTCGGATTCCAGCTCCTTTACGATCGCCGATATGCTTTCAGTGAAAGACCGATACGAAGAAAGAAATTCTTGTAGGCCATCGATGTTCTCTTGTTTCACCATAGTTCGTAATAATATTCGTACATCTGACATTAATCTATGATGCTCGGTTAACACACTTTGTAAATTCGATACTTGCTCTCTCAAACGTTCTTGAGCTGAAAGCAAACCTTCTTGCTTTTCTTGCAATTTCTTTTGAACATCAAGTATCGCCTCAGAGATAAATCTCTCAGCCTGCTTTAGCCAGTTCATATCAACGTTGCTTTCCATGTGTAATAGTTCGACAAGACTCTCTTCGATTGCGGTTACTGTTATATTTAAATTCATTGTCAAAATACAGCTCTCTTCCCAATGCTTGATCAGTTTGACAAAATTCGTATCGTGCGTTACACTTTCAGATGTCCTAGTTCTTAGAGCTTCATAATGCAATATAGAATTGCAGGTATTGATTACATTAGTCGCAAGATTATGCTGTCGAGTTAATTTTTCACAAGATGAGAGTACCGCGTTATCAAACGCAGACATAACTTCTCCGAGAGCAGGGTTCGCTCCAGCAGCCCACTTCAATCGTTGCACTGCGCTGGAAACAAGATTTTGTTGTTGATCTCGTGCCTCACATACTCGAGATTGCAGAGCAGAAAGTGCTGTCGCTGTTTTTCGAAGTTCTAACATAAACCCAGAACGATCTGAAAATAGGTAAGAAAATTAATATCTAAAAACAGAATTGCACAATTTTAACAAAAAAATTCAAACGAAGACTTACTCAAAGGATTCATTAAATTAACATTTGACCTCATTAGTAAGCTATCCTCGTGCAACCAATGATGAGCTGTTAGTTGTAGCTGAAGTCTCTGCATGCTGGCCCTAGCTACTTCGACACATTGCTGAGCAAATCTAGCACTCTGTTTTCTTCGCCAAACATTTTCAAGTGCGCTACTGAGCGCACTAGCTTGAGCAAGAACAGAACCAGAAAAGAGACCTCTCTTTAAACATATATCGACAACCTTTCTACACAATTCTTCTATCGAAACTTTACTCTCAGCTCCGATATCCCTTTGCTCAATCTCAGTAGTAACGCTTAAACCCATTCGTTGTAATAAGAAACAGAGTGCGATAGCTAAAGTTTGAGAAGTAACACCAAGCAATTGTCGTGACACGTAATCGGCTGTAAAGATTCTTATTGGTTTGTTTAGTCTTTCGTCATTGTAAACGTTTGCTAAACCGCCTTTAAATGCAGTTGCAATATCTCTACACATCATGAAGAACTCTTGTATGGTATGTAATCGTTTGACCAAAAATATATCCTCTAACACCTGACAAGCTGTCTTATTGAATATTGGTGCAGACATTTCTTTTGCTTCTCGAATCTGATCAATTTTTCTCCAGGATTGGGGAATATCGAGCGTACTCAAAGTAGCGATTAACGCGTTACCTTCCATCTGGAGTTTTTCGAACAAACCATTAAAGCCCATTAAAAGCATTTGACCAGGCGTCAATGTCTCATCTTGATTGGGTTCTTGAATTTCAGCAGGTCGAGATAGCATTGCCTCGAATCTTAATCTCATGTTATTCACGACGTTTTGTATCATTGCATGAGGACTTTCCATCTCCATAACAGTAAACCTGAGATGCATTTCTAACTGGCCTAGGATGTCACCAAGTGGTATACCGGGTGATACAATTATCTCTGTTAGTTCTCCTATCATTCTAATCACAGTTGGCTCTTCCGTTATGATCGTTTTCATCGCTTCAGGCAAAATGATCGTGTGGAAATTATAATTAAGTTCTTGCAATCCTTTGTAGATGCAATCGGATCCTCTTAAACATTTTAATATAAGAGATATCTTGGGATCATTGTTGGTTTTATGGCATTCAGGTATTAAACTAACTAGCTCAGCAATTAACGATGACATTAAACGCATTTCGTCTAAAAACCAGTCTCCTTCTCTGGACGTAAGATCAACTAAACAGTCCCCTGCACATTTAGCGGCGCCTTCCATCATTAAGTATCTCTTATTCAAAGCGCAGAGTGCGGTTATATTGACGCATTCGAGTGCCCTTTCCGCACCTTTATCTCGTCTCAGAAAGTTTTGTATCTGTACTCTCGATTCTCCATATGCTTTCTCTATTCTAGTGACTGAATCCGGTAAACCCTCCGAAACCATCCTCTCATATGCTTTCTTTAATCTTTCATTTGCTTCATTTAGAATCGCTTGCATTTGATAAGAAAATGTTATTATTTGTTGAGCTTGCTGATTGTTAGAGATTTTGATCGGATCAAAAGTATTTTCAAATTGCACCATAACTTCACGACAAGTTTCGACGCCTCCAGTGTTTAAAAGCTTGTTAGCCCAACCGTGATAAAGTACTGTACGATGTTGCGACATATTACTCAGCGGATACAGGCTACAAATCGCTGAATATTGACTCAATAAATCCAAACAATTTCGTATTAGAATAGACTGTTGTGTAGCCAATTGTGTCAATTCATTTTCTGATTGTTCACATTGAAGTATCATTTGACTTTGACCAGCATTCTGTAAGAATTCTTTCACAAGATCAAAAACTACGTGATCCTCTTGACTCGTAGACGTGCCCAATTCTGCCAACCATTGTCCTAATTGGGGACCTCGCACGATTGAAAGTGCCAACTAAAGTAACAAGGTAACTCGATCAATTTCTTCAAAATAAAAGAAATAAATGAATAAATAATTAAAGCTTACGTTGTGCATATTAATCTGCTTTTCACAGTCCTCAATCTTCTCTTTCAACCCAGCTTTTGCTTTTTCATGGGCATCGCGTGCTCTTTTAAAAGAATTATAACGCTTTATCACAGAATATAGTGGATGATTACGTCCCATTGCTTGTGCTTCTTTGACTAGAGCAAGCTGTTGGTGTCTGTCTTGTAATAAATCCTGACACTGACGCGTGACATCCGTTGCCTCTACCCAACAATTCAAGTGGTGGCACAGAGATGGAAAGATCTTCACCAACTCATCTCTAAGAATCAAAGATCATTAGTCAATATGATACAGACTAATTATTATGAAGAGTATAAAGATAAAATCCAATTGCTAATTTACAAACCTATTTGCTAACCATTCGGCACGCATTTCTGCTGCTCGAACGGCGAACATTGCTCGTGTTAGTTCCTGTTCCAATTGTTTCCTCCCAATTCCCGTACATCGTGCTCTAGCCTGGCAAGCTCCGTAACTTGCAATGCTGTTATCCGCACCAGCTCGCCAGTCGACTAGCGGATCATATATAAACGCTTCAAGCAAGGTCAATAAGGTTTCTCGTCCTCGACGCATTACTCGGAGCGTATGTTCACAAGTTAAACGAAATATGCCCTGAAAAGAAGATATCATATTTTAACATTATAATTAATAATAATAATAATAATAATAATAATAATAATAATAATAATAATAATAATAATAATAATATCATAACATGATTACGACGTAAAAAGTTATCGTACCTCGACTCCAGTGACTCCTAGTGCTGTTCTGATATTTGGAGTCATTCTAAACGGCACTTTTTCTGGTACGCGTAAAGTTTTGCCTTTCTCAAAGCAAACATTGTAATCGATGTGAACAACCTCGCCTGTATTGAGATCAACTAATACATTATCCAAATGTCTATCACCGAGACCAATGATATAGCCGATAATTGACATTACGGCCACCGAATAGGAGTAATTTTTGGTTGCTTGCCACCAACTTCCAACATTTATGCTATTACACCAAATCTCTCTGTAACGATAAACAAAGATTAGAAAATATTGTTAATAATTTCCTTATGCAGGAAAAAGTAACCAGGACATGAAGAGGAGATATAAGTAATGAGAATAAGGAAAGAAAACAGAACTAACTTTGCTAGCAAATCCTTAGGAGTTTCTGCCATTAGTTCAGCCAGAACTTGTTTCAAAACTTGAACAGGCCATTCTTTTCTGTTTTCCAGACCGATTCCTCGCTCTTTCAGAAGTGGAGTTAATTTATTGTAAAATAGTTCAGACGGTCTTAATATTGCAGAACTACCAGTTTTATTAAGCATAGTACTCTCTCTCTGTTGCCATTTCTTGTACAAGACGAACAAGGGTGTCACGCCATCGACCCACTGTATTAATCCAGATCGTGGACCCAATGGTATAACTGAATAATGGCGCGCCCTATATACTTTTTTCGAATCACCCTTTTTTGACATCATAGTGTTGCATATATTTAAGAACTGCATGATTCTTTCATCCAGATGTAGGTCCTCCAGACCTTTAAACAAATATGTGTATACGTGTCCATCGGAACCGTGGAACACGAGTTTTTTCGGTTTCGTTTTGGTTGGTAATATCTGAACATTATTGTCTACAGATTTTATAGTAACAATTTTGTTATCATTTGCAGCAACACCTGGCATAGCGATACATGTATTTCTCAAATTGGCTAATACCGGACTGATATCATTCATGGAAAGGGAATACGCGGCTCGTCTATGTACACGTTGAGCTAATTTACCTTCCAATTGTTTCAAGCATATACTCGCGATCTGTGGTTTCGCAGGATTCTTAGGATTGTTTAATTTATTGATTGCTTCTTCTATCGAAGGACCAAATTTCTCTTGAAATGTCTTTTCATGAGGTGTTTCGGCAGAAACGGAAGTCATAGCCGAAAGGTTTTCTAATATGAAAACTATTGGCTTCAATATAATTCTGTGTTTTTCTGCAATTAATTTATCCTTTTCCTCAACACTCAACCAAGAATTATCCTGCACTTTTTGTACTTCCATTTCCAGTTGTTCAAATCGCTTAGAAATTTCAGTGCGATGCTGACACAGTGTTGCTAACCACAGCTCATCCCACAGTAATGTAATTCGACGGAGCTCTTTGACGAGTATTTTCACTTGCTCGATGGAATCTTGAATCCTATTCGATAGACAGTCTACCAATTGCGAGAAACAACAATCCATAAACTTTTCTTGCTCGTCTTGATAAGCTACAGTAGAGCTCTCAGCGTCCATTTCCTCTTCTTCTTCGATAAAATCTAAATCGTTTTGAGATGAATCAGTTTCTGCTTTCTCATAAAGTACTTTATTGCAATTTTTCTTTTGACCAGAAACCGCTCCAACTACAGCTGGGAAAGTGATCAAGTGTGGTGAATTCTCTGCAACTCTGCACAGCAATTCAGATACTCGTGTACGTACGTAAGACTCAGGATGACTAAGTCTGGAAAACAATTGCGGTATTATCTCTTTCCATGGAGCAGTAGGAGTTGAGGAGAGACCAGACTCCAGAACATTTTGCAATTCGAGAGCGTGTTTCACAACGAGTCGTAGCAATCTAAGTGTAGCTGTGATAGTAGCACAATCGTTGGCCTCTTTAATCGCGGCAAGTTGCAAGTACTTGAAATACGCGTTCGCAGAAAGCTCGTAATATGCATAAATCCTCTTCTGTGCTTGCCTCCAGATATCGACCAACGTTGTGAGACGATCAGCGCTAATACGACTTAATATTGAAACGCTACGTAATTGATTTTCTATCATATCTGAAGTATTAACATCATTGGAAGTGTCTGTAATGTCGCCTTCGTCTTCAGGAATTGTTTTATTTTGAGACAAAATTGAAAAGATTGCGTTCAAGTCAGATTCACTTGTATCGAATGGTAATAAGTCTCGTATGGTTGCTCTATCCGAATCAGTCAACTGACCTGAATTTGAATTATCTACTATCTTTCTTCCCCATTTGTAACACCAACTCGCGAAACTGTACCACGCAAGTGGCAAATCTGGACATTGGTTTACACCTAGTTGCGTTAATCTACCGATTATCATATCTGAAACAGGTATTGAATTCGTGGTAGGACCGAATAGCTTGTTCATCAAGCCATCATTATGGGCAGCTTCGAATTCGAGCAATTGCTCCAATTGACCATTTTCAATGCTGCCTATTTCTTGTTGTATACATTTACCAAGAGTCAAAAGTAGAATTGTACCATTCTCACGTAAATCAGCCGACTGTTCTCCATCGACGATAGTTCGAGATATTCCAAGTGCAGTTGCACTACATACCTTTAACGCTTTATTAACTCGTTCCATATCATATAGCAATTTTGAAAATTCACGGAAAGCACGTACATTATTCTTCGACCATTTTACGTGCATCACGTTCTCCAAAACATCATCAGTTGCTTGATCAAAGTCGGGATTAATGTAATTTCGTTCGGCTCCTTCAAATCGACAAAGCTCTCGTTCGGATCTCAAATAATTAAGTAGTTCTCGTTTCGCTAGTTCAAAATTACCTTCCTTTCTAGCAGTTCGAACAATATGCAATCTTAGATCAATTACATCATTATTATCTAATCGCGCTTCAGGACTATTATTCTTCCTTGTTCTACCGAAATATTCTGACCACCATAATGTTCGCGTCAGTATGCTCGAATCCATGTGATCAAGTTTTTCGCTTTTATATAATTCGAATATATTTTCTTCCTTACCAGAAAGGATATTTTTTAACCCATCTGCTGAAAATCGTACTAATATAGATTCGTTTAAGTATTCCGAAGGTACATTTCTTAGACCTTCTTCCATAATTTTAGCTGCCACTCTCCGGCATCGTTCAATCTCTTCCTCAAAACAATCTTTATATTCATTTATATGAATTCTAAGTGCAATATTAGTCAACGTATTACCACATTCCACTAACGTTTCCGCGCAATTCCAATTTACCGTTTTATCGGTTCCTCCATCCAATAAACTCCAATCAGTTAGGTCGTTTAAACATATGTTTTCACCATTTTCGAACTTTTTTAAACATTTTGCTTGTTGAGAAGCGCTACTCTCCGTAAATAATTGTTTCCTGAGAACGGCACTTTTATCTCGGGCAAAAATTTCAGCCTCTTGCTGTTTCCAAGCCTCTAACCGGGTCCAGTCACTGACAGCTTCGTAACAATGAGATAATCGTTGCATACAAAAACCAAGTACTTGACTATCTCCTTCGGATTTAAAAGACTTGCCTTTTCCGTCGGAGACCTCCTCATTCGCATTAGTGCCATCAACACCACCAACGCTATTACCGTCAGCTACATCTTCTCCCTCTTCCTCTTGGTCTACATCTGTTCCAAGTCTATTTGCAACACGCATATGCTCCTCTATAATTAACTTATACGCTTCGGCAGCAGATTCATAGCGATGTGCAGCTTCTTCCATGGCAGCTTTCAACCACGGAAATTTTCTGTCCTTTTCCTTAGTATAAACGTACAGTCCCTGTAACGCCTCTGCTTCTCCCAGTATTACCATAGCTTGTGCCGTACAAAGCGTCGCTCTTTCAAATTCTATACCCTGTGTATTATCGCTATTACTTAAATCCTCTAATAATCTCTGACTATTTCTCAGAGCACTGCTAGCTAATCCAGGATGCAACGACACTACACATAATGCCAATCGAATACGATTCAACCATTCTTTACAAGTTGATTTGTTAGTATGAAAGAAGGTTCTAACTGGTTTCGACAATGGTAACAGAGCGATCGCGCAACCTTCTGCTGCGTTATGTATTACTCTCTCAAGATGTTCAAGAAATTCAATAAATAATCGTACTCGAGTATGTTCGCTTAATAGATGATCTAAGCTACGTTTCTCTTTTTTCGTCGTTTCAGAGTTGTATGAAATCTCACGTGCTAATGTTTTCAAAGCATTTTCGATTGACGTAAATGTTTCTTGAGGCTTTCCTAATGAAGTACGAAGCTTGTTCGTCACACAATGTTGAGCTGCCTCGAAACCAGCCCAGAAGTATAAGAAAGATCTATTTGTAAGTGCTAAACGATACATCTTCTTGGTAGTATCGCTCTCAGATCTATAAATATAAATAAAATCGTACTATTTTCTCATTATCATAACTAAAATAAGTAGCTTGAAATTAATTATGTCTGCCTTTACTTACACAATTGGCCAACATAAAGTAAATATTTCTGACAATCCAGCTGCATCAAGATATTGTTCTTGCAATAAAAAAGCCATATAAGTCTTGAAATGTTGTGCTTGCATCTCTCCAGTGCTAGTTCCTCGCATATGTAATCTTTGAGCAAGAATTAAAGACTCGGTCGAATAATTTTTTATTCCTTGATATTTCTGTAAGAAAAAAAAGTTGAAGTAAATCATGCTTTTTTTTTGAGTATATTTCCTACACTTACCTTCGTTTCCGACAATAAGCACTCTCTGTTAAGTTTTGGTATCACTATATTTAGAGGTATTCGTGTCAATAATGAACCATACTTGTCTCGTACGATTTCGTCTCGCGAAGTTAAATGTAACATCACCAAGTCTACAATACAAGCATACATTTCTTCTTTCCAGATTACACTTTTTGCGCTCATTAAAATTTCAAAGAGATCACAAACAGCAATAGAAATATCTCGATCGATGGTAGCTCCACACGCAACAAGACTTGCGAGAACATTCTCATACTCTTTTGTTTTACTCAAAATGCCAATGTAATTTTCCGCTTGTATACAAATTTCTTGCATCCATGTTGATAAAAGCAATAACGTTTGCTCTGGTGTGCATTCATTATAAGTTTTAGCTATTAAGTTTAGAATTATGGAAAGATGACCACTAGTAGGTGATGTTGTTGGAACATCTAATGCTCCTGGAAACATATCCATTGGACGACAAGCAGTAGTTCCAGTTATTAAGCTTGAACTTGGCACAAAATGATTATATCTAGAATAAAACAGATAGTGCAATCAAAACTGCTAAATTAGTTATTTACTGTTCTTCTTTTCCTTATGACTCACCTAGAACAATGCGCATATAGCAAATACAAAATGCTATATTGCAAGAACGGACTAGTTGACGATAAACTGCTGTCATAAGGTTTCAGCTTAACTGCCAAGAGTTCTAAAATGCTTGGTTTTAATGCCCACATACCAATGATAGAATTACTCGCGTTAGCTAGAAAATATAATAAAACATATAATAAAATAAATCGATAAATGATATATAATAAGCTTATCTTTGTTGAGTTTTACAATGCGTTCATATATTTTTACCTATATCAGAAAGAGCTCTTAGCAAAAAGGTAACTACAATTTCTGCATCATTCTTTTTGTATTTAATATCATCAAGTAATGGATTATCTGTTACTAAATTTTCGATATCTGTTAAGATAAGTTTATAAGCAATTTCCAAATCCGACAATATGTAACGATACGATTCCTGTAATAATGGAATATTTTTTAGACTAAGGAGACTATGATATACTCCAAGACTGGCATTTTGGATAGAAATTGAGTCACGAAATCTCAATTTGAGTAAAGCAGAGTCTTTCCCAAGCAATTTATGAACTAGTTCCAGTGGCAAGTTCGCGGAGACTTCTTTTATTATTTTTGAAATAGTATTTAACATAGAAATTATTGTGTCATCCCAAAAGATACTGATCCTTTTTAACTGAAGATCAATAAACTTATAAAGTAGCTCATGATTTTTTGTTATACGACTCTGAAGATGACCTAATAATAAAAATGCGCATTCATTTGCAACAACTATTAATTCTTCTTTTTCCTCTGTTAGGTTTAAATCTTTCTTCATTTTTATCTCCATCCATTGTATTATATTTAACAATGATTCTCTTTCTTTCAATGCAGCATCTTTCTCGATATTTTGCTTTAAATCTTTTAATTCATTGTTATTCAAATTCAAAGATTTAAACATATTGATGACATCCTCTTCGATTAGTTCTGATTTATTGGAATTTTTTGGTGGTACGATTCCCACATTTTTGACACATTTTAATAATTCTTCGGTAATTTCGGGTGTAACTTTAAAATTCGAAAGCCAGATTTCATCGTTGTCCAATTCAATCGCTTTAACGACTGTTTTCAACATTTTTGATAAACAATCAGATAAAAATGACCACTGCACGCTTGGTGTGAGATTAGGATTCAGATGCTCAGATATACTTTTCGTAACTGTATTAAACACCGAGATCAAGGATGTAATGCGTCGAATAGATTCTCTGGAAGTGAGGGATGCTTCATCTCCAGGAGAACTCCTACCACATTCTGGTAAAGATAATTCCTCGTCATAGCTTTCCATGTCCTCTAAAAATTGTCCTAGTAGGGTTAAAGTAAACTGTAAATCCGCTATCCAGAAAGTTCGTAATCTTTGCAAACTACGACTGGCATAAGCTACAATTGTCTTTTGTTGTGTCGAGTCGATATGCCAGCCAACTAATATATCAACTGTATCACGGAAATGATTTGAAAACGTTTCAGGATAAGACTCCATTATCAATAATATCGCATCCACTGTTGCTACTAATAGATCCGATCGATCAACATTTTCTAGCGTCGATTGCAATTGCGACATCATTAGCTGAAAGGATATTTAATGTACTTTATTTAAAATAATTAGTTTTGTTTCTTTTTTCAATCCAATCGAAAATAAATTACAAACTTGCACAATATCTACTAAATTAAGAAATAAGAAAAAAAAATTTAAGTACCACTGAAAATTCTTTTAGCCTTGGCGCCTCTGCATCCAATTTAAAAGCTTCAACGAATGATTTAATTAGAAGGCACTTTATATCATCTTTCCGTTCCAGTGAATATTTATTAAAGACCCAATCCATGTATCTGTGGGTTTCCACACCAAAAATTTTACTTATATTGAAAGAAATGTTACATTTGATGAACACACTGTACATTATTAGATCATTTGTTTACCGTTTATAATCTTGTTCAGTTGCATAACCGATGCGTCCTAAACATTTTGCGACTTGCTGTTTTGCTTCTTGTCCAGGCCCAGTATGTAGTATATCCAATAGACTTTCACAGATGACATCCAAATTTCGTCTTATGTATCTTTGATTTTCAAGCGCTATTATACCTTCTTGTGCTTGTTTGCACAACACCATAAAATGATCATAATCATCTTCCCGATACAATCTTCTTAAAAGTTTGGAAATTCTAGAATCTTCTGTAATACGGAAATATAAATTAATATATTTAATTGCAATATGAAACATCATATTTTCTCAGTATATTCTAGAGATAAAAAACAATTTGGACCATTTATTCTTTTGTCGTCATAATATTTTCCTTGTACGTTTTCTTGATTTTTCAACGATTCTTGAAATTTTGGTCTAGTCGTAGGGTAGTAACTAGTTTCTGTATTGGAATCACGTTCGATAGGTGTCTTTTTAAAGGCCCTACCCCGTAAAGCGCCTCTGGCACGATCTCCAGAGCTACCTCCTCGAGCCATTCGATATTCATTGCGTGAAGCTCCACCAATTCTACAATAATATAAACAATTTATTAAATAAAAAAGAACAGGAAATTTTAATAAACAATTGGAAGAATAATTTACCTTGGTTTAAATCTAGAGAAACTATGATCAGACGAATAGTTGTTTGTATTTCTTGGACAAATGACCAAAGTGCCTCTTGGAGCATTAAAATCATTGGAGTTATATCCACTTAGAACACCAACATCTCCTTTCTCCAACACACTAGCTCGATTGTTACTAACAGATTCTTCCTGTATCTCCGAACACTTAGATCCACGTAGCTTTGTGCTAATATTAGAGTTCCCACAGCTATTCATTACATTACTCTGCAGATGATCTGCATGACCTACACTTTGCATTAATAATGTACCAATCGCAGGTAATAATAATTTTTTTATATTAATAAATATTAAAAAGCATAAAATCATAAGTATTCTATAATTGATTACGTCCAGAATTCAATAACTTTCACATATTCTTAAGGTTACATTATTCGCACCTACATCCTTGGTGTACAAAGTTCAATGGTCATAAAATAAATGAAAAGTAGTAATGAAAAAATAAGATAATCCCGCAATACAATCAAAATCTATTACAAAGTTTCTCAAATGAAAACGACGTTCAAGTTATTTACGTATAAAAGATACGATAATTCATAGAGTGATTAACTGTCGTAATATCTATTTCAGTTTATGTAAGTATCGTTCCCTTGGAAAGTAATATCGTAATCGCATAGAACATGGAACACACTTTGATTTCTTTCGGAAAATATTTCGTGGAAAATAATCGAAAGATGATATCGAAAGGTGAAACGGTATCGTAACCGATTCTCCACGCGTTCGATCTATAGGTACACACCGTATCGACAACAACCGATCAACAGAGAACTTTTATAGCGACTTATAAATCGGTAAAAATCAAAATATATTACGGTTCTATTTGTATACCGATATAGGCATGAAAGATTCTTTGGAATTTCCGGAAAATCGTACTTATGTATCTGTTTAAATTAACTTATTTAGGTGGATACACAAGAACCAACAACCAACCACGAAATTGAAGCGGATTAACCACTATTTACGAGTGGTACCTTCCACACTGTTCATTGACATGCTTTCTGTAAACATCGAGTACCATTTTTAACATTATTCTTTTTAATCCTATAATTTTTTTCAAGATTCCTGGAACATTATGTCTAGGAAAGAAGTAATATACAAATAAAATAAGAAAAAATGGTGAAATGAAAATATAGATAGAAAAACAATTGAATCAGTTTGTTAGGTACCTTATATTATATGAGTCCTAAATAATAACGAACTGGCTAACGAAGCAAACAAACACTGGCACTTAATATAAAGAAAAATTATTTAAAGCAAATATAATTGTTTTGTATCTGCATACATAAATTAAGAATTTTAGTATGATTACGTATAATTACGTTACGCTTCTACGTCTCCTACTGGGATGAAGCTAAGTACAATGAAACGATGAGGCAACTAAATAAAACTTGAACCAATGTAAAATATTGTTGAAAAAATATCTCAATCGATTCTGATATCCAATTGGTTTGGATCAACCAATGCCATTAGAATTAATCCAAGAAAACCATCAATGATGCCACTGATAAGCAAATACACCATGTGGAATTGATAGGAAATGCATTTATAGATAGACGAAATAATGTATAATCACACTTCTTGATATGTAATCGTAGAAAAGCCGCACTCTATCTAGTGTCAAACGAAAATGTATCAACAATCGTAATTGATTTTCTCACTAAACCTAAGTTTCTTGTGAATAAGCCTTTAAAAATGTTTACCGTTTTCAGAACGTATATTTATTAAAACTTAAAGTTAGGTGTCTGTAACTGTAACACAAATAACGATTAAGGTTATTTAGGAGGATGTTGTACCTTTCTAGTAAGTTTGTAACTAATGATCTTTATTACAGATTTTAAATTATACAAGTTAATATATTACACGCCACGTATACCAAAAATTTTAAAAGAAAAATAACAAAAAAAATATATAATGTTCGTAAGATCTCGTTTTTTTTTTTTTTAGATATGTTATGCATAATTTTTAAAAACGATAGTTCTGTAATAAATGGCATAATTTGAAAAAAAAGAACAAAGCAGTGTAGCAAACTTAACAAATATAGCATTGAAAATAATATGTTAAATTATGATATTTTGTTTACATCATTTTCATAACAATTCATTACTTAATAAATATTACTTAACAAATAATAAATTACCAAAGTTGATTTACTTATAGGTTGAGCATATTTTTAACTGAAAGTCGATTATAATGAACAGAATTATGCTTTCAATGTATTTAATATTTTATAACTTTAGTGTCAGGATCTTACTAAATTTTTGTATGAATAGTTTAATAATATACATGTTAATAGCTCAATGGAGAAGCTATGATGAATATTACAACAGAACTATAATACATTTCAAGTTATATTTAATGACCACTGCTGCTTTCTTTTGAATCTTCATTATAAAAGTTATGTTCTTGAGATGCGTTGTCATGAGGCCAGGTTGTAACTTTATCTTGTTGCATACATCCATCTTGTTTCAAATCAACATAATCATCCATAGTCATCTCTGAGAACGGTATCATATTGTTTAGCTCATCCAAACTTTTACGCATTTCTTCAATATCAGCATTTACTTCTTGAATGAAACTTTCTATTTTCTTAGCCTGTAACATGTTTAACACTATTTATAAAATTCAATTTGGGATATAAAATATAAAATAAACAGAAATATATTATTACAGTTTCATTCTTTGCAGCTTCAATTTCTGCTGTATACTTATCAGCTGGATATGGCACTGATAATGATTCATATTCTTTTTGAAATCTATCTACTAAACCCGGAGTCACAATAACTTTTTTATAATGTGCCCAGTCAATTTTTGGTAGAGTTTCTGGATTAGCCATCATACTATAAAATATATATTATATAAATATATTTTTTTATTGTCTTATATATATTTGGATATGCTATATTTTATACAAATACAATAATTTATTCACATTGGTATAAAATGATTATTTTAAATGACACAACTCTTTCGTTTATTATTTTTGAATCAATTTTCTAACAAGTTATTACTGTAATATACTTATCGTTATTTCGAAATCAGTACTGACAAGGTTAGGTCAGTTTACCTAGATTTACTCATACAAAAATTTGATGGGAAAGAACTACAATTTCATTAATTTCTATATAATAGAAGAATAGTACATTTTTTATATTACTCGACCAATCTAAAGTAAAGATTTAATAGGAACATGTGGAAATATTATATAACAGGATAAATGATCGAATAATGGAATGATCTTATGAATTTTACTAACCGTTGTAAATATTTATCAGACTTCGATTTAAAAGCGGCCAAAGCAGCTCTTTCAGTTTCTGGAATTCGCTCAGTGAGAGCAGCCCAATTTATCGCTTTAATTGCCTGTCGTGACATTTCTCTATGACAATTCCTCCGATCCAAACGTAACACAATTCCCGACTGCTGAACAAGTATGAATATATGTATCTATGAGCTGGTATGGTTGTATAGGCTATACTCTTATATATATACAGTGCTAATTCTCTTTTACCGATGTCGATAAATCGAATTTTCATATATCGAAACGAGATATCGATTATAGAATACTCGATATACATAAATATTCGATTTAAAGATATTGTTTCAGTCGATATTTATTCGTTGTAAATTGAAGCATTTAAGCATAAGCAGCATTAGGTAAATGCGAGATATCATGATAAATAATTACGAATAATTAGCCTTTTTAAACACGTATACGAAAATAGTGAACTACGCAAGAAAAGAAACGTATATAATAAATACGTATATAACAAATCGAAGAAGCAGCATTCTAGAGAAATCGTTCGTTTACTGATCGAACCAGTTATAAGAATGAGTAAATTGAAAAATTATTTATAAAATATTCACGTGTACATATATGTATATTCTTTCTTATCATATTAATATGAATTATGGAATACAACCTTACGCCTTATTGTACGCGCATTCAAACATAATTTACATTGTTTATGTTGTAGTTTATTATATATATATATATATATATATATATATATATATATATAAATTGTTCAATTAATTGCAAACATTATAATCATAATTATAGAACAGAATAAATATGAAGCTAATAAACAAGAAATCTGATTTAGATATTGTAAAATAAGAAAAAATCATCTAATTAATAAAGAAGACGAACAAATCTATATACTCATCATACACGATACACATACAATTACATATATATGATTATATAGACAAAACGTAAGTTACATATTTGTATTATCTGTGTGTATACTATATATAAATTTATATGCATCTAACACAGGAATGTACACAATCGTGCATGCATATTCACATACATGCATTCTCATGTAAGTACGCGTTCATACATCGAACGCGTGTAAGTTTGTAGTGATGAAGCGCAACGACAGGATCGATAAAAGAGGAAGATCGTGGTCACGGGGTACGTGGGGTATGGAGAAGGAAAGTAGACTAGCGAAAGAATAGAGAGAGTGAAATAGAAATTTAGCGAGTGTTAGTGGATGGGTGATTGCCGGGGTGGCGAGTGACTAGGGTGGGCGGAAAGGGTGGAGTGGGCGGCGATGGTCAGGCGGTGAGCATAAAGAGGATAGGATAATATCGGTGCGCGACCTCCGCGGTAGCTTCAAGTTCGCCGCTTTAATACCGGCAGATCTACGATGTAGTTATGCCGAAGAAAAGTACTAGACATGTGAGAGAGTCGGGGTTAACGAGAAGTTCTTATCATAAAAGCAATAATCTTGGAACCACATCAGAACCAAAAACGAAACACTTTCTAAGCGTCCGGATTGGTCTTACCAACGGCAAACGTTGGCTTTCTCTTAAAAAGCGCTTAGGTCTGTCAACGGATGAAGATGTTGCAGTTTACTTGCTGGATCTTGCTGAATCTGTTTCCAGGTAGGATTCCAGATAGATGCTTGTGACAGATTAAATGTACCTCTTTTTTAGTTTTCAATCAAAATTTATTTAGACCGACGTTATAAAATATTTTGTTCTGTGCCATAAAAACTGTTTTAATCGATACTTAAACATACGTATCACTCGAAAGCGGGACTTCCCCTCTATCGTGTCCAAATTTTCCCTCGAATCGCCATCTTGTGGGGTTGCTGTTAGAGGGGTGAAAATAATCGATAATTTTTTTATTCGTTAAAAATATAGTCGTCAATTTTATCGATTACACTGATTTTCATTGATTTTGATTTTCTTTGAGAACACGGATAGACCGATACGGAAGAAATGTCTATTTTATTTAACTCCAAATACGAAATATGTTTAGGTAAATTAATTTTCACTTAATATTTATAAAAATACTAGTAACCATTGAACGTTTCCTGTCTTAAATTGATTCCCACTTTCTAACTTTTGTGAAACCCTATTGTGACTTAACACTTCCTTTATATCTATATTTTACAGTGCATTCAACTGCATATTTTTGTTTAACAGACACAACCTTAAGTGTAATGGAGAAGAGGAAAAGGAAATGGATCAGGATAAAAAGAGCAAAACAGAATCGATGCAGACTGAAAATTTGATAGAAGATACAAGAGAATTTGTACGTCGAAGTTTAAGGAAACAAAGCAGTGGCACAGTTGCAGAATCTGAATCTCTTTCTGTTGATACAGCACAAACAAAATTGTCCAATGATACTGATGTACATGTCCGGCGTAGCTCAAGATCTAAACATCATAAGAATAAAGCTAAACATCATAAAGATAAACGGAAAAGAAAAAGGCGTTTTAAAACTGAAAATATTGTTTCGCCACTAGAATCTATTAAACGATCTTCTAGTGATATAACATCAGGAGATGAGGAACAAATTTCCTTTAAAAAGGACAACTCTAGGTCAGCTAGTGAAGTAGAGTCAAAGTTAAATTTAAAAAACAATCTTCGTATTAGTACGAAGACAGCTGAATCTGTTATGTCAAAGACTGAACACATAGATAGCATAGAATATATAGCAAATGTAAATATTAACAAAAATGTACTTTATCATGATATTGGAGATGTCGATATGGAAAGAATTATGATGGTTGGTGACAAAAATGAGCAATCAAGGTCTAATTGTTTAGCAACATCATCAGTTGCTAAGAGTGTAGGTGAAAATGTGGTAGAACAAATCTCAAATGTAACAGATTCAACATCTACCATAGTTTCTCACATCCAATCTAGTGAGACAAAAGATGACAAGAACAGCCCAAGCGGTATGGTATATGTTAATACAAATTCTAGTTGTTCAAATATCAACATAAATACAGATCAAGAAATAGAAGATCGAAAATTGAAAAAGAAACGAAAACGATTGAAATATGATGCTGACGAAGACGACGATGAAAATGTAAAAGAAGATTCATCTGAGGACATTGTAGATGATTTTGTACATAAACATAGGAGAAAAAGGCACAAACACACTAATGAACATAAAAATCGTAAACATCACGATGTGCGGAAAGCACCGCAAGACGGAATAATTGTGCAAGAAGATAAAAATTCTTATTCTACAATAGATGGTACAACTCCAATTACAATTGAAAAGCTTCAAAATGAAACAAATGTTGAAAGCCTAATGTCTGAGCCACAGAGATTAGCCATTAAAATAAAGCTCTGCCAAGAATGTAATAATCGTCACTTACAAGATGCCTGCCCATTAATAACACCTCAATATGCTATTTCAGACTCTATATCATATGAAAGCTGGTTAAATAAACATAAAGAAAATACGGAAGTTTCAAAGGCTATAAAATCAGATGATCCTATGTCTGAAGGATATGGAAAGATAACAGAAGATAATAATGAATCAGATGATGAATCTTTATTAACTGAACAATGTAAAACAAAAATGAAAACTCAGAAAGAAGAAAAGCAATTAACTGTAGATTTAGATCGACCATTATATGCTAGAGACTCTCTACCTGAATGTTTTGAATTAAAAATTACCAATTCAGAACATGGACTTGGAATATATGCAAAAAATTCTGTTCCAATGCATGTTAAACTGGGTCCTCTTGTTGGACAACCAGTTAGGGAAATGGACATTCCTGATGATTTTCCCATGAGACACATTTGGGAGGTAAAATCAATGCAATATTTTTTATTTTTGTATGTATAAACTACATTTATTTTAATAATTACACATATATCCTTAAAATGTTCCAATAATAAAACAATATTGTTCTTCTTTCCTCTTTTTTTAGATAGATAATGATGGCAAAGCTTCGTATATAAGTACTACTAATCCATTAAAAAGTAATTGGATTCGTTATATTAGGCCTGCTGAAACAAAAGAGGAAAGAAGCGTAGCTGTAATAATAAAACAGGGAGAACTACATCTTGTTACTACACAGAATATTATGTCAGGAATGGAGCTGACGTATTGGACAGACTCTCAATCTTCTGCATGGACGCGGAAGAATAAAGTAGACAAAACGAGTATAGTATCATCTTTTCAAAGTATAAATTAAGTATAAGCAACCAATATCATTTGTTTAACTTTATTTTGATTTACCCAGATTGTGGAGGATGTAATTTAAATTTTGCCCATCCAATATACTATCGGTTACATTGCTGCATTTTTCATGACACGAATTATAGTTTAACCATAAGAAAATATCATTGTAAGGTAGACGACACTTAAATTACACTTTATATCGACTGTTTCGCATTTTGTATTTTTGAACAAATATATAGATATATGGATTTATTCCATATTTTTAGGTATGTGGAGCTGCTGTTTTGGGTAAGGATAATATCATGAAACACGCAGCGGAATTACACGCAGGTCGAGGTGCATATCAATGTCAATATTGTAAGAAATTCTTTTTACGTTTGAATTACCTTGAAATGCATCGTACTTATGGATGTGCTCAAAATCCTCAACGTTCAAGACCATTATGCGATTTTTGTGGTCGTAAATTTTGTCAGCCGCAAAAATTAAAAGTGCACATCAAACGAATGCATAACGGTAAGCATTTGTACAGCATGTAAATCTATCAATAAAGATTATTTTCAATTTAAATGAATGTTTAGATATGTCTGAGGTGCTCCGGGAGTTTCAGTGTAAATTATGTTTGAAACTTCTGGGATCTCGTGCTGCTCTTCAACGTCATATGAAAGAAGTTCATCATAAAGACGTAGTTGGCGCCGCGACTTGTGACCGATGTGGAAAAATGTTCCAAAATAAGAGTAATCTCAAAATACATATGTTAACACACAGTGGAGTAAAACCATTCAAGTAGGATCGCAATATTCCAGTAGATAATTCATTTCGTATTTCTTTAGTAAATACGATATTGAGTGCTTGTTCTTTTTCTTTAATTGCAGGTGTAAAGAAAATGGTTGCAAAGCAGCTTTTACGACTAAACAATGTTTACAATTTCATTACAAAAAAGTACATGGTCTTACAGAAGAAATGATGCCAAAAATCGAACGATCTGTTGCCTATACCTTTGATGCATATAGCGGTGGACTCGTCGAAGATGTTGGTCGTGGAAAAACACCGCGACCTAGTAGAAAAACTTCTCAGGTTAGTTCTTCACCAAAATATATCTTGTCTTATAGATTTTCGTAAGATTAAATCATTTCGAATCACAATATTCGTTTTATAATTTATGATTTTAGCAAGAAAACGATAATAAAATATCTGTGGACGATAGCAAAAATGACTTGAAAATTGAAACGCCAAGTATTTCTACACATTCGAGTATAATCGAATTTGGTACAAGTCCTACATCCAAGTATAAAATGGAACATAATTCACGAATTACAACGTCTTCGCTTCCGATGGGCGCGTCAATGTCAAGCGGTTTAGAATCGACAGTAGAAGGTGTGCGCACAGAAACAGATCTATATAGTACTTCCAGATTACAAAGTAAAGGAAGTAAAAAGTGGCTTGGTGAATTCAATCCTCCAATTTCCTCAGATGTAACAGTAGTATCTAATACTATACCTCATTTATCAACAAGTGTTGTTACTGGAAATTCTTACGAGTTTGAAGATACTCGGAAGGAAATTGATGAGAAAGTATCATCATCGACAAACAATAGCAGAAGACAAGATAATATGACTCAAGATATTATAGAAAATGCTAAATTGGGACTTAGTGTTTATAGAAGAACTGAAAGTGCGAATGCTAGCTTGTTAGTTGAAGCTGCTCTTGATGCTGCTGAGCGGGATATAGGAGCGGTAACTAGTCCAATATTGGATGATAATGATCGCGACACAAATCTTTATTCAATATCCAGTCAGCTACAATCTCCATTACCTCAGAGATCACCAAACCATTTAGAGTCCTATATACAACAACAAGAAGAACTGATATCTCCTGCACCTACACCAGATAGCCGAAATACACCACCCACGCATTTACACGTCGATTATCAACTGCATCGGCCCGTTGATTACATCGGTACACCAAGAACACATAACATTGATCAGTATTTACATCATGAAGAAATACCACGTGTTTCTTCGCCGAACGGTTATATACATATTCAACAAGAGGACTTGGTATCACCTTCAGGAACACCAAACCCCCGATATCAAGACGTGCACCATCACCATCACCACCACCACCACCATCATCATCATCAGGTATCCGCGGACAATTTATCTAGTGATGAAGGTGATTCAGTTGTGCAAAATCTCAGTCTCTCCGTGAAAGAGAAATCAATGCAGTTGGATCTATCAACATCATATAAATATGATTCTCTCGACCAAGAGTTCGCTAGAGAAAGAACTAGCTTTGAGCCTCTTGTTCTAAACGGGGAGCTTCAGGGCTTGGATATGTCTGCTAGAGGATTTCATCATACTTTTGGTGTACAGATACAAAATGCACGGTATCATCATCATCATCTGTACGAAATTGCAGAAAGACAAAGTGTTGATCTTAGCAGGACTGGAAGCTATTCAATATCACCTACTCCTCTTCCTGTATCTTCTCAGGTGACATCTGGTTCTTCAGGGACAGTAGTTCCTCCACCGCCACCACCTCCACCACCGCCACCGCCGCCCCCTCCTCCGCCACCACCACCTCCCCCAGCTCCTCCTCCTCCACCACCGCCTCCACCGCCACCACCACCTCCACCGCCTCCTCCACCCTACCCTCATAGCGATGTTCTCAGGGTTGTAAGTTTAGATCTTACACCCGGTGGACGTCACACTGTAGATCTCACTCTTTCAAGACCACATCACTTACACGGATCCGGTGCTCGGGTAATAACGAGTCCTCAACCCACAGGTTCTGGCAATCCACATATCGTACCTGACGCGGTTGATGGACGAATTCTACCTTCTCCTCCTCCACCGCCTTCCTTGTCAGGGTACAATCCAAGTTATCCTGTAAGTCCTGCTGCGTATCATCCACCAAGACCAGGATACCATCATTATTCCGGTTACTATTAACTAATACAGAGAATTTCAGTACCTTTACCTAACATTTTAAAATACCCACCGAGTAACTTTTCCAATATAATTTTTGCTATAAAACTATTTCAATCGTAAATAATCAAAGAATATGCTATATCACTAAGGTATATATGTCAATATTCCGACATAATATTAAATCTATTTCCTTTCCGTTTTCTCTATACAGAATCATAGAAATTCGAGACCGCGAACTAGTCGAAGTGAAATTCTTTTATATATTAAATTATATATTAAATTATGAGGATCATTCAAAAAGTTTCCATTCGTGGCGTCATTTTCACACCATACGCAATATAGACATGAGTAATATCTAACGTTTAGTTATTGAAACATGACCAGACTATCAATGTTGTAACGTATTACAAAATCATAGGCAGGCTTCACAGACAGATCAAGATCAAACGTCTTAGAAAGCTGAACAACAGTGTGCTTCTACATGATAAAGTTCGTCCTTACCTAGGAAATGTTCTCAGTATAAATTGCGGAACAGGAAGTGAAAAATTCTGAAGCACCCGTTTCGGGCCTCTCCTACGTGTGAACTTCATGTCTTTTATCCCTTGGAGCAAGTCTGAAAAAGCCTGAAATGATCGCAGATCAATTTTCCTCGGCCGCCAAAATGTAAGAAGCTGTCATAGATTAGTTCCGGCGGCAAACATAGGATTACTTTGAGCGAGGTATACGTTGGTTAGTAATTCAGACGCCACATACGGGAACTTGTTAAATGCCCCTTATAGATAACAAACGACGGAGACCAATTATTGAATGTCGAAACTTTATTTGACCTTTCTTGCACACATATAATAATCGAAAGTCAACGTTAGATACAGTAAAAACTTCTAGAACTTTACCATTCAAATTAAAGTACAACTCTGGAACAGAGATGCGCACAAATATAATAAAATCAGTTATGTTAGATTGTCTAGTTTTTGAGTGGTTTAAAGCACATGGTCGGATTAGTCAACCGGTCGAACGTGATTATCGTAAAAGTGTATAGTAAAAAATGACATGTATCTATTATTTTTGGAGTGAACTTTATTTTTTTAAACTATTTATGAACAAAATTGTAGAAATTCGTTCTGCGATTAGAAGTACAATGCATGATTAGAAAAAAAAGATTAGCTTCTCAGTTTCTCAGATCATATATTTATACTACATATGTTCTTTTATACATATATCATGTAAAATTTGAACATAGTAATCATACTTTTCGTTAACTGGTGGTAGATTTTTTGAGGTAATTGCTACTTCACATGAAATGTTACTTAACTTTCAACATATATATTCTTCTACTTCTTGTTCATCGACAAGAAAGTATTTCACTTGTAACATGTAACGGTAGCTGCCATAAATTTTTGCAACAGTATTTTTCGGACGATTAGTCAACGACGTCGACGTTGTCTCTCCTACCATCGTTCTTGTTTTTAAATTTAGATTAAGAATTCATAGTCAGGTTGTCGTATGCAAAGGTAAGAAAATAATCGGATAAAGGAGTGAACGAAGAGCTGCGATATTATTAATGCACGTGAAAATTTTTACCTCTCGGGAAACATTGTGAATTGTGATTTTGATCAGTTGTGATAAATCACAATCCGCGAAATAAATCAATCAAGTTGCCTAACGATAGTTATAGGTGTATTTATACATGGTGATAATGACACTTAAACGTTCATTTTTGTTCTAGTCATATTACATTCATGTTAAAGTAATATTAGTTATTATTATAATATCCTGGGCATTGCAAATGTCGATACCGTAAAAATTGCAACGATTATTTCATTTGCATAAAATACACTCTTTCATCTTTGAAATGTTGTTAAAATAAATATAAGTATTGATTAAGATTGGTAATGATACCAATGAAGCTTATTTACAGAGTACATATATATATTAAGATGCATACACACACACACATACAAGTAGTTTACAGCTTTTTCAAATCTTCTTTACGAATCGTTTGCCAGTACCAAAGAATAAGAAATCGTGCAACCTCTGTGCCAAATCAATAAGGACGTTTATCACTATATGTACAGTTTTAATATAAACGCACCGATTATTTTGTATTAAATAAAAATACTCGTAGTATTAATGATAGGTATAAATATACAATTGTATGTACGTATGTATGATGTATGCAAGCGTGTGTGTGTGTGTGTAAGTGTGCGTGTGCGTGTGTGTGTGTGCGTGTGTGTGTGTGCGTGTGTGTGTGTGTGTGTGTGTATATATATATATATATATATATATATATATATATATATATATATATATATATATATATATATATATATATATATATATATATATATATATATGTATGTATGTATGCAAGTATGTACATAATTGGATAGA
The DNA here is from genome assembly GCA_014737365.1 of Bombus soroeensis. Classification (NCBI taxonomy): domain Eukaryota; kingdom Metazoa; phylum Arthropoda; class Insecta; order Hymenoptera; family Apidae; genus Bombus; species Bombus soroeensis. The sequence goes on from JACXIL010000192.1 coordinate 1,140,268, forward strand.
TGTGTGTACGTTGCACATTTTTCTTTTTTATATAATACAACTATAAGTTTTTAATTTCAGAAGTAAATTTCAGTCAATTATTTATGTTTTTATTAATACCATTGATATTTTCTTCTTTTATATTGTATATTGCGTTTTTGCAATTTAGGGCTTCCTGTTCGCTTTTAATTAGTATTAACACATTTTATATTATTCCTTTCCTTTCAAATAAGGAACAACAGAAGTAGCCAAGAAAATAACAATTTCTTCCCTTCTTCGTGTATTTATATACTACTAGCTACAAGTACACAAAACTTTAAACAACAATGTTCACGAGTACAAATATGACACGGAATACATTTGTATCGGATTTCTTAATATGGCAAGCAAAATTAATAGAATAAACCATAAAAATAATATCACAACGAAAGTTATATTTCCTTCTTGTATCTATTATCATAATAAGAATAACTATGTAGAAAAGAAGAAAAGTTATAGTATTATTTATTATCCTCATTTGATCATCGTATTTTCATTTAAAATAATTTAAATTGACGCGCATCCTGCGCTCGCTGAACATAGCGACACCGATTGATATCACAGGAGTTGTTCCCACTTGACGAAACTATATGTAAGCTGGTATATGCTGACTGCGATCTATAGTCTTGTAGTTCAGCAGTGCCATTTCGTATTATCCTCTTAAATAGAGGTTTTCTGGAAACAAGAAAATGGTTAGCTCTGTTATGCGGTCTTCTTTGCTACGTAGTCCTGCGGTAATAATAATTCTCTTTTCTCTATTTTTTAATTGTCAATTGACGTCGTTTCTTATTCATTAAAATAAGATCAGTCATTTAGCTGTTATGTAAACGACTTGATACTGTTCTGAATGTCAATTTCTGTCGTATTGGTTACATAGGCCAAGTTATTAATTAACTATATTAAATAGTTAAAACTATAAAAAAAGCTAAAATCTTCTTTTTGTAATTAAGCTTTAATTTTTTTTTCCTCTTATAACTTTTCAGTGGTCATTTTTACAACAGCCTTCTTTAACTACAAGTACATTTTGAGAATGGTTTACTTTTCTAAAATTTCGAAATCTTCTATTAAAGAAATTTAAAAACATATAGGTAACTGTTTCTTAAGATTAAAAACAAGTTTTATTATATATTAGGTCAGACATTATGCAGTTGCAGCAACTGCACCAAGTTCTTCTGCAGCAACTCCTGAAATTAAAGTTTTAAACAATAAAGTTACTGTTGCTGCTTATGACAACAATTCTCCAATTGCACAGGTGTCCATTGTTTTCAGGTAATTGAAATCTAAACAAATTGTTCACATATGTTGATTGTAATATTTCTTCTGTTATACAAGTATTTAATGTATAGAGCTGGATCAAGAAATGAAACTTATGATACACAAGGTACAGCACATCATTTGCGGATAGCTGCTGGATTAGGTACCTCTGTTTCAAGTGCTTTTGCCATAACAAGGAATATTCAACAGCATGGTGGAAATTTAATAACCATTCTTGATCGTGAAAGTATAGCGTACACATTGCAGATCACTAGAGACAATCTGTAAAGTTTCTTTTATGTTGCTTTGTTATTAGCATTAAAGTAAACCTTTCACTATATATCATTTCCTTCTTATCAATAGGGCAGATACTCTTCAGTATCTAGAATGTGCTGCTACTAAGCAGATCTTTAAACCATGGGAAGTACAGGATCAGTTACCTCGATTAAAATATGAACTTGGTTCCTTATCTGATGCAGCTTTGGTAATTGAATTATTGCATAAAGCAGCTTATCGTAATGGACTTGGATATTCTCTATTTTCTCCAGAACATCAAGTAGGCAAAATTAATTCAGAAGGTGTAAGTACAATTATCATAAAATAACTTTGACAAATAATGACATGTCCTTATTGCTCAAGTATATTTTATTTTTTATTTAAAGCTATTACATTTTGTCAATACTTGGTGTACTGCACCTAGATGTGCAGTTGTTGGCACTGGTGTTTCATTAGCAGAACTTAGTGCTTTGGGATCAAATTTAAGCGTTGGATCAGCAGATAATGCAAATGAACCAACCAAATATTATGCTGGAGAAGTTCGTAAAGAAACTGCATCAAGTTTAACTAGTGTAGCAATAGCTGTAGAAGGTGTATCATTGAAAAATGAGAAAGAAGCTTTAGCATGTGCAATACTGCAAAGAGCATCCGGTAGCGGACCGAGAGTTAAGTGGGGATATAGTCCAAGTTCGTTACAGAAACAACTTTCGAGTATTGCAGGATCAGAGCCATTTGGCTTATCAACCTTTAATGCTAGTTATACTGATTCAGGACTATTTGGTGTTGTATTATGTTCAACATCCAATGTAGTAGGATCTGTAAGTGGTACAGAATTTTATAATTATAATAAATATTATTTTAATATTAATTTTCATGTTATTATAGTTGACAAAAGAAGCTGCCAAATGGTTGAAATCTTTAAAAGTATCTGAAAGTGAGGTTGCTCGTGGTAAAAATATATTAAAAACTGATGTTTTGGATGCAGCTGATAATGCACTTTGTTTATTGGAAAGTATGCAACAACAAGCTCTGCTTAAAGGGCAAGTCTCCTCACCAGTATCAATAGCTAATGCCATTGATAAAGTTTCCACATCTGATATTAAAACTGTGCGTATATCAATAATATAATTTTTATTTGCAGGCTATAATACGTTTTTTATATTCTTCAACGGTACTTATTACATTAACAACAAATATTTTCCAGGTGGCTGACAAACTTGTCAAAGGAAAACTATGTATAGCTGCCCTTGGTAATTTGAAAACTGTACCATATCTTGATGAATTAAAATAAACTTAGTAGCTTTTCGTTCGAAGACACAAATGACACGAAATTGATACCAGTTCTTTCCAACATTGTGAAGATTGAGATTAAGATATATGAAAGTTACCAATCCCAATCGGCACAAGATATTTAATATCCATGTGCATTTTGTTTCAGTAACTATGTAATTCTGTAGATATGAATAAAAATAAAAATTCTTTATTTCCAATTTTACTTTTTGTATGCTTTAACGGCATATGTGTTATTAAATTTGTCGTTTATATATACATATTTATATATGAAAATATTTTACAATTTCATTTACACATCAATAATGATAAAAGAAACTATCAGTGTTAAGAATGTTTGGATATATACGCGTAAATTACAAACAGAAACTTGGTATTTTAATAGAGTTTTATTTCTTCTATTGTATAAAACTTGTTACGATTTTTTTGTAATGATTTCGATGACTTACTACTAATCGTTCTCTTTAAAATGGGCCTCATATTTTCGATATCTTTGAATACTTGTAACTGCAAAGAAATTTTGAAAATGAATTAGTGAAGATCAATAAAGAAGACAAAATACTTACTGAACAATTATTAAAGCAATTACACTATTTTGTATGAACTTACATGGTCGTCTAAAACATAACTGAGTTTATTAAGTAGCACTGAAACTTCTGGATCTCGTGATAACACGTAATGTTGATAATGAGACTCTAACAAAAGACTAGACCATTCATATAATTGTTTGTCAGTTGGTTGCTGTATAACATCATGACAAAAATCTTGAGCGTCCAATTTCTGTATTAAATATTGCAATAAACGAAGTATTTCGTCAAAATTTAAACCGCTCCTAAGATAAGACGACAAAGAAATGTCGGAATAAGTGAGACTAATAATTTTATCGAGAAAATCATTCCTTGAATGTGGGTTTCTGACAGTTGAGAAATCATCGGTTGTACCATTTTGTAAGGGTGAAAACGTTTCATCAGGATTTCTTAACGAAAATATTAAGAGGTCGATTAGTAACTTTTCTGGTAAATCTTTCAAATTATTCAAACACCATATAATTGCTTCAACATTTTTCGACTCGATTAACTCCGGGATCAATATTTCTTGTATCGCGGCATCGCTCAATCCTTCATGTATATAAGACGATATTTGTTTAGAAAGCTTTTTTGAAAGCTTTTGCACTGGTTGTTTAATAATAGTTGATCCGTTCTTTTCCCATTGTGCTACTGTTGATTCTTGTATTACAACAATCTCATTATTATCTGTATTCTCATCATCGTTTTTGAAATGCAAAGACGATCCAAGCAATGTTGCTATTTTTTGAGGAGCAAGATGGTAAGGAGCAATTGCTAAATGTCTATTAGCAGCAAGTAACAATTTGTCCTCGATTTTCCACAACTTTGCATCTTTTGTATACAATTTTAGTTTTTGAGCAGCTTGTATTAGTTTAAATTGTACATTATAAATCATTAACACAGCTCCCTCTTCAGAAACATCAGCCCCATAAACTGCCACAGTTGCCTCATTTAGAGATGTCATAACTACTGGATGTTTGGTATTAATATTATTGATAATACCAATTAATGTACTTAAAGCAGCTTCGTTGTTTATTTCCATTAAAGGATGACTATACAATCTACCATGCGACCCTGAAAGCAGAAAATAAATATAAAATATGCATAATTTTAAAAGAGATTAAAGATCTAAAAACAACATTTACACTTACACAATGTTAGAAGACAAGCTTTATTTTTAGCTTGCAATACTGCATGACCAACTAGCTCTTCTGATCTTCGCTTCAACTCCAATCTTTTGACACAATTTGTTTCTTCAGAATAGGTATCATTGTTAAGTTTAACTATAACACAGTTGTAAGTTCCTTCAATTTCAGTTAACATACATAAACTTATTTTATCACCAGTACGAATCAAATAACAATCTAAAATTTTTTCATTAACGTTTAATATCCCCTCTTTGGACCAAGATTTTCTGTTTCGTATAGCTGTTTCTAGTGAAGCACTAGCTCCGTCCTTGCGTACCAATACAGGTGGACAGTCTTCACATGTAAGAATGGTATGCAAAGCAGACTGAAATTTATAGCCTTTGATGCTATTTAAATCTGTTTCTTCGGCAGTCCAAAGACGTATTTTTTTTTCGTTAAATACCGCAGCATACTGACATGTTGTTTCATCATAAATAACTTGCGTCGTTAATCGATCTTTACTGGTCCAACTACTCAATTGTTTTAAATCCTGTAGCTGTAAAACGCATTATATCACTTACAACAACAACAACATTACTCAAACAAATGTTATTAATATAATAATTTACCTTATATCGGATTACAATATTTCTCCCTAATGTTACTATTGCACATCCGCTTTCCGAATCTCTTTCAACACCTAATAAATTTTGTTGATCGATAAGCGGACATAGCGTATAATACGAAAAAAGTTTTGCCATTTCGAACGTATTAAAACAATTTTTTTTTATCACGTGCTCGAAGGTTCAAAACGAAATGGCATACATTTTACTTGTAATTAACGTTTGGTTTTGAAGTTTCGACATCTTCATTAATGACACAATATATTTTTTCAATAATCTCAATTTTTAATTTTATATTAAAATATTTTCACTCGGTTCACATTGAATGATAAAATGATAGAATTCAATTGTTATTATAAAAATAAGTTGTGAAATCCAAATAGGTTAGTTTGTTCTGCCATGTTTAGTAAGCAAAATACAACGCCCCCGTATTCTTAAACGCGTACTATGTTCAGTTCTTAATTTAAAAACTAATGATTCATATGAATTACTTATATCGTTTTTAATTCTTTCAACAAAGTATTTAGGTAGAAGATTCCTAAAACACTTTTGCAAGATATATTGGAATTCTATTAAATCCTATCTTTTTTAAATAAAGTTTAATCAGCGTGATTAATCATCAACTATCATTAATATTATTTTGAAAGCTGGATAAGGAAAAGGATAAATATACTACAGAGAAATCTTTTTTTTTAGATACTATCATAGGCAGAGAAATATTTGATAATTAAGAATCTTATCAGTGCCACTCGAATTAAACTCGACCAATTTAAATTCAATTTTTCTTTCAAAAGGTAAATGCAAATTAAATGGTTAACATTGTAGATAGTAGATACATCTACCACTTATGTCCACTACTCAGTTGTACGAAGAAGGTCGGGAAGGGATAAAGCTATATATATTGAGGGTGACTTGAACAATACTTGAGTTTGTCCAGATCATTCAGAAGGAGTTTTAAGATAAAGTAATTTTTTAGTAGAGCAGTATAATTTTTAAAATAAGAGTATAATTTATTCATATTTTTGTCTAGGTTGGTGTAAAAAAATTTCCATCTCAGCAAAATTAATTTTCGCTGATAAATAAAATATCTTATACTGTAAACTTCCGCTGTGATCAAGAATGCAACCGTTGATCACTGTTCCTTTTTTATGCCTGTTTATAGGTAAGTTAATTGAAGCATATTTCATAGATCGTGTTATTTCAACGATTAATTTTATTTTATCATTTATCATAACGAGATCAACTCTTATATTGAGATCTTTTTTCAAATTTACTTAACATTCTTCTACTTCTGATTGATACGCGTACCATGGGCAGCTGCATAACATCACGAAGTTCATCGTATCTCACTGTCGATCCGATTGGAATACCAATCGAAAAGACAGAAAAAGACGGGTGTGGAAACGTAAATGCGGCAGAACATAAAATTTTATCGTCTCCTTCACTTTTTCTTTGTCACGAGATTATAAGTTTGTCAGGATCGTTAAAAGCTTTGAAATCATTTGATCTTTTGCTCTACGTTCTCTTTGTTCTTAGGGTTCGATTATACAGTTTCTCTAGAATCCGAAACGGAGGATGATAATTGCGAAATGATGATGAAAAAAATTGATTCTGATGACAAAGCAGCTGTTACCGATAATACACCATCTAGACTGCATTCGACGTGGATATCCCACGAGTAAATATTTCTATAATACTTTTTGCCCTTTCGAAATTAATGGGATAATACATACACCAGTACGATAATTTTTAAAATGGTTGCGCATATTATAATATTTCGTATATTTTAATTTATCATATACGTTCTGTGCATTTTTGTATCTTTAAATTCCTCATAAACCAATTAACACCCATAGTCTAATTGTAATTTCTTTAACGTTATTGAGATCTGTCAGAACGTAGCATCTTATTGCAAATGGGACTGCATATCTCATTTTAAAAATTAAATTAAATTTAATTAATTGGAATTTGAGCGTTTTATAGTTCATCTTATTATATTCATTGTTTTACAAAAAATTCATCTAGAAAGTGATAAACTCAGTTACGAATGTTTTCGGCATCAAATTACCATTATTGTTCCTTCAGATGTGAAATACGAGCTGGTCCAAAATATATCATAAGGAAATATAGTTTTTTTAAGAACGACTCGTTTCTTCTATTACAATATCATTACGACGAAGAGTCATGCAGCATCGCAACGTATACTGTCGTAGCGCGCGGTTCCGTTAAAATTTTATCCCCATCTATCGCAATTCCTGGTGCTACGGAAACTAGCGTACAATTGGATTCGGTTTACCTGATACCACTTAATAGACAAGTAGGTAGACGAACTGTTCTTACGATGTTGCAGGATGCAAGATCAAGTGACACAGAGTTTTTATACTTTAAATTAAATTATCAGGTTGCTCATAAATTTGGACGTATCATGAACGCAAGTTGCGGCGGCACCGAAACAAAGTGGCGTCCTTATCTAGCGCAACTCATTTACGAACGATCCATGAATTTTTCATCACCCACGGACTTAAATATGTACGATTTGAATTATAATTCTCTTCAAAGTCGTTTATTACGACCGAAAAAACAGCATACGATGAATTGTTTGGAATCCTTCGAAATCGATTTCTCGGAATTAAAGGTACTCCGAGTCGAAATAAAAAGACCTAATATTGTTACGAAGAGTGATGCGATCGGTAAAAGTAAGATGCGTGAAAGGATTGAACTGTTACTTGGCGGACTTGCTCGAAATGCCCGTTCTCAGAAAACACAACAAAAGCCGAAACGTTTGCAATCTACATCCTTGCTACGCGCCGATACGGCAAGTATGCTTTATCGATAGACAAGGAATGGCATAAAGCAGTTCTCTTAGTGTTCTCAGTGTTCTTAGCTTCCATTCCTTTAATTGAATTTATAAAGATATGAATTTTCAATGAACGCAGATATCCACAGTGTACTTATCGATAACGCAATTTATCTAACAACATTAATCAGAATGTTTTTAATATTGCAGACTACTGACTGCCCGATTTGTGGAAGTGTATATCGCGCCACGGAGTACAGTCCACCTTTATTTCATCAAGCACCACCACTTCCAGCAGTGATCGGCGGTCTTTGGTTAAGCGTTAGATGTGAAAGCATCGATGGAGGATTTTGGTCTAAGAGATTCTTTCGGATTTATTCCGATAATAGCAGGTGGTTCGCGCGTTGGAATTATTATGGTGATTCTGCATGTTCCAATTCGTTGTATTCGATTAACGCGGCTGGAACTTATGTTCAACGTGCTGTTCGACAAAGACGAGATGTTAAAAGTTCAAATATAAAGACACTCGATACGCAAGTTTTGGAAAGAATTCAGAAAAATCTAAAGTTGAACGTTTATCGTCATTTATTCCAAGATACAGAAGAATTGAACATATTGGAATCAAAACGAAGGCAAAAGATGAAGATTCAGAAACAGGAATCCACTGTTGATGCTTTTGAGATTCAGAAAGATAATACCTTACCTTCTGGAACGACTGAATTAGAATTACGAATTCTCGAAAGTTTATTAATACCTCTTAACAATATGGTATCGACCAGTTGCGAAGGAACTACGAAACAACTTAAACGTATGAGAAACGAAGCGGGTGTATGGTCAAAAAATTGCATGTTCCGAACCGGTTTTGAAGCTCCTGCAACTTTGAAATTCAAAGCAAGAATTGGTCTCGATTGGAGAGGGGATTACACTCTGCTTTTAGCATCATGGAAGGATGATCTTTGGGAAGCTCCTCTTCGTCAATGTTCCGAACTACCTTCGCGAAACCATTTTCGAGAATCCAGGCCCTTGCCTCTTTTTCGAAGAGGAAATAGGTACAACCGATTCAGTCGATATACGAGGAACTGGTTTCTTTCTTCATTCGCTATGTGTCTTTCAACAAGTTCCTTGCTCATACACTCCACAGTTTCACTTCTTTTATATCGGTTGCATTTCGTTTACTAATGATCAAATTCATATTATTTTCTTCCAAAGATCTTTAATCATAAGAATAAAAAACAGAACAGGGTATATTTTGTAATTAAGAAAATGATTGTGTATATGTAATACGTAGACGAATGGTGGAACGAGTAATGGCAATATATCGTAGACTTTTATGCTTTAAATTTTGAACGAATTTTGAAACATTTGATAGTCTTGATCGATGATAGACTCTTCAAACTATAATGTTTTACAGCTACATAAATGTACATGTATCAATATATGGTAAACAAAAGAAAAGAAAAAAGGGCAGATGCGAAGTAACTGTTATAGTTATAAGAAAATAATTTGCGTCATACTGTCCTTTTAAATATATTTTATTTAATTATTAAAAAGAAGATGATTATTTTTCTGTTTTCTTCATCTTTGCAAACGCATGTGTTTTCATCACTTTTATGACAATCTTCTGTTCTTCAATAAGGAAAGCACGAACAATTCTACGAACAAAGGTCCATAAGGATAATGAATCTTTTTATAGATAGTTATCTCACATAAATAAAGGAAATCAAATTATACCTTTCTTTGACACATTTGTGACAAAGAACACCACCATATACACGTTTGACAGTCTTTTTTCGTCTGCACATTCGTGACCTTTCCATAGGTCTGGCTGGTTGAATACCCCTCAATTTGTCTTTGCATTGGCCACATCTTGGAATCTTCTTCGGTTTCTTAAGATACTGATATACTAATTTTCCTCCAGGAGTACGCACACTGTAAATTTATAACACTGTCACTATTTCTCAGACACAATTTGATAGTGAAACGTTATCTGTTTGTTGTGTAGCGAAATATTTTGTTTGTAATAAAACTGACTAAAGTAGCGTATAATTAAAGGAAAATGTTATTTTATATTCGATGAAAACACAATTACGTGACTTTAAATAGGGCACATGTGAATTTCACGTGTAAAAGTAAACCAAAACATAACCTCAAATGATCAAACGTTTATATTTTTAGAAGTTCTATAGGGGATTTTTTACAACATAAATATAATATAATGCAATAACATGTTTAATGCAAGAATATTCTAGTTATATTTTAAAGAAAGCATATACTTACACGCGTCTCCTGTTACTCTTTGTATTGTACGACAATCGACGTCGATAGGTTAGTCGCTGTACCATTTTGGTTCTGAAATATATATTCGTCTCTTAGCAGGAAGGTTCGTTCATATGATAGTAAATTGTATCGTTAAAGGACATTGATTTCAGAGCAATTGTAAAAACAATTTCATCTTCAAGGATTAATCTAGATATTATGGGTACTAAATTAAAATATAGAATTCGAACGAACCTTTCGTAGATCCAAGCGGAAAAGGAAGCGACAGTATCGGGCAATTTTATTGTACGCAAGTGTAATCTTGAACCTTAAAACAGCACTGCCCTCTAGTGATAAATAAGTAGAAATATTTCGCCATAAACGAAAAGCATACCAGAAAAATATTAGATCAAGGGATTCTTCTTACTGTATTCAAATCTAGTATGCACGGTGCAAAGGGCGAGACACATTGAGAGTGTTTTTATACAAAGCAGGTTTTAACAGACCTTCGTGTAAAATTAAAATCAGAACGAAAGAATTAAACAGATATGCGAGTACCAAATATAGGTAATAATATTTAACACGAAGGCATTAGGCTAGATAAATCTTAAGTTAGAAAGTAGAGTCATAAGGAGGGACAGAAATTAACATAGAAATTACAACTCGTAAACATTGGACGTATTATTTCTCCTGTATAGGTTAAGCTATACACGTATAATTAATGCACTTTGTGAAACGAAGACTCTCTTTAAACGTTCCCGTTCGACCGCTGAAGTTAAGCAATGCTGAACACTTGGTTGGCTTCTTTTTATTTATTTTATATCGCAAATAACGTTGGATATATGTATTTTTTGATTTATGAATATATCTTTAAATAAATATAACACATTTATTTTATTATTATATATTACATATTACATTTTTATTATATATCATACATTTTTAAATAAATATTATAAAAGTACAAGTTACAAGATAATTATCATTGTTATTTAGAACGAAAAATGTGGAACCAACCGCTACTGTTGTCTTTTTCGCACGCGCACTATCGTGCTCCTTGTCTAACACAACTCTTCTGCTCCATCGCACAACTATTTGAGAATATTCCACGGCGTCTACGCTTTATTCTACTCGCAGGACTGTACCGATTTCTCCCAAAAAAAGAATAATCATCCAAAATTCGATAGATTAGAAGGAGACATCTGTCCGTCCTTGTCCCACAGTAATGCGGTCCTTGCTTACGACTAGGGTTGCCATCTATCGGATCCGGTTGGAACTGCGAGAAGGTAACAAGAGCATACAATGTGCGAGGAGGTATCTTACCTTCTGTTAGACAAGGAGCGCACCACTGTGCGATAAGTACAGACGCACATCTCCCAATCTATCAAATGATCGTTAATTATTCGACGACTTCAAAAGTACACGAATATTTCTCGACTAGGTAGTAATTAGCGAAAATTAGCCGGATTAGAGGGAGTGTCTGTCTTTATGCAATATCGCACTACTTGTCTACGGACAAGTCACATGCTGCCATCTGTGTGGTGAAGCTGGAACACGAAGTCGGAGTGTGCCGGGATAGATGGCAATCCTAGTTTGTTCGCAGACAAGAAACGCACTAGTACTAGTGCGCGTGTTATGTCATAGACAAGGAGAGCTATATCGCGCGACAAGGCCAAACGTACATTTCCTTCTAATTTCACGAATATTCGTTAATTACCCTTTTTTCAGGTAGAATTCATGAACATTGGGAATCGTATGACAAATCGCGAACCTCTAACGAGATTCGCGTACAGCTATGGAGCAGTGGCGCGCTCCTTGTCTTTCACACGGCATAAGTCTGTCCTTGTCGCACAGTGGCGCGCTCCTTGTCTTTCACACGGCGTAAGTCTGTCCTTGTCGCACAGTGGCGCGCTCCTTGTCTAACAGGAGGCGAGATACCTCCTCCCACGTTCTATGTTCCTGTTACTTTTTCGCGATTTTAACCGAGTCCGATAGATGGCAGCATATTCAGTGATCGTAGACGAGGAACGCGATATTGCGCGACAAAGACAGATACGCGTTCCCTTCTTACACCAAAGTCCCATCGAATTGGATGATTAATCGCTCCTCTTCCAGGCTAATATCGTACAGCTTTAGGATCGACCGATAATGAGTGGAATTCTATGTATTTTTGTATCTTTGAGGTTCTTATGGTTACGTAAAATCCCATAGCCTTAATTTTTAATGATCGCCGAATCAAGGAAAGGAAATTGGATAATGTAAATGAATGGAGAAGCAAGCGGTTTCAATGGGTTGGGTAAGAATGACTTGGCGGTTGTTTTACATCGTATAAGGTATATTATTTATTATATCTTATTTACATTCAACATCGTCTTGACAACACCATAGGAAAAATGTTTTTAGACACGTTCCAAAATTTGTCGACATTAACTCTCTTATTGCATCTGTCGCGCGCTTTGTCGCTTCTTTTGTTTTATACAATGAATCGAGGACACACGATGGTGATTCGCTGAACCAATTATCGTAAAAACTCAGTTCGATGAGTATACATAAATTATGATGCGTGTACATGATAGTAGATGAGCTATTTATAATATATACGGGACGGTACCTGTGTGCTTTGTCTTCTCGCGAATTTAATATATGTTTTCTTCTTTCTTTATTTTATCTTTTTTTTTTTTTTGTTTGCTTTTCGTTTCCGAAGCAGGTACTTTGACAAAGTTCGCTGTTAAACAGACTGTTAAAAAGGCAAAAGAAAAAAGAAAAAAAGGGGGGAAACAGATTGAAAAGAGAATTAAACAATGTGTACGTAGATCGCTTAAAAAACGCTTAACTAATCGATAACATAACTGCTTAGAGACTCGACGATCGTATCTATGATGCTGTATTTCGCTTTTTTTTTTTTCCTTTATCCTTTCGTCTCTTTTTATACGGCGGTCAGAGTTTTTCGAAAACAGCGAAGTAAGTAAATGATGACATTTTTTTCTTCTCTTATCTCTTTCTTTCGTCCCCTTTCGTACGATTCTAGTAAGGTAAATAGATAGATAACCTACCACGGTTAGAACGTCCTTTCTTTTTTTTAATTTAGTCTGATCTCTAAACAATAAATAAGGCTTTCTTTGTTTTTAATAAATAGTAGTACAGAAGTGTTAATCGAGTAAAAGTATTTAAGTAAAGGAGCGTCCGAGGAGGATGTGTTCAACGATTTCTCATTCGTTTGCTCGTCGCTGCGTTTCCTCGTTAGAAAGAGAGTAACGATTACTTAAAAGAAAAAAAAAAAAAAAAAAAGAAAAAATATCAATACAATCGTAACTAAAAATAAAGGAAAGAAGGCGAATATAAAGGAAAACGATAGGAGAGGAAACGCAATTGAAGCGTCGTTCGCGTAAATCGAAGTAAATTTTGATTCGGATTACGCAATTATTTTTCCTATCGCTTTTCCTTCTCTCTCGACGTTTTCGCACCTTGGATTCTCGTCTCTTACAAAATAAGAAGCGCCCTGCGTATTAGAATCGGAGAGTGGAAAATACAGAGAATCAAAGTACGTAAATGACGTGGTTCTCGGAGAAGTAGAAGTAGTTGAAGTAGTAGCAGTAGTAGTAGTAGTAGAAGAAGAAGAAAAAGAAGAAGAAGAAGAAGAAGAAGAAGAAGAAGAGGAAATGCGATCGAAAAGACTGGAGAAACAGAGACAGCTGTAGGCAGGTTCGAACGCGAAAGACTCAAGTGAAATGGAAAAGGTCTCTAATAAGATATCCTTTACGCTCTAACTAATTATCTTCTGCTCGTTTCGTGCCTACGATCGTGTAATATCGACAGAGATCTATGAAATCTAAATATTAATTCACTGAAACTATCGACATTCTCAAAACTTCAGGTCGCACTCGCAGGTTCGTCGCTAGACACAAATAGTTACAGCTGAAAGTTTTTAAAATCTTCTTTCTCTCTTTTTTTCCTCTGGCGGAGTCCCGGCCGAAATTTCCTTCTCGTTCGATCGGCTTTTCGTATTTGTAAAAATTCGTTTCAACGCCACGCTGCGACATCGTATCGTTGCGCGCCGTTTCCCCTTCTTCGTCGTCGTCGCGATATCGCGCCATTCGGTTGGGACTCCACCTGACTTTGTCCTTAAAGTCTCACGCTTTACCTTACTTCTCGTTTAACTTTTAATACGAACATTTAGGAAGATAGCGCTATCGATAATTAATATTTTCTGAAATTTGTTAACATTCTCTATATAAAAATCTGCATTTGCGTGTATTCGCTTATTGCTTCTTAATCGTCGCCATTCTCAGTAGCTTCTCGTTCTCTTTCGCTCCTGATGGAGGGTGCGCGTTCGGTGCACGCGACCTTCCGTCCTTCGACGCGAAACAACGCGGACCGAACCGGACCCTCCAGCATCTGCCTTCGCGATTATCCAGTGCAAACGGAACGACCTCGCGTAAGAATCTCCTAACGGAGAGGCGCGACGCGCACCGATGGATCCACCCAAACCAACGAACCGAGTTATTCCACGTTTTCTTCGCTACGTCGCATTCTTTTCTACGCCAGCAATTTCGCCCATCGTGGCGCGTCCACCGGCCCGCCCCCCTTTCCCAACTATATCTCTAGCGTAATTCGTTAAATTAAGAATAGAAATTTCCCGTGGCTCGGCCGACTTGCTCGCAAGCGTTCGCCGGTTTCAACGGGCGTCTGCCAGACCGTCGTCCGTCTGGCAAGCAGTCTTTACGATCGGCGAACGTGCATCTAACAAGATACAGACCATCCATTGTCGTTGGATATTATCGCTAACGCGTGCACGCTGCGGCACGCACGTTGCGTCTGCGATGCGAAACAATTCGAAACCGCTCGTACAAAGGTAAATCTGCTCTACTCGGAGGCGGTCACTGCGCGTTCCTATTCGCGTCGGTGTCGTCGCGAAAACTTTTCCGCATCGAACGCGCGCCCAACATCTTTCGCTCGTCGTTGCTTCGAAAAATTTACCCGCCACGCTCCGTCACGCTCCTCATCGTCCTTTTTAATCTTTCTTTTAAACTCCTTGATATGTTCACGGTGTCGAGGGACACGTTTCGCGGTTTCTTTTCTTTCTGCTACTCGTTGCACGCTCCCACGATCGTTTCCAATAAATCTGTCCCGCATTACGCACCGTATAATCTATTTCTCTTTCAATAAGTGTGTGTTTGTATATATATATATATATATATAGGGCCATTTTTCCTCGCAATCGACGATTACGCGCGATAGCGTGCGCCTTTTCTTTCCCTTTCGCGCAAATCATTTTCCCTCGTTCACGCACTCTCTCTCTCTCTCTCTCTCTCTCTCTCTCTCTCTCTCTCTCACTTTCACACACACACTCTCTCTCTCTCTCTCTCTCTCACTCACTTTCAGTTTCTCTCTCGCTCTCGTTGATTTCGCGTTATTGGCACATGTTCCTGCTTCGTTACTCGTTCCCTCTTCCCTTTGATCGACAGGTACCTATACAAATCGCGTATACACGATATACTTATCATATAGGTAACGCGAAGGCAAGAATCCTGCTTTCTTCGAGCTTCGTCGTCGCGTTATTTAACATCTAGAGCAATTTCCAGCAATTTCGCTTTCAGTCTCGCGCGATTACCCGTCGCTCCTTCCATCGTTTCGCTAAAGCGGAGCGGCGGAGTGGCAACGCTTTTCGTATTCGTATATCTACATGCGTCGCGTGAGCCGCGCTTAAGATGGAAAGTGTGTTTGTACATCGATTAAGCTTTATCGATAAGAGCTAGAAAATATTCGCTCTGCACGGGACGTAAAACGCGGCGCTAGACTCGCAGCGAGGACGCGTTACCCTGCTCGATTTCTCCCTCCTGTAAATGGCTACTACCTTAAAACGTATCGTTAGACCTGCGGAATCTTCGTTTCGGTTTCGTACGACCGATCGTTGTTCGAAAACTTTCGCACGCACGGAGGAACGAAACGAGGGGGCAAGCTGCGGGGCTCGTTGATGCTTTAGGCCGTCTATTTGTTCGTGCAATTGGTCTGTACCGTAGAGACGTTCGACGGCACGCATCGTGCGAATCGTTGCAGCACCTGTTCACCGTTCGATTCGCGCCGCATACGTTAGGAACTCGCTTTCGTTGACAGCAAAGAGCGTTTGGACCGAGAAACCGAGAAAGTCTGGCAAGACGAATCTTGCGCGTGAGCAACGATTCGGCGCGCTGGACAGTCTCGACGGTGAACAGGTTCGAAAAGTTCGGCTTCTAGGTAGGATCGACGCCGTCGGCTCGTCGCACGACGTTCTCTAAATTTCATACGGCAGTGATCGTGCAGTGGCAGTTCGGTTGCTTTGGACGCGACGCCACGATCCACGAGTTGGGCAGCGCGCCAGACAAATTTTCTAGGAAGAGAAAGACAAAGTCGATGGCGGACTCGTTCGCGGAGTCGCGATATACGTTTGTTGCGCGTTGATCCCGTCACGATCGTCTGGTAAAAAAATGCGTCGTCGTACGTGGTTCGTTTGTCGAAGAAGGTTCGCGCTACTTTCGTTAAGATTTCGTTCGATGAGTCGTCGTCGCAGCTACGAATTTCGTCGTCTTCCGTCCGACGTGGGAGGCCGGCAACTCGAACGGATCTCCGATGCTTTTTCTCCGTTGGAATGTCTGCGATACGCGGTTCCTCGCCGATTCTCCCAAACTGGAGGCGGAGCTCGGCCCTTCCGGCGTCTTTTCACGCTTCTCCTGTCGCTCGTGGCCTTGCGTTCGCGAACGAAGCTTCTCGTTCGAAGGAGAACGTCTTATCGCCCTGACTAGGATGACGATGCTCCGGACCGTCGTGCCTTCGTACAATTCCGTTCAGAGGGTGATCGACGCGAAAGCTTCTCCAACGAACGATGCGTTTTCGTCGATGGAATATATGGAATCGAATCCTGCGTCGGTCGCAACGTCAACGCCATTAAACGAGAAAACCTTGCGAAGTGGCCGACATCTGTGCTCTGAGCGCTGTCACGCTGTTCATTATCTTCTTCTGGTGTCCCACCAACGTCACCCCGAGCGCCGTCAGCTCTTGCACGGTAACACGCGCGGCCGCCTCCAACGTAGTCACTCCGGATCTTTCGAAACTCTCCGCGTACCGTGACATCTTGATGGAAGCCAGCCACTCGCTGACCGAGGTCAGCTGCGTCAAGTCCACCGCGTCCGGCGCCAGTGGATTGGTGCCCCTGTCGAAAATTTCGTGTTACACTGGAATCCTTCGTTTCTGGGATTTTAAGGAATTCAGGGGAACACTATGAGGAACCAAAGACCTGAAATTCGTTCGAGCTTCTACAGGTCGTTGATCGGATTCTAAGGACAGGGCGGGAAGAAAACGCGAGCGTTTTAATCTCTCATCCGGTCTCATCGAAATTAGAAGACGAAGAAGCAAATCGATTTCCAATGGATTAGCCTTCTCGTTCCGAAACGATTAGTTTTAATCGCACAAGATTAACGGCTCGAGCGACCGAACTAGAGAAACGCTTTCGTCTTTCCACCATCCAACTGTGAAGAGCAATTTCAAGTCCATTTCGGATTCTATTATCGAAATATTTTCTAGTAAGGAAGGGGGTGGTGGTGTGATGGTCAGCCGTTTCGATGATCGCCAATTACATCGGTCATCGAAATAGCTACGCTCGTACTCAGCCCTAGAGATCTGTTCACACAAACGGGATCTATGTTATATCGAGTATATATATATACTATATATATGTACACTAATATCCATCAGTTAGCAACAACATACATAGAAATTTTGATTCTCGTGCTCGCAGAAAGTCATTCTCTCCAATGACGGAAAGATCGACTTTCTCGTAGAAAATCCACGTTCGCGATACACGGTTTGTCGGACGTACGTAAGACGTACGTAGAGACATTCTGCGAGCAGAGTTAGGAAAAGAATTCGCAGTTGATAAGGGTGGTTGGTTAGGGTGAAAGAGCGTGATTCGGAATCGAGTTTCGGGGGTTCGCTACTCGTTTCTAGGAGAAGTTGTTCCATCGGTGTCATTTACTTGATAGATTTTTACGGGCGGATTTACGGGTAGATACGGTATAAAACGGATGTTAGAAGGGCCGGTAAAATATCTTTATGTACACTTTGACCGAGGCTCGATAAGTTTTCACGATCGTGCCTGAAAGCTTCGCTCGATTCGCGTGTCGACCGGCCTACGATACACGCAACCAGTCCGCGAAGCAAGCTCTTGCTTGCACGCCAGAAAAAGTCGATTAAATCACGGTTACACAGGCGAGATCGTGAAAATTCGAACCTTCGTGGAACCGTTGCTAGCGATCGGTGATCGATGGTGACACGATAGTGAGAGTTGCTAATGACGGTGTTATTACGTCGATGATATACACAAAGTTGAGAGATCAGCTGGACGTATTACGTAGACGTGAATGGATAATGGTGCGTATGAAGCAAGCAGTGCGATACGAACTAATAGGATACAAGCAGAGCAAATGCTGTCTACGTGGCAGCAATACTCATGGTGATTCGAACGAAGCAAACGGAGCAAAAAGGCAACGAATCGAATCCGTTGCACGCGCCTACACGCGTACGCGTAAAGTCGCTTATCGTTGGAAGCCACGTCCACCAACTCCATCAATTTAAATCCATGGGAGAACGATAATTATCGGTACGTTCCTTTTTAAAATGCACCGTGCAGTTTACAAGCATTTCTGCTATCTTCTTCGGATAAGTGAATTTATCGACGTAAGATTTCTTCTTTGAAACGTTCCACGCTAATTATGTAACTTGTTCGCGTAAACGCGAAATCGATAACTTCGTAAAAGGCCGAGTCGATGAATTTGTTTTGCGAGAGACTCGCACGGTAGGCGGCTATTGTATCGTACGTACTCGTCGATCGAGAAACATCTCGGCGAATAACTATTCTTTTTCTTGCCTTGTTGCTCCTCCTTTCCTTCGTACTTTCTTTACTTTTTTTTTTCTTTTCTTTTTGGGTCGACTGAAAGCTGTTCTTGATTTTTTACCTTTTCCTCAAATGCACGTTGGAGGATGTCGACGAGGCGGGTGGGGGTGGGGGTGGAGCACCCCTTTCCCTGATTCTGACAATTGTTAGCATTTGTTAGTGCGATCGAGGTCACACACTTTGGCGTGTGTTTGCTTGTACGTGTGTTTGGTTTGCCTGTGTGTGTTTATGTGTATCGCATACGTTTTCTCGTCTCATCTCTGCCCTGATTTCTCTCGAGTGTACCCGCTGTACGTTTGCGCAAGTGTGCGATCGTGTGCTTGCGCGAAGCTCGTTTATCGCGATTGTCAGCGTAAACTCTAAGGCAATTAGCGCGCATCGATTCGATTTCCGCGGGCGTAACGCGTCTAAGCTGATTGTCCATTTTGATTCTCGTCTCGAAAAAGAAAAATCGTTCGCGAGTCCGTTCACTTCGAAGGAGCGAAACCTTAACCCTCTCTTCGTTCGTCGTCCCGTTCTATCTCCTTTCCATTCCATTTTTCCTGTAATGGTGTGTCGCGACGCGTTCCGCTATGATCGACCTTTTCCTCCAGATTTTTCCCTATAACGTAGGCGCGACGCGCGTATCGTCGCAAGAATCGATCGTCCCGGCGTGAAAACAACCTGGGATATCGCGTACAATTTCTCGGTACGGTTTTCCTGACTTTTCTTGACTTTCGAGTAGAAAAATACTATTCTAATCTGGTCGAATGGTAGCTCGCGTGATTAAATGCTAATAAGTCTTTGCAGTTTCCTCTTTTTGTTGCGGTAAAAGTCGTGACGTTAATAAATACTATATCGATATAATATATATATATATCCGCTTCTTTACGATATATGTATATGTTTACGTATACTCTTGTGAGATATATATATATATATATATACATTACGTATATCAAGAATTAGAAAAACATCTGAAAGACTATGACAACGCGTCTCGCGGTTAAAACCCTCTCTGCCCGTCCCTAAGCTTTCCCAGCTTAAACCCATTTTCTACGTATATTGCTATTCGTTGCTTCGATTCGTCCTCTATAAATTCTCGTTACGTCTCTACCAAAAAACTGCCGAGTACATATATATGTATGTATATATGTATACACTCTCATAAAATTTCCCATTTAAATCACTCTAACTAGAACCATAAATATTCTCTATGCGATCTCTACGTGGCAGCTAAGATGGATAAAATTCATCGCGCCTGGCGGTCGCTCCAACATCACATCGATAAAAAACACTTTTCTCTTTATAAATAAGTATACGTATCGTAGATTGCTTTGCTGGCGATAATGAGTCTCGTATAATTCGAAAACCGTGAAAATCTTTCCTCTACAACGACTAATTCGCTACCGTTTTACCTACGTCTAAATACGCTCGCAACACAATTGACAACCTAAATATTTCTTTTACGAGAACGATTGCCTAGAGTAGAGAGAGAAACGCGCGAAAATCATCCTATCCGCGATTATTCTGCTTAAGGAGAAAAGTGTCCCTGTGCATCGTTCAACGTTCAGCAAAAACTGCACGAGTGTTTCTTCGGCGAACGTCGACGGACGAAAAAAGCCAATCCGTTGGACCCGGTTGTCGTTTGACGAGCTGGAACGCGTACAACTTCGATCGTTGTTTGCACGGAAAGAAGCAAGCAGGTCTTCGTCCGACTCCTCGACAACTTTTTCATTATACGAATTTCGTTTCAGCTTTGGACGAAACGACGATCGTCAAGCTCTGACCCCCAAACGGGGACGCTGCGAGGAAAAAAAAAACTGAGAACGTAAGGACTTTGTCGTTAATCGTTGTTAACCCTCCGACAGGGTGACAGAATAGACGAAGAATTCGCAAGATTCCGGAGACGATCGTCTTTTTATCTATAGAAGATTTCTTGCGTTTCTGGTACGTTCTGTCAATTCTCTATAGAAAAGAGTATCGCTATTTAACACTTTCGTGTTCAAAGCCTTAAAGGCGTTCATATACATTTCTAATTGATACCAATTTCTAATCAGATATTACAACGTACGAATATCGCAACATTGCTCTACTACACCGTTAAAGGGATAGATTATCGTTAGATTATCTAGCAACGCTTTCGACGCGAACATCGTCGATCGAAGATGTATGGAAATTTAGCAACGAGGCTTTTGATTTCTAGACGTTCACTCGTGAAACCGAAGCAGAGGCAGCAGGAAGCACTTGTCTCTCTTAAAGAGAAAAAATATGATCGATTCTGGTCGATTAACCGAAGTGCGTGAATGGGACCCAGTTGGGATAAGTAAGCGGTGGCTGTTGTGGCAATGCGTGTGTCGCTGCGTGTGTGTGATAGTGTAAGCTACGGCCGGCTCCTGGTGGCATTACTGGAACGGCAATCGTCGACTGGGCTTGATGGGCCTGATGGCCGACTACGTCTACGAACGGACCCGTTGTCGCGGCTGGAATCGCAGCGGTCGCTGCCGCGGCCTGTGCGGCAGCCGCGTGGCTTGTGACATAGTACGGATTGTGTGCAGGTGGCCTCACGCTGTTGTTGTAGTTGTTGAGTTGTAGTTGGTGGTAGATGGTAGTTGTCGCAGTTGCGTTGGGTTGCAGTTCGTAGTCGGGTACCAAAGACACCACAAAACCAAAACCACAAAGAATTAGCCCAGAAAAAAAGGAACGTCGTCGGCAAGAGAAACTGAAATTTTTTTGGATCGAAGGGCAGAGGGATGGAAACGACAGAGATTGATCCATCGATGTCGAAACGAATATGCGTAGTCCTTTCCTTCGGGTAAAGCGTCCTATCTAGGATTTTTTTATCTTTCAAGATACGCGGAAATATTTCAACTTGCAATCGTTTTCTGCCTTTCAAGTAAAGTTACACGACACGGATACGAAAGTGATAAAACTTTAGGACATTTCAACCAAAGGGGAGAGAACAGGATTTCGTCGAACAGTCGATGGATCCAAAGTTCAAACGAGGAAAGGCGACGCAAAGACTTGTTCCATTTCGTTGGAAACTTTCTTCTGCATGTTTAACGACGAAATAGTGGAATTAACGATAATCGGTTCGTCTCGAGGTACGACGAATCAATGGACTTTCTCAATCAATGGTTTTCTCCTTTCTTCCAACGAGTGAAAAATTTGGCAATTTTTTCGCGATGTCCGCTGTTCTTGAAAACCACAGACACTTTCCTCGTATTCTTCATTAACGATCGTGTGCAACGATAAAGCGGTGCTGGCAAGACGTCCGACTCTCGAGTATCGTTTGATCTCGCCTTTGTTCGCCTTTTTTGTGTTTCGCGGTGGAAATAAGTGGAGGTAAGAGGACGAGGGTTTAAAGGCTCCAGGATTACAGAAACGATAAGCGCTAAAGCGATAAAAGCTCTCTGAAAGCCACCGCAGTACGATGCGCACTTTTCGCCGTTCTCTTGAAACGCGAACGAAAAATTATTCCGCGAAAATGATCGCGCGGAGACTTTCGTCCATAAATTAATTTTCCTCCCAACAAGTAATACGAAACAGAAACGGAAGGTAGGTAGTAGATCTTTTTGCACGTTCCAAAGGAAATTAAGCCGTTTTAATTAAGAGCAGAATTACGTGCGCAAAAGCCGCTTGTTATATGTATATGGTCGCGAACTTTTTCGAACGACATTTTTCTCGCGCGTCGGACATTCAGCTTAACGAGATTACTCGCCGAGATTCATCGAAAATATGTGCTGTAAACAAGAAAAATCCAACAGAAATTTTTGTTTCCCGCGCGTTTTATTTTCTCGCGCTTCGTTGCTCGCGAAATCCTTTCTCGGTGTTTCTCTCTCTTTCAATTTGGCGTCGTAGAATTTCAAAGAGAACGAGATGCGAGGAAGCGGAGGCGTTGTACAAAATCAATTTTGACGACTTTGAGCTACGGGAAATGTACAAAAAAAAAAAAAAAAAAAAAAAAAAAATTAAAAAAAAAAAAAAAAAAAAAAAAAAAAAAAAAAAAAAAAATAAAAAAAAAAAAAAAAAAAAAAAAAAAAAAAAAAAAAAAAAAAAAAAAAAAAAAAAAAAGAAAAAAAAAATATTAAAAAAAAAGAAAGAAAAGAAATGTATACATATGTACGTATGTATATATGTATATATATAAAAAAATAGAACTATAAGAAAATGACAGAAACGAATAAGTAGCTATGAATGAAAATGTCAGACGTCACGAACTAAAAGGTGCGAAAAAGATCAGTCCAGTACAATATGCCCGTTTCCAGTAATGCCAATCAGGTCGAGGTATTAAACGGCGCCTCGAGCATAGACGTGCACAAGAATCTCTCTCTGTCGAGTAGACACACACACATTCGTGATTATTCCTGGACGGCCAATATTCATCGTTTAGGCGGTAACATCCTATTACGAATGAGCGACAACATCAAAGCCCAGTCTAACAGCGTACGTGAAGAGCGCAGAGCATGTGAGCTTCTTACAGTATTCAGCGATAGAACGGAAAAAACGTTTGGCTGTCGAGAGAAATTAATTTATGGACACGAAGTGTGATTCGCGTGGCATGCGGCATGATTCGTGTTAAGAGATGATGAAAGAACAATTCGGTGATGCAGGCCCCTGATGCCAAACGCGTTCCCAAGAATATCTAGTATCGCGTTGGATTAATCGTTTCACGGAGCCTACCGAATTGTTCGTACGATGAAAGCAACGACACGACAGGTTTTTTGCACCGTTCGTACTACGTTAGTCGGAAACGCAAGTTTTCTCGGTACTTCTCCTGCGAACGGTAATCCCGATAGATCGAACACGTGAATAATAGCGCGCCAGTGACATATAGGTACGCGAGTCGCGGAGAAATTCGTATTCTCTCGAATAGAATGAAAATTGTTACCTGTTCTGCGCGATTTTCCGCAACGTGTCCGGGCTTCGTATCAATTTGTCCAAGGTTTGAGTGAGATTGGCAAAGGTAGGACGATGGGTTCGTTCCTTCTGCCAGCAATCGAGCATCAGCTGATAGATCGCTTCCGGACAATCCATCGGTGCTGGAAGCCTGTATCCTTTCTCGATCGACTTTATCACATCCTGATTAGACCAGTTCCAATACGGTCTCTCGCCGTAGGACATCACCTCCCAACAAACGATGCCCATGCTCCATACGTCGGAAGCGCTGGTGAACTTTCGGAACGCTATCGCTTCCGGAGCTGTCCATCGTACCGGGATCTTTCCACCCTTTTTGCCGGAGTAAACAGTCTTTCAAGATTCGATATTTGAAAGTCTCGGTTCCATCGACGAGACCGCGTCTCGTCAAAGAAAAGGAGTAATTATAGATACGATACAACTTTGTTTATCCGAATTCTTCCGTCTAGCAAACGGTTCCAAAGAAGTATTTCGCCGTTCTTTCGCGTTATTACCTATAGCCTATAAAATTTACTTCGACCAAAACTTTTTGTCTCTAAACGTTTTCGCCAAAAACGTTAGAAAATTAACGCGATTATTACTGAACAGAGTTCAGATAAATGGAGTTGTACCATAACACGAGCAACAGTCTTCTGCGAACTGGCTGCTTACCCTGGTCGTGTACGCTCCTTCCGTGGCGCTTTCGATCTCCCGGCTAAGCCCGAAATCGGCGATCTTACAGACGAGGGCAGCGTTCACGAGCACGTTCCTCGCCGCGAGATCTCGATGTACGTAGTTCATTTCAGCAAGATACTGCATGCCGCTCGCGATACCGCGAAGCATGCCTACAAGCTGCAGCACCTGGAACTTGCCGTCGTTCGCACGCAGGAAAGTGTCCAGGCTACCGTTCTCCATGAACTCCGTGATGATCATCACTGGATTGCTCTTGGTTACGACACCTTGCAGGAATATCACGTTCGGATGCTCGAACTGACCCATGATGGAGGCTTCAGTGAGGAAGTCGTTGCGAGCTTTGTCCGCGGAGCCCGGTTTCAATGTCTTGATCGCGACGTCGATCTCCGTTCGACCGTCTGGCGGTAGTTTTAATTTCCCTCGACAAACGTCGCCAAATTCTCCACCACCTGTTCGTTAACGAGAAACGAGAGAAATTTGTTAGCAAAAAATCTGGAAAGATTAACTCGAGACGCGAGATTCTAGGTGTTCGAAGAACGTATTAACGCTTCAAAAGAAACGAAAAGGATATTCATATACCTATGATAGCTTCTATCGTAATGTATCCCGCGTCGATTTCTCGGGCGAATTCTCTCACAGCTTGATTCGGATCTTCGTAAGTATGAGGATCGACGTAACTCCTTGCACCTCCGCCACCAGCACCTCCTGCACTCGCGGCAGCAACTCCCACTGCAGGTGTGAACAGCGGCG
The DNA here is from genome assembly GCA_014737365.1 of Bombus soroeensis. Classification (NCBI taxonomy): domain Eukaryota; kingdom Metazoa; phylum Arthropoda; class Insecta; order Hymenoptera; family Apidae; genus Bombus; species Bombus soroeensis. Next base: position 1,165,719 of record JACXIL010000192.1, read on the forward strand.
TGGTCACTGCAACGTCACCAAAACAGAGTTCATTATATTAACACGAGGGCCGGTGTGTTAAATTTTGACGGAATCTCGGAGCGCGAGAGTGACAACGTTCGCTCCGTGACTGTCAACCGTATTATCCCGTGAAAACACTCACACACCCTTCCTCTTAAAACAAAATTAGACATGTGTGTAAAATTATAGAAGAAACGTATATATATGTATATATATATACACGAAAAAAAAAAAAAAAAAAAGGGCTGAAACCGTGTATTTCTTAGTTTTCCAGCTCTCTAGCCTTATCTTTAAATATTTATACTTGACACAATTTTCCATCGTACAATAAATACTTTCTATTATAATAATTCCGATATAAAGGAAAATATTTGCTTTCGCTAATAAAGTAAGGGGCAACGAAATAATTCACTAATTATACCACTATGTATAAAAAGATCTAAAACGGAACGAAGAAAACTGAAAAATCGCGCGCTAAATAACTTTCATGCTAGCGTAGAAATCCTCGCATGCCTAATACGCCAAATGATTTCAATTACGATGCATCAGATTGAATGACGTTAGTCGTAGTACGGAGCGCGGAGGATGCTCCGGTCGAATCGAATTACTTCGTCGCCTGTTAATTTACATCCGCGAATGCATCTGCGACGGCTCGCTAACTCTGCGAGGCAAATTAATTCGAGTTCCACCGAAACATGCCAGTATTTCGCACACGTCAACGCACAGAACGTTATACAGACGATTGGAAAGGATCTCGGCGACTGGCTGAAAAAATGGAACGATGCAAGAGATACAAAAGAACACGATGCAAATTGGTAACACGTTTAAGAGAATAAAGGAATCTCATGCTTTCTTCTCGTGCTTCGCGTCTACTTAAAATTTAAGGGAACGACAAAAATAAACGAAAAGGGAAAGATAAAGAGACAAAGAGAAGAGAGAGAGAGAGAGAGAGAGAGAGAGAAAGAGAGAGAGAGAGAGAGATAAAAGCAGAGGTAGAAAGGAAAGATTTTCGGACAATGGTACGAGCGAAAATAAGAAAAGGGCAATGTGTGGTGTTCCAGTTTGAGCGAGTGTAAAGTGTTTCGAAGACTCTGTGGATCACGAGAGTTGGTTTGCGTCGACGCGTCCCATCCGGATTCAACGATTTCGACGAAATTTTACTCGGGCTGATTAAGGACTTACGCGAGGACTTGCTCTTGTTGTTGGTGTGGGTTGTCACAATCGGTGAACTGTCCATTTTGCAGTGCACTGTGAACAACACAACAACCAACACACTAATTGACAAACAGCAAACAAAAAGAAGCGAAGGATGTACGATGAGCAGAGTTTTAATGACGCGAGCGAACAGAGGCAACGACTCGAGAAAGAATTTGAAAAAAAAAAAAAAAAATGATAGGAAACGCGTTTAATTCGCTTGCTCGATCTTCGTGCGTTCTTGTCTTCGGCTTCCGCGATAGCTGCACGCGTATAAATTCTCGCGTGTAAATAACAAACAAAAAAGAAAGGGGGGGGGAAAATATATAAAACAACATACCGCAAATGAAACAAGTGCAGTGCCAACGATAACACAACTAACAACATACGCATGCAGAACGTAGATGCACACTGTATGACGCAAGCATGAAAAGCACGTACACGCACATCTTCGGAGGGTACTTGGTATGTACGTAAAGCTGATATCGCGCTCGTCTGTTCGACGGTGGAGCGAGCAAGAAGATCGTGCGTGCCCGTGCGTAAAAAAATTTAGAACGCATCAAAGAGATGCATGTACAAGGGGGTGCAAAGATAACTACGCAAAACCGAGTTCCTAGAAAAAAAATTTGAGGTGTTGGAGAAGACTTACTGTAGGTCACAACTAGTCCTGTAGTAGCAGGCGATTGTGTACATTGTTTCATTGGATTTTTTCATGGATTTTTCATGGAGGCAGGTTCGATAGATTAGGGGAATCGCACATGAAAAGAAAGAATCGAAAGAATTTTGTTAGAATAACGGTACTTAGGTTGTGGGCCAGATCGGTATGAATTTTGCTCGTAAGCGATCGTCTCTCATTCTTTTTAACTCGCTGGCCTGAAGCCGTTCTCGGACTTGAATAACTTTTTCTTCGCGCCTTTTTCTGTTTTCTTTTCTTTTCCTCTTTTTTTCTTTTTTCTTTTCTTTTCTTTAAACGAACCACTTTTCAATAATCTTTCTTTCGTCAGAGAGAGATAGTGAAGAAGTACTTCTAAAGTATTGGGTGTTTAGCGACAAGACATAAATCATTGGGGTACTGTATACATTGATGGGGCTGGGGTCGATACTTGCTGGATCTAACGGGGGGTGGTGATCCAAAAATATTAGTCACAAGACACGAGGGCGTAGTGAAACAACTATAAAAGTGACAGGGGTTGTAGCGATAATGAATTTATAAAGAAAAGAGAATCGAAGCCTGTCGGCATCGGACAAACGTACCTTCGCCGTTTCTATACTCCAGGGTATCGCAGTCACTGGGCTGTTTCTTGTTGCATTCGTCCGAGGCCCTGCTGCATCGAAATTATACCACATCAGATCGGAGTCAAATGAAACGCCGCAATGCAATGTAAATGCTTGTTCAATGATTTTAATCTGTATCGTCCTTAACTTTACTACTTAATGTTCGAAACAATTCGTTTACCTTCTCAAAATCAGAACGGTCATGATAATGATGATCACCAGAAGGACTACCACAGCAACGATAGCTCCTGCTATGATCCTTACTTGCATATTGTCATCTTCTCCGACGTAGTCTGTGAAAGACGAATAAACATACCCCATTAAGAAACTATGCTTTAATTATGCACGCTGTGTCGTAAGTTTAAAACCGCTGTGAAACGTTGAGTGAAAAAATGGGTGGTTCATTGGGAGGCAACGCGTGATACAACTAATCCTAATAATCACCTAGTCCCATAGCATGAGGCGTCTTTTTATAAACTATGGGCGTGTATTCGCCCCAGCCTCGCGTAGTCTTCGCTCGTACTTGTATCGCGTAGTCCGTCGATGGTTTTAGGCCCTTGAACGTCGCGGATAACTCGGAAGTTTGTATAACCGTGGCGTTGGTGGCATCGTCGTATCGCGGATAACACCTCACTGAAACGAGATCACGCGAGATCGACGATTAATTAATTTATACGTATTTATAGTTACAGGTTACGCTGACGAACGTGTCGTTAAAGTTACATACATTCGCAGTTTAGGGATCAGGAGGAAGCAAGCAACTTTACCTTCGTATCTTTCGACCAGATCGCTGTCCCCACCGACCTCAGTTACCGGAGCGTCCCAACTAATGCTCAGTTCCGAACTCTTCACGCTGGTAATCCTGACGTTGCTCACCAAACTAGGTACGCTAGCTTCCGTGGTGACGGTGATGTCCACGTACTCGGATTTTCCAGCCAACGCCGATACACCGTTCTCGGCGAATACTTGGAATCGATACGTGGTCACCGCGTTTAGGCCCGTTATCGTGATCTTCGTGTCGTTGAAAACTTCCTGTTTGACCGAAACCAGTCGAATTAACGCGCGTTTCGTCGTTCGCGCGAAAACGAAACGATCAAGAGCGGAGAGGAAATACTCACGGTATTGGGAATGTATTTGACGCCCATACTGCAGGCATCGCAGACCACCCTGTAAGTCGTATCTGTTCTGCCGCCCAGCATGTGCGGCGCATTCCACGACAGAATCACAGTAGACTGGTCAACGAAGTTCACCGTCAAATTTTGTGGCGCCGACGGTGGTTCTATAAACGTGCAAATATCCGCGTATAAAATATCCTCGATCAACGGGAGGATCAACGGTGCAAAGTTGAGAAACTCACGTGTACAAGGCATTTTCTTCGGATCTTTCTCGGCCCTGAAATAACCGGAGTTGCATCGACATTCGGTGAATCCGTAATCGGAGGATTTGCTGTGAGCCGGACAAGCTTCGCAGCTGTGCGACCCAGCTTCGTGTTTGAATTTACCGATCGCGCACTCGGTGCACGCTTGCTTCTCGACGTCAGCCTGATAGCCAGGTTTGCAGTGACATCCACCGTTAGGCAGGTACCATTTGCCATCTCCTTTGCAGAGGAAGGTTGGCTGTTCGATGACCACCGCGTTGTCCACGCAAGTGCCGATCGTTTGTTCGATCAACGCGACTTCGCGACCCGTTGGCGTTGCCGGGAAGTGTGCAAAGTTGACAGAGATCTCCGGACAGCTGATGTAGTAAACTTTAATGGCCAAGATGGAGATGCAAGCTCCCTGGTCGCGGAACGCAAAGTACACGCCCTTCTTCGTCACTGGAATTGACTTGACCTCCGTGTTTATCACCACCCCGGTGTTAGTGTTGAACCTTCCCTCGCCAGCAGCGATGCGTCCTGCGGATCAAACGGTCGGTTTCGTTTCTCGCGACTCGAACAACGGCTAAATTCCGACAGTTTTACACGGCTTGTACCGTACGGAAAAGTTTGTGAAACGCGAAGCCGAGAAACACGTTTGGCAAGCTTACCGATCAACTTGTAACTATCAGTTTCCCACGGTGGCGGTTCCTTGGTAGCCACGTCGAACTCGTAGTAAAGTAGACTGAAAGTTTCTTTGCAACTGAGCGCGTTTCCGGGGAACAACGAGCAGTCACGAGTCGTGAATTGTATTTCTATGTACATGCGGTTCGCCGGTCCCCTCTCGATGAACGGCGTCCATAGCCAATTGTTCACGTTGTTGTACGCTACGTCGCAGACGACGTAACTCCGCCAATTGATGCCCTTGTCGAAGTTCGTGAACGACTCTTCCACCCACTGCAATCAAACGAGAGTACGGGACGATCTTAATTCTGCACGATCCGATTAACCATTAACGAGAAAAACACACACCGGGACATTTTATTCGCCAGGTGTTTGACCCACGCGTGCGTCCGGACGAACTTCGATAAGATAAACGCTGTTTAAATAACGCGAGACGCCGCATGGATCCCCTTTCGGGATCCTCGTCGAAGAGACTCGGCTGTTTGCGTTCGGATTACGCGAGATTTCACCGAGTCAGCATCTAACGAAATCAGCTTCGCTGGGGACCCCTAGTCGCAGCTATCATCTCCGCGCGAGGCACCCTCCGTTCTCTACGCGTCTCCAGCTGCTTCTTTCCCTCCGTTCGTTTCAACTGCCTCGATGAGAATTTACAGAAACAACGAAGACGGATTACGGAAGTTGCAAAGAATTCGAGTCAGAGGACAAAGAGCGAGCAGCAGCCCCAGCGCGTCCAGCTTGGACAGATTTATTCTCGTGGTAGAAGGGAGAGCGGTCGGATAGAGACGCTCTGTCCGATCTCTATCGGGTCGATCGGTAGACAGCGATGAGCGAAAAAGAGAGAAAGGGAGAGGAGGTTCACGCTGGTCCATGTCCGATCCGAGGAACCACTTGTCCGTCGATGTTGAACGCGGTATCCTCCCTCGGCAAATGATGAGGCGGAGAGGCCAGGTCGTCGACTTGCGACAAACAGACCGCAAGGAATTACCGGCGCGCGTTACCATTAGTTTTATTGCCCCCCTCGGCTCGGGCTCGTCCCGAGAGAGACCGCAAAAAGTTCCGGCCAGGCAAGAAGGACCCGCCGTCGTCGCCATCGTCGTCGTCGTCGTCGTCGTCGTCGTCGTTGTCGTTGTCGTTGTCGTTGTCGTTGTCGTCGTCGTCTTCGTAGTCGTCCTTCTCCTCGTCGACAGACGATTCTCTTCATCCTCGACTATTCTCTCCTTCTCTTTCGATACTCGGTCTCTCGCGCGGAGGAAAGGCTACGTAGGTAAGAACGGACAAAAAACGGTAGATCGAGAAGATCAGGCTTCTTACCCAGAAGATTTTCTTGCGGACGTGTTTCCGGCAGGGAGGCCGCAATAAATTCAGCCGTACGGTTACTCAGTAGCACAAAGAGATTATTACGGGGAAAGATGACGAGCAGGGACCAAGGGGGAAAAAAAACGATTTCGTTTCGGTAGATGGACGAGACGAAGGACTGATTCTTTCATCTCTGGTCAGCGTGCGGCGATCAGAAAAGTCATGGCGGCTCGTTGCGTGGTCGTTAACGAACGCGTTTAAAGGATCACGCGCCGATCGCAATTACCTAAGAAACGAAACGACTTTGACCGGCATTCGCTCGACCGAACGTTATATTCTCGGCGAAGGAATCATAAGAGGCAGAAGGCGTCGGGTAATATCGCACGGCGCGAAGACTATTAGAGGAACGAAGAAAAGTCGTAGAGATGTTATTTCGACGCCTACGCGGCAGCTTTATCGCCTGGGAAATTGCGTTAGCACGGTAAATTCTACCCCCGCCCATTTCATTCTCCCTCTATTTCTCCTTCTTCATCCCTCTTCGTCTCTCAGCAACCGCTTTCATCACTCCGTTCTCTCGTCGCAGGCTTCCAGAGGCTGCCGCGAACCGAAAAAAGACAGAGTGTACGCGAGTCGTTAACGCCCGCGGAATTTAATTGAGTCCCGCCGAGACGTCCTCTTTTTAACGCGCCGCGCCGCTACGATTTTTCGGCGGGCCGGATTTCCCGACGGCACGATTCTTCCCCGGAATTATTCATCGCCACGGGAATCAGAGGAAAAGGGAACGAGCGGCAAAGGAGAAACCGAGAGAGAAGCCGAATGGTATATCAACGTCCAAGCTACTTCTTTAATCTGTCTTTCCGTGCGGTACGATGGCGAGATTCCAAGCGAAATTAATTACGCCACTTAACGCGTTTCGCGGCTCGGATACGTTAGCGTGCCACTGCTTATCGGATGAAACGCCGAATTTGTCGGATCGCGAGCAGCGCCTCTCAATTAGCCGAAATCGATCGACCGTCGCGACACGAATCCACTTTGTATCCAAGATGTTGTTCCCGAAATCGGTCGAGATAAAGAAAGATTCGTTGGAGAATGATCGCGATGCGAGTTGATCGATAGAGAGGCAAATGCGAATTCGGTGGGAACACGCCAGCAGCCAAATATATTTCGCTCGTCGGTTTTAATTGCTGCGTGTGTATGAATGGCCAGGATATTTGCTCTGTCCCGAACGCCCGGTCTACGTCCACCGGAAAAATACTATCGCCACGCTCCACCTCGCCGCGTCGATCGATGATCGTTAATTCGCTCGGAAATTATGTCGACGCGGTCGTTCTCGACGACCGTCAACGCGCGCTACGTCCGATCAATCTCGTCGTCGGTTTCCCAATCGCTAATTCCTCCGATCAAGAGACGATACCTATATCGACGGGAAAATCAGCTACTCCGTACGAAACGAGGAATTTTTCGCACGTATAGAGTCGGAGAGTCGATAACCTTTGATTTACATAGTTCGCGTGACGTAACGCCGAGGCTCGAGCATCGCTAGCGCAACAATAAATAAAATACAACGAGATCGATAGAAGAGAATTAAATTAGGAGAACGTCAGAAGGGACGTTGACCCGCGAAGGAATCTTTACTCGACGAATAAAATAGGGGAAAAAGATTCGTTCCGCGTTGTTATTCGTTCGTCGGAGGAATTCCGCGTTCTTGTTCACGGAAAACGATGGAACTGAGTGAGTCGTCGCCAATAAAGTGTAACGCACGTTACACGAACGAGGCATTAAGCTATCGATTTGTCGGGGAACACGAGCATCCCTGGCCGCAGCAGGCAGACCAGTCTCGTCGAGTCGCTCGCCGTTTTCTATTTCCTCGTGGATCACCCTGCGCCAGTAAATAGATATGAACTGCCGGTTTCGAAATAAAGCCAATAAGCTCTGCGAGCGAACGGCTCGTAGTACTAGTTGTTGGAAGAGGGAATCTTGCGGACAGACCAAGGGGCAGAGGAAGCCTTCTCCGTCTGTTCGTTCCTTCCTTATTCCGTGGCTACGTTAGCTCTAGGAACGAAACGGTTCCTCTCTCCCTCGGTGAACCGTAATATTGCCACCATAATCGCAATTCCGATGGTGTAGCTCCGGTCGAGCGGGGCAAAAGGAGTTAGAGAGAAGACTTAGGGGGTTGCGTGGACGGGGGGTGTGGTGGACGAACTTTCAGTCTAGCGGAGGGTTTGTGGATCTTAATATATATCGAGCCCTCGTTCCCGACCATCGTCCCTCGCCCTTGGGGCTGCCTGCAACCGGGCGCACGTACTACTCTCTTGCTCGTGCTACGTGCATCACATTCTACCGGCTGTTCCATAGGAACGCGCGTTACCGCGGGCCACGAGTAACACGGTCCACGGAATCGCGAAAGTTAAATTAACTGGAGGGCAAGTTGCGCCGGCGGAAATACGATCGAACAGCTTGCGGGTCTATCGTCAACGCGAAATCGTTTTTTGCGGAATCGTTTCTTGCGAAATCGACCGTCGCGAATCACGTTCAGGCTGCTAAGACAAAGACTGTCTCGATAGAACGTGCTTCGAGCGCTTGCACGCTTAAGGAAACTTTTCCCGACTATATCATCGTGTAATTTCATTAACACCGTAGAGCAAGACGAGGTTATTTATCGAACCTCGGTACGTAACGAAATCAAGAAACGAACAAAAAGTAGGTTTGATCGGTTTGGTTTCCGAGAGGATTCGCTTAACGGGAAAATGACCGGGCGAAAAGTTTCTCGTTCCTCCTTTCAAAGAAGCGCTAGAGGTATTCGATACGTAGAGACGAAAGAGGGTTGCTAGAACAAGTGCACATATGTGTGGCCGAACGAGCTGACCACCCTCCGTATGGTGCTAGGGTGGTTGCACGGCAATCCTGAACTTTATGTAGCCGTTTATTCGGCACCCTCGGTCTGATACAGCGGCGCCTCAGGATGGGGAAAGCGCGTGGAAACACCATTTAAGCAGCATTTCCATGGGTCTCGGGCGTTAACTGAGATTTCTCTTTCGATGGCTGCGTTACGCGGAAAAGGGAGAAAATATCGAGGCGAAAAGAGGGTAAAGAAACGATCGGATGAGAATTTATTCCTGGATTATTCGTCGGGGGATCACGGAATAGGACAAATCGTTCTCTCTCTCGGCATCGGAGCGTTGCGAAGCAATTTTCAGCCGTCGGATTTATGATCGGGAAATCGACTCCTGACGGCGAGGTTTCTGCGAAAATTCGATTACACCGCGCCGATGTCGGTATTTCGATTCGTCGCGTGGAAAAAACGCCGACGATCGCGTCAACTTCCGCGACGAAACTGTCGACGGTTACGACCGGACCTTCGAACGAGGCATTTAGATCGTCCAAGGACGAACCTAGATCCAGGTTTATCGCGTTCCACGTAAAACGATTCTGACCTCGCCCCGTATTTTCGCGGCACTCAACAAACGGAGAATAGTTCCTATTTGAAACTCGTCGCCGAGGGAATTCAGCGGTTGTCTCGCGCTAGGGTAGTCAGCGACGACGACGACGACGACGAACTCGTGTCCATCGATAGCCATCCATCCGCAATGAGCCTAACTGGCGTCGTAATATTTCGAGTTAACTCGGCGTGTCGTCGGTGTCGCGTGTCGGAAGGGCTGAACGCGCCAATGACCGTCGCCCCTGACGAGACGGCACGTCACGCTGTAACGAGGAGGGCTGCTCGGTCACGTGGGGGTCTGAAAACTCGATCGTACGGGGTGGCCCGTGCATTTCCAAGCTTCTTTGAAAAATGCTTGGCCAACTCTGAACTCGTCTCTCGCTTCTTATCTCGCTTCGCAAGAAGCGAGGTATACGCTGCTATTCGTACGTACTTGGACACGAATATAACGTACAGTGTAACTTCATTTATCCGACCACGTCGGAGGATCGTAAATTTTTCTCGCTAACCTACTCATTTTGGTTCGGATAATAGCAACTCGTGTACGGATTGACGAATTCAACCAACAAAAACGTTTCATCGTATCTCATTCGGTCGTTTACCGTTCCACATCACATCCACAACTTCTATACAAAAGTACGAATTTGTATAAAAATTCGCGGTCCGGTGTACGCCGGAACCTTGACCTCCTGAGTAGCTTCTACGATATCCACGGCTTTGGAGTGAATTGTGCAGCCATCCGCGAGTCATCGTTCTTTGCGTAACAGCGTTGGCCGCCGAAAACGTATGCGACGCTGGGCAACGCGATTTACTCCGACGTCGGGAAACCTCGACCAGCCGACAAACAGCCAGCCACGCAGGCCGCGGCAATAAAAGGACCGACAACAAGAACGAGAGACTCGCGAACATCCAACGCGCGAGTTGCGTGGAGTTGGAGAGTGTGAATGGAGTCTGGTCCAAAGATACACCGAGCGATATCCCGGTGCTATTTCGAGTTGGCTGACGAGTGTCGGCGCGTAAGGGGCGTAGCCGGGCAATGATCGTGAAGCAGACGAGCCGGCACGTCGGGCTATGGGCTCGCTGCAACGAGCCGGCGATCGAACGTGGGGCAAAATTGCGGATCCGCCGGCTTCGATCGTTCTGCATACTCGATGTAATTTTTCTCTTCCTGTTCGATCTCAACCCTCGCCGCTGCCTGACGCGGTTGGGGGATGCGCGCGAGTGGAACTGATCTTATGCTAATTCGTAAGAGGGAGGAAAGGGAACACAGAGAAGGATGAAAGATTCGCGTCTCGTTGCGTTCGTTTGTTCTCTCCGTCCTTCAGGCCGGAACGATAGAAAAGGGAGAAAAATAGCGGCTTCGTAAAATCGTCACGAATTAGCTGGAGGAGGGTGAGGCCGAGGGGTTTGGCTTTAATATCGAAGGACCTGGTCGGCCGGAGCCCTCGACACACGCCCCTGGACCTGTCAGTTTGACGTATCGCAGTCGCAGGAATCCATTATATACTCAATTACTCGTCGTGACAGGGAACGTGCACACGAATGAGGCGCATCTGACGCCCTCCAGTGTAGTCGCGCGGCACCGATATCCGAACGAGACCTGCGCGTTCCGCGACTACGCAAAATTTAACGGGACATCGTCCTTCGGTTCGTCTACGCTTCGCTTTCCACCAAAGTCAGCTATAACGGACTTTCGCGGTGACTGTTTAGAAATAGTCGAGGAATTTCGGTAGCCCGTACAGATCGATCTCCGCGTACACGCGTACACGCGTAACGTAGACTAACGTAGAGGCGGTGCGAGAGGTGAACTATGCGTTGATTAAAATTTACGGGTCCACAAAGGATCCCAATAAAGTGGACGAGACGTCAACGCGCAGTCTTCGCAGCCCACTACGCGCAAGCGGCGAGCAATTTTTTGGGCAAGTTGCACGGTACGTTGCATGCCGGCGAGAGCCTCGATCCAAGTCTCGTTAGCTATTTGAACTGGTTTTAGCATCGTCGCCGACTGCGGTTCCGCCGATGGACACGATATTTGGATAATGATCGAGTCCTCGGAACACGTCGATACACGAGCCGTACAATGGTCGTCCAGATGGTACGCGGCAAAACGATCTTCACCTGCCGGTGAACGGCTTTCCTACGACCATTGTGTTCGAGAGCTCGTTTCCCCCTCTTCCTTTCGCGACCTTTCACGCCCGCAGTTATTTTATCGGAATTGCCTTTCGATTCGGGGAAATATCGACGCGCGTACTCCCTTCCGCCTCTTCTGACCGAATATAAGCGAGGCTGGAGGAAGCCGCTCGTCGGATCCGTGTATCTCCCGCAGCCGGGTCGTCCGGATTATTAAATTAAAAATACGATTCCCCGGCTAATCGGGCGTTTCCTCGGCCGGCTCTCTCCCCGGTCAAATATTTTCACAGTTGTTTAGCCCGCGAACGATGCCGCGTCTAGCAACCACGTCTAACGCCAGACGTATGCCGTAAAAGAATGCTAAAGATTCTTTAACGATTTAGAAACTTGAAAGAAAAAGAAATTTACGTGTGACGAAAGAACGTTCGGAATTGTAACTTTTTGCCCGATCGCACACTCCGTTCACGGTAATAGAAAATGATCGAAATTACGATCTTTTTCCCGTTCTGAAAACAGTGTGCAACGTCGAGGCGGAGATGAGCGGAGATGAGCGGGTGCGCGACGCGGCCATCCCTTTTCCTGGCCAGAGAAATTGAGTTTCCGAGTTCGCTTTTCCCCGGGGGTGGCGTTTCTCCTGGCTCGTTCGACGCTACGCTCTCAGGCTACGTGCCATCTTTATCGCAATAATGAAACTGTGTTTATGATAATCCAACAATGGAACAATGTGGGTAACGACCGAGGGGTACGCTTCAGTCACAATGGCCCGCGGCTATGCTCTCTCACCTAGGAAGAAAGGCAACGAGAGAGGCGAACAGAGAGGAGAGGAGAGGAGAGAAGAGAAGCCGGGACACGGCGTGGCAGAAGAGGGTCTTTTCGCTTCTCTCACCCGGGTTTCGTCTCCCGAATCTTAATTAGGAATTTCACGAGGGCTCGAGCACCCCGTGTCGCGTTCGCGCTCTGAGGAAACGGAAGAGGACACCCGGCCAAAAAAATAATGCCGCCTAGGCACCCTGTTTGATCGTCGCCAAGATAAGCTTCGTGGAGGTAGCGCGACTGGAAAAATGGAGAAGAGCCAGTTGGTTTTTTGTTCTACGAATGTTCCACCGCGTGTCCGAAAACATACTGTCCATAAAGTGACTACATGTCCTTCGTATCCCGATTTGCAGTAACTCGAGTATAACAAGTAGCTGTTTTGCGTCCGATATTGCGTATAAGCAACGCTGTACTTTAACAAACATATCGACGATAATTGCTACACTCTGTTTTCTTTATAAAAGCGTGAAAAAACGCGTTTCTATTGCCGGTAATTGGTAGGGAGAAACACTTGTCATCGCGTTAATCGTAGCGCGAATTTTTATGCGTTCGTGGAAAATACAAAGGCAGGCAAAACGCAATGAGAATGCAGTACGCAACGAGGATTCGTTGTATACGCAGGGAGAAGATATTTCTCGATCTGGAGCGAGTCGAATTCGGGATTTCGAAGAATACTCGGATAAAGACACGCGACATCGAATCCATCCTCCAGAATCTCTGGGATATCTCCGTGGTCAAGGGGCCGCGAACAGCGGCGCGATACGAACGCAAAGAAGACCACAGTTCGCGGAATTGCAAATTCTCTTTTATTTTCTTTTTTTTTCTTCAGTGGAATAACTTGGCAACGGTGGTCAGCAACGCCTTCTCCTCGCAGCAATGATAAATTTCCGAATTAATCTCCTCGAAGAGTTCCGTGAAACTTTCGTATCCACGAAAGGACGGAAATTGCAGCTCCCTCGGGAAACTACCGCCAGAAGAGTATAACGGTGCTCGAAGAATCCATAACATAAAGTAGAACCCCGAAGCCGTAGGAAGAACAGAGGTTCTCGGATTCACCTAACACCATACACGTTTAAAGATTGCCGGATCTTTGCTCCTGCGAATCTTGGGATCGTCGTTACGTGGAATTTCGTGGATCTCTCCCGCGTTATCAAAATTTACTCGGTTCTCCAAACACTCGAACAATTCCCGCCAGACTTCTGCGAATACTTTGCTACTGTCCGAACGCTTGCTTATTTTCGACAAGGTGCATCTTACTCGAAAACTTTGTGGGAACACGCGTCCACAGCCTATGATCGATGGTAACTAGGGTACCACCAGCCTCTTTTTGGTTTCGTCTTTATCCGTCGGTCTGGCTCGAATCCATTATCAGCTGGATCTCGCGGGACGAAATTCTCGTGGAAAGACGCGCGTGGCGCCGGCGAGATTTCAACTGGTAGCGCATTAAGCCGTGCGCACACTTTGTCGTGGCACGTTCACGAACGCGCGCAGGGCAAGAGGAAACGCGACGGGCCACTCGACGACTCGTGTCAATAAACAGAGTTTCTCCTCTAACGATGCGGCCTAGATGACAGATATACGGGGATCTGGAGGCGTGCGAAGGAGAAGGAGAAAGCGAGCGAACGACGGACAAAGAGAATGAAAAGCAGCGAGAACCGAGTAGAAAAGAAAGAGGAGGCGCGGTGGTGAAGGGGAGGTTGAAGAGGAAAAGGGACGAAAGAATAGAGAAGGGGAAATAGGAGGAGGAAAGAAGTAAGAAACGGCAAGAAGAGAAGGAGAGGACGGACGTGCGCAGGCAACGGCCTGCAGAAGCCCCGAAGGCCGTTCACATGAATACCAGTCTTTCCATTAGTACTCGAACGGAGGAGCCCAGGCCGATGCATGATCGATACTCGCAGATCCAATCTCGCTCGAGTCTGGTCCAATCGCGATCAAGGACCACCGCGAGATACAATGTAACCGAGCTATACGTTCACCCTGGTGCTCTTCCTTCCGTGGCCGTATTTTTTCCACGAGAATCACGTCCTTGCGAACCGCGAACTCGCGGTAACGTTTAAGTGTTTTTATCCCGGGGCGAGACTTTTGCATGGAGACGAGCGATTCGAAAAGTCGAGAGCTGCTAGTCCCGAACGATACTCGCGTCCCTTTGCCATGCCCGCACCTGATCAAGGACTCTCGTTAAAAAGACAACCTGGCAGACTCGTGTGCGAACTGGTAGCAGCGAGCGTAGCAGAAGCGTCGGAAGAAGCGAGAAAGCGCAGTAAAATCCACGATAGAAGTCCAAGTACTCGATAAGATATTTAGCGGACGAAACAAAGGCGTTCTGCGCTGCACATTTTGGTCGCGTTGGTAAAAATGTGAATTTTTACAATCGTCGTCAGTGTAGACGCTAGATTTACGTCGCAACGAGCCGGAGACACCGTCTCGTACAGTAGCATGAATGGCGAGGTTGGGTAATTTTAGGCGCGAATTTAGGCAAAACAACAGTCGCAGCGTTGCCGTATATATCCGCGTACCAGAATGTACCTGTATTATACTCTCGCCCCTTCGCGATGCTCGTCGTCCGTGGTCGAAATCGACTACAAGAGGAGTCTCATCTTGCGATTTGCAGGGTTCGCGCGAGAAAATCGGCCTACAGCGAGGGCTCGGGCGTACGACAGGAAAACATGTACTGTACGTAGGTGCGAAGAGGAGAGCAATTACGGGGCGACGAAAGCAGGCCAGGGTTTCTCGAAATACCGAGTGGACAGTAGTTTCTACTTTGCCTCGGTGGATTCTCGTTGCCGGTTTCCGCTCTACCCACTTTCCATCCACCACCTCTTCTCGGCAGGCTCGGAATATTAATGTCCCTCATATTTTATAGAACCACTCGGAGGGCACACGCTCTCCGTGTGCGTGCCATCCTCCTCCCTCGCTCATAAAGGACTAAAAATATATGTACGCAGGGTGTGCGAGAGCTCGGTAGATCCTTATCCGCGGGGACAATGACAAAACGAGCAAAGGTCGAAATACCTAGAGAAGTTAATTCGACTGTCGGTTCACAGCTCCTCTTCGCTCTCTCGCCTCTCTCTCTTTACCTCTTTTTCTCCCCCATTCGGTGCTGTAGCGAGCCTTATCAGCTGCAACTTTTTATTTTCCACCCGATTTCTCTAACTCGGACTGCTTTCCTCTCCGGTGTCGTAGATAATTTTAACGAGCGCCACATTTTTCTTTGGGAAATGACCCCTCCGCGGATTAGGAGGACCTGTCCCACGAACAGCGTGAAAAAGAACGAACGGAGAGACACGTCCGACCGCGAAGGGTACTTTCGCTCTCTTTTACCAGCCACGGAACGTTTTCTTTTTTTACGTTAGATTCGAAGCAACGCATCCTTCCTAGCAGGCGAGCAATCGCATAGACACGTCACTGGCGAATTGAAAGTAACAGGCAACGACACGAACCGCGGATGATTACGCGTTTTCAGGGAATCGCGTAACGTAAATACGCGACAACGTACGAAACGCGCGTGCTATCGAATAACGTAGAAAGTATCGAAAACAGAATACCGTTCAAGCTTTATCAATCACCACGACGCTCCGTTCGGCTAACGTCTTTGATTAAATTTTCCTCGTTGCGGTCGAAGACGTTTTTATACCACACGGTAGCGTAATCGACACTGTGGCTCGTAGCTCTCGGGGCAATAAAATCGCGGGATATTATATGCAACTGCATGGGTTGATCGCGCGACGACGCGGACCAGCGATAACGAGCAGATTCCCTTCCTAAGATCGAATTACGGCTACTTTATCAACGGCGCGGTCATTTTATCACGCGTATCGAAACTTCTGCTTCCTGGTCGTAGTAGAAACGTGCGAATCAACCTTTACGTTGGCAAAGCAAGTGTATTCCGTTTCCACGATATTTTATATCTTTGTGAAAATGTCGAAGAGTTCCTCCGGGCCATTATTCTTTCGTCATTTTCACGTCGATTCGAATCTTCGCAATAAAATTGTGTAGAAATATTTCAAGCGTTAAAGCTTAAAGCGTGGAAGAAAATTTTGGTATTTTCGTTAACGGCGCAAAGACCGGGCGAATTAGCTTCCGATAAAAATCAAAGGGTTTCCTCGGAGATGAAGAACGAGGAAAATCTTTGCGCGTAAAACGAAATAGGCCCAAGAGCCGACAAAATTACGCGATGGCAGTAAATCGAAGGGGTGTCTTCTCTCTCCGAAATGCCAGTTTCTTGGGTGCCGTTGATTGCGTTCCTGCCGTCCGTCCGACACGTATCCCACTACCCTCCGTGTTCCTTCTTCAGCTTTCGTCGAGTCAGAACACGCCGAGGTTTTCCAAATTGACTTTCGCCCCTGCTGTCAGTTCGCGTTCCTCCTTGTCGTAGGAGGCACGTAAACTTTGGTATGCGTGTCTCGTTCCGAGGGAAAACTGGTGGAGCACGGTGCTCATTTCGGAGCAACAATGCCACGAGATGAATCATCGATTCCAGCTAAAGGTACGTGCCGACGGTTAAGATGTGTTTGTGCGGCCAATACTCGCGATAGCTGCGAGGGGGATCTCGTTGTGGCGCAAGGTTCTTTGAGGGGGTCGAACCGCGGTGCCAATCCAACCGGTACCGAGAGTGCAACCGGCCGAGACCCCTTCGACAAATTGGCAATCCTCCTCTCTCTCTCTCTCTCTCTCTCTCTCTCTCTCCCTCTATCTGTCTCTTCCTCTCTCTGTCTTCCTCACGGGATACGCCGAAACTCGAGTGTCCTCGGCGTAGCCCATGGATCGTTTCTTTCGCGCTCGTAGCGCGCCGCTTCGAAATTTCCCGAGACTACTTTTTTTTTATCGATCATCGAACGGTCGAGAGATGACTATCCGAGTCGGGCAGGTGGTTTCTTCCTTCGTCGTGTGTGCGTGGTTCGAGTCAGTGTGCTAGGGGCTGTGCATTTTCCCGACCGACGAAAATTTTATTACTCCTGTTACGAGTGTAGCTGGAGCTGAAACGGCCGCGTTTCCATCCACCGAGTTCGTGGCCCGGGCGAATTCAATTGCAGGCGACTCTGCAGCGAGCAACGGAGTCCGCTACTTTTTCTCGTTGCGCTGCAACTTTTTCGAAGGGTCTACCGTGCTCCCACGTGACCTCACGGTTGATTTAACCACTCTCTTCTCTACCCGCTGTATCCATTTATCCCGCTCTCTACCCTTCCTTCTCCTTTTCTTCGCTACATCGAGGTAACCAGGAAGAGAGGGAGAGAGGAACGTGTGTGCCGATATTGCGCACCCGTGACGCTTTCTCTTGTTCTCTCCTTCCTTTCGATCCCCTTGTCTATATTCGTCTTTCTTTCGCTGCATCTTCCCCATGGGCAACGTGGTCACGTTCCAGTCGCTATGGAAACCGGGCCGAATCGAGATGGAAACTCACCACCCCTTCTCTCTATATCCCTCCTTCTCCCTTTCCCGGTGTTTCTCTGCCGCGCCTTCTCTTCGTCACGTATTCCACTCTCTAACCTTCTTCTCTGTTCCGATCGCGCTCGCGTTTTCCATCTTTCTTTAATCCAACAGCGGCGCACAGCCTGTCTTCGTCGTCCGCCACCGTTCCTGTCCCTTGCCTGCCTCGTCTCTTCTCACCCTCTCGCTCGCAGTCGCCCGGTCTCGTTAGTTTAACCCACGCGCACCGAATCGTAATGGCAAACGTACAGATACATTAGGAGAGGCTTTGCCATCCTAGATACCCGATGGTAGACAGACAGCTCCGTTCAAAGCCAGTGCCGCTCTCCCCGTTCTTCCGTTTCCTAACTTCCCTTCGTTCGTCCTCCCCTTCGTCTCGTGCTTGCGCGCCTTTTCGTACGCGTTCTGGCTCGTCTTCGATCCAGTTCCGATCGTTTTGGACGAGTTTAACCCCTTCGCACCAGAGTGCAACGAACGCGGAGGTCTGAAGAAGTAGCTGCAAGACCGGATTAAATGCGAGCGCAGTGTGCAATCAAACCTCGTAAATCGGATTTTTACATTACAAACGAGTGGCAGACGCCAGAGTTAACCATTTCGCGGCATAAATCTCGCCGAGGGGCAACTCCGCTATTTGAATAACTTCGTCTTCGTGCCAGGAATATCGGGACGATTTAAACCAAGTCAAGGAACAGTCGCATATACAATACTATATTTTCGGTTGAAATTAAATCTCCATCCGATCTATTCCGTGATGTACATAAAATTCGTGGTTACCACGAAGGTCGAGTGGCTTAGCCGAGACATCAGAGAGGCCGCGGGATCCCCGACTGTTTAACTTTCGAAACGCATTCGACCTATCCTCTCGGCGAAAGAACTCACGTACGTAAGTACCTTAATGCAGCTTTGGGCATTGTTCGGTTCGTGGAAGATGAAGAAAAATAACAGGAAGAGAGCGCGCGAGAATCGAGTTAACGACCGCAATCGTAAAGCATCGAACCACTTTAAGCTGAAGCGTTGAAGAGTTAAGCTGCGAGCGAGAGTGGTGCACAATCTGATCAAAGTGCCGCGTCGGAATTATTCCGTCTGCGATCTTATTAATTCGTCGTGAATTCGAGATGCGTGGTAGGGGGCGGGGGTGGAAGAGAGTGTGTGTGAGAGAGAGAGAGAGAGAGAGAGACGAAAATGGAAGGAACGAAAAAGTTCAGAAGGTTGAATTTATGCTGCTAGTGACTCGAGGTGGACCCATCCGGGGCGGGCGCGCGTGCGTTTGTATGCTTCGTACTCGTCAGGCTGCCCTCTTTCTCTTTGTGCCGCGGGAAAAGAGGAAAGGCGCGGATTTTAGTATTCACGTTGCTTGTCATTTTTATGATTTTAATTCCTGGAAATTACTTTTGAGGTCGCGCGTTCTGGTAAAAGGGTTCGCCGGTGATGTTTTACCGGAGAGTTTGATATTTCCACCGTCGAAAGGAATTTTGTTCCGAGAGCGTAGAGAAACGCGTCGACAGGAAATGCACCGCGGTCTTTCTTCATATATCGTATATCGAAAATATCACGCGACGCGCGGCTGAATTTCAAAGTGAGCTAGAAAAGAGAGGAGAAAGAGCGCCGTGGCGAGGAAAAAAATTTATTTGGACGGCGAGAGACCCGCGAGAGGAGAATCGATGTACGACGGACGACGGAATACGACGAGGCTGCATGCCCTCGAGAATGTACCGAAGCCCGATGTTTGCGCAAGAGTCGTCCTGCACGCGGACGGTTCGGGTTTGATGCAGCTTTCATTAATCCTCGCGAAAGGGGCAAGCACGCCGCTGGAGATTGACACGCGCGCATAATGCTTTGCCTGCACGCGTCTGTCCCTCCGAGCGGGCTTCCAGAGAACCGTTGTTATTCAGCCACCGTAGAGACATTCGTTTCTCGAACGCCGTCGTCGTCGTCGTCGTCGTCGTCGTCGTCTTCTTTTGGACAGCTCGGGCTAGGTCAGGATTTATCCGCGATCATGGAAAATGCGGAAAAACGTACACGTCTAACCCGCGAAGACGCTTTCAACGTGTTATTTCAAAATATCAAAGAGACGTTAAGGGAATATCAAGGACCCGAGGTTACGTTCGTGTAACGCGCTCGATTCGACTCTTTAAAGCGGGAAATTTCCGCGAATCGTGGGAAACTTTCTTTTATATCGGTCGCCAACGGCAACACGCCTTTTTTATACGCCTTACAGATCGTCGAGTTCGGAATAGCAAAGTACGAAATATCACAGAGAGCACGTGATGCGGGGAAACGCACGCCTGTAGCGTAAATCGAGATTGGATGGTTTCCTTCGGCCGGTGATCATTCCACGGAATAAAGGAGCTTCCTCAACGAAAACACCGACGAAGCGTAATCGAGGGGTTGGATGTCGGATAAATCGGTAACAAATTTTTCATCGGCGTGTACCTTGCGCATGTACGTGCGCCGATGAATAAAAGACGACGGGAAAACCCATAAAGAACGCGGTTCGTTGGTCGCATTCGCAAGAACCGAGGCCGATCTCTACGCGGCCGAAGATGGGCGCGAGGGAGGAAGAGATCCTAGCGCGGTGTGCGGATCGTAATCCCTTGTCTCGTTGTATACGATATACGCTGGCAGTATATTTCACTGAATTCTGCCGGTAGAAGTCTTTTAGAAGCCCTTTGCGCTTTCATTGCCAACATCGGCCAGACGATTGATGCAGAAAACTGCAATAAGCAACGAACCGTGCCTTTTCCCTCTTAATTAACGCGCGCGTTGTACTTTACGACGATCGTACCTTTGCACAAAAAACGAAACGGTTGTTATGAAAATAACAACCGTTCACATTGTAATAAACTTTAGGCTAATTAGACGAGGCCGCGTCGCAACTCGCTATTATCCGCCGTAAATTCGTTATAACGCTCGCTAATAAACGCTCGTCGAATTTCGCGCGACGCTTCGAAAGGCCGACTAAAATTCGACGGATCCTCTTTTGCATCTAATTGCTCCCATCGAACGACGAGAAAAGTCTCGCGGCAGAGATCGCACGATACTTAAAACTGTGTCAAACTGTGTCGCGCTCCAACAGAGGTCGACGACTCGTGGCCCGCAATCATCGTGACAATATCGAGGGACAATCGGCGGACGATCCAGCTCCATCCATCACGAAATCCTTTGGCCCCTCGTCAAAGGGAAATTCACGATGTAAACATCATGGGGGCTCGCGGTCCAACGAGAACGAAGAGAAGGGAAAAGAGGAGAGGAGGAGAGAAGAGAAGAGTAGAGAAGCGAAGAGACGAGACGAGATGAGAAGAGAAGAGAAGAGAAGAGAAGAGAAGGGAAGAGAAGAGAAGAGTAGAGCACGTGTCGCGATGTAAATTCGTTGCGACGAGTGGTCGTGATTTAAAAATTAAATCTTAATCGAGTGGAATTCGGCCCACACGCTTAGTAACGAGGATGATCTTGGCCAAACGCTGGCGCACACTGTCCAACAGCGTAATAAACGAACGCTCGCGTAGATTGGTTTGGATAAGCTATAGATCGTGCTCTTTGCTCCCTCCTCTCGTCCCTCCTTTTGTTTTCTTCTTCTTCGTCTTCTCCTCCGTCTTCCTGACTCGACCGCCTGAAATATCTCAGCCAGTTAAAACGCTATCAGTTCTAATAAACGATCGTTCGTCTGTTTCGTCCTCTCTGGTGTATCGTTAAACCCGAACGGCATGCCGTAGGTGAGGACAACGCCGGTGCAGGCGGCAGCAACGCCGGAGCAACAAAAGGGACACGCTCTCGTAGAGAGACACCGTTTAACAAGGATAGAGAAAGCATAGGTTTCTTTTTAACCCGCACGGTCACGCGATACGAAAGGGATCGACACCACTGATTCAGATGTCGAGATCGAGGCAGATACGACAGAGGCCGCGATGACGACGCCCCGATTCCTTGCCACTTTCGATAAAAGATAACCCGACAAACTCTTCCCAACATCTTCGCGAACAGCGACCAGTCTCTTGCTGGTTTTCGTCTCGCGACGGTCGGTCTAACCATTAAAAGGGCGCAAACAAATATTTTGCTCGACCGAGGTTTACCGCTTTTAAATCACCACCGCAGTCGACACGCAAAAATTCTGCCTTACGTCACCGCGTCGAAAGAGGAGCGGAGAGTACGAAGGAATAAAACGACGATCCGTCGCGATGTCGTTAAACCTCGAAACGCTATCGACCCAAAAAGAAGCGGAAAGTAGAAGAAAGAGGGAGAAAAGGGGGAGGAAAGAGAGAGGGATGCGGGATGATTAATCCCGTGGAAACGGTCTGACGCTCGTGTGACCGATGGCGTGTCTCTCCGTGTAACCCACCTCTATTCTCTCGTTTGGCTCGGGGGATTAATTCCAGGGGATTAGCATTAATTTCGTTCCATCCGAGGTTGGTCGAGCGTCTCCGTACGTCGAGGGGCTATCGACGAAAGCGAAAACGGAATTTCGGGAAGATTCGACCGGTGGGTGGAAGCGCGAAGGAAGAACCAGAGGGACGAGAGACGGAGCAGAAGGAGCAGCGTACCGATGCGATGGAAAAAATTGCCCCTTGCGAACGCGAGAGGAAGCCCGTCCTCCTCTGCCTGCTGCGAGATCCGTTAGGCGATCGGACAAATCGTTTCGACCACGTACGACTGGCTCACGAACGGCTGGATTCGCGTGTCGTTGAACCGGGCTTATTTTTCGTTTCGGAGCTCTGGTAATTATCACGGGAGCGTTCACGGTAGCGCTTCGAGGGCGGCTAGATTTACGACACTGCGAATTCCACGAATTTACGACGTTCCCTGCAAAAACGATAAAGTATCGGAGAGAACACCGGGGGTTGGAACGAACGAACGAACGAACGAACGAACGAACGAACGAACGAACGAACGAACGTGGATACTAGAACGGCAATTAAACGGTGCGATTAACGAGCGCGAAAAGCGGCTTTTAACCAACGACAGGCCGTGCGAAAATTTCTGATAGAAAATAGCGAATAATCGTGGTGGTTGGATGGAATCGTGGCGGGACGCGAGAGCGCGACTTCCTGTCAAAGAGCGAAACTCGTGAAAAACATGGCCTCTCCGCGGACCTGTTCTTCCTTTTTCCTTCGCCTTCCACCGCGCGTTCTTCTTACGCGCTACTTCCACGCTTCTCTTTCCGTCCTGTGACGAGAGCGGTACACGGTCGGATAGTCACGAGGGACAGGATGAAATAAAGGACCGACGATGCAGATCACGCGACAACGATCCAGTCTTGACCGAAGACGATCCAAGGATCGTACATCTATCGAGTGTCTCGATAAAACGTCTCGGCTCATCGACCGCGAGGAAGCCGGAGACCCGGTGGAGAAGCACGAGCAACACGGAGAGAACGTTCTCGTCCTTGCCTGTCGTCAGGCGATTCCCTTCTACGTTGATGCTTTCTTATCCATTAAATCCGTATTCTTTTCCCTAGCGTGGCGTTGCATGCGCCGTCGTCCGAGGATGCGCGTTTAAAAAACCAATCACCGATGCATCCGCGATTAATGCTATCGCATCACGAACGTACAACACCGGCGACTGTGGGCCGCGTGTAAATCGATGGATGCGTAATAAACGCGTTAAAAAATAGCCAAAGAGAGGGAAGATGGTTCGACGGACGTTCGATGCATGCCGCGAGGAAAAGACGAGACGACGTTGCGCGTACGCAGGATCGGTACGCGAAGAGACGAGACGAGAAGAAAGAAGAAGAAAGAAGAAAAAAGGAAGAGAAAAGGAAGGAGAGAAGCGAGCCAGAGGCCTCCTCTCTTCTCTCTACCTGCTGCCGCGGAAGGCCTTAACGACGCAATCACCGGATAGCTTCGCCGTGATAAAAATCCCTCGGCGAAACGACGCCGGGCCACAAATCAGCAAACAGATGCGTAAGCGCGACTCCTGGGTCAGGCCCGGTTACCGGGCATCGATCCACAGCAGCTTCGATAACGACCGCGTGTCTTCTCCGCGATTTCGGACGGGTTTCGTGTCCCAGGACGGTCTCGTAATTGCGTATAACCTTATCCATCGCGAACAGCGGAGCAGCCGTCTCTCACCGCGTCCGCCGACGACTCGTCTTTCCGCGATTCTTTTACCGCTTCAGCGGCAGTTTCTCGCGTTTCTGGCTAATCGCGTTTCCAGGAATTAAAAGTCGCGCGTTCCTATTTAAAAAGAGAGGGGGCCGGTGACAACTTTTCCGGTAGTTTGACGAATATCGATTCGAGAACCATCAAAATTAAATCACTCGTGCCAGTTCTAGTGAATCGTCCAAACATGCTTTGCCGCTTAGCTTTTAGTAGACACACCACGGATTTTCCATGGTTCGCTTATACATATTTACGTTCTGAGCAAACATTTCGGAGCGTCTCGTCTTTTCTTCCAACTATCCGTTGCTGAGATAACGCTATCTTAGATCTGTAAACGAAACATATGTTTTCTCCGGAAGACACGAGAATACACACACCGAAAAATGTATTTGGTATCGAGACCGGGTCTCTTAACTCTGGAAAAAGGGATTCGAGCGCGATCAAATACGATAGAAAATGTCTCTCGGATCGATCAGACGAGAACGAGCTGTATCACGCGCGACGATATGTAAATTTCCGTCTCGAGTTTCCTTTCATCTGGAATTTAGAACGAGACTTGTATTTAAGGGCACGAATCGCCACGTTTGGTCGTGTAATACGACGAGGTTAAGAAGAAGGGTACGGAGAAAAGGATTGCGCGTTTATCGATCGGAGCGAGCGATTTCGTTTCGTTCGGCGGTGCCTCGATGAGAAATCTGTAATCGATACTTTTCGATTCGATGGCCGTACGTATACGCGTTGGCCGCGATGGTCCACGGGCTTGGCGACATTTTACGAGCCGAAAACACGTGTACGTTCGGCAATTCGAGAACTCGACGGCCCGAGTTTTACAATTTCCTGGACACCAGAGCCTCGATCCTGGGGCTCGATTAATTCCGTCGAGGACCGATAACTCGTTCGCTTAATTTCACCCGTGCACGATGTTTCGTTTTCCCTCTGCAACGACTCTCGACCACGAGGGTCCTTCGTCGAGTACGATTATATTCGATTTTGCATAATACTGCAGGTCCGGTACGACAAAGAAAACAGAGAGAATAATAACTGGATACGCCGAAAGACACAGCGGAGAGCATCGCGAGAGTAACGCGAGAGCGGTAAAACTGCGTGTTCGTTCGAGAAAGGGAACGGTTGACTCACGCTACTTGGAAGAAACGGAAACGCGATTACGATACCAGGAACCCGATCGGTTTCGATTGGCAAAATCGAGCCATACCGCCGCCCATCTACAGATAAACCGGGTAACGATAAACGGGGTTGGTTACGGGATGCCCCATATCTGAGACAAGTGGTTCTCGAATTTCAGTCTCGGAGAGTCGATAAATCATCTCGGAAAAAACGAGGCTCGTTTGCCGGACATGGTCGCGAGCGGTGATAATTCCGAAGCTCCGCGGATCGTCGAGACTCGTCTCGATAACGACAGTCACCGAGAACCGATCGATCCTGAAGAGAGTTCGGATCCTGACGCGCCACCAACGACGAATTACGTAGTTGGTTTTTTTAGCGGTTGACAGGTCGTACAGGGGTGACACTCGGACGGTCTTTTACGTAGGCAAAAAGGAAGGGGGTAGAATAAATCATCCACTTATCTGGCTAATAAATATTTAGCTAATAGCCAGCTAGTTATTCTAGACACGCCCCCGAAGGTAACCCGATATTTATTATTCCCGTTCGGCGCCCCGAAATGTTCACAGCTGTACGATTATTGTGCTCCACCCGGTACACGTCCGGACCGAAAGACACACGCGCCTGTCTCCACCCTCCTATTTATGTAGTCTTTTTATGAGCTACGGGTAATTACTTAGGCGCCCGGGCTATCTCCATAAAATCGATCTACGAGCGATATCGGCTTTCCCGTCTTGACGACGTATTCCTACGAAAATTCTTTTCCTCTCCAAACGTTTCGAAATGCCTGACAGGGGACGCTCGATAATTAATACAGCACGGACATATTTATTAGATTCGGAGTTATTACATTCACCTAACACTCGACGTCTCCAACGTCTTGAGATGTTGCGCGGAAACGAAATAATCGAACTTGTCGTATAAGGATCGTCGCAGGAGAAAAGTAACGTGTGCGTTTTCGTCGATTTTCAGTTTTCGACGTGATTGGAAATGAAGATAATCCGGATGGATCGAGGGACGTTACGGCGTTAGAAATAGCCGATAAATCGGCGAATTCGAATATTTTCGCTCGCTCGTCACAAGAAAGCTTCTTAAAAATTCAACGACGGGACAAGCAACGACGACGTGGATAAAAATTGACCCAAACCCTTTACCAGCCTCGTAGGTCGGAGACGTTTCGTTAGGAGATACTGGTCCGGAGAAAAAATTCCATAGTGGAAGAAGCGGATTAACGAGCGTTTTATTTCTAGGGCGTAAAAACGACGAAGACTCGTTGAAGCGAGAGCGGAGAAAGGAGGCGAGGCGATGACTCATTCGTTTGAAAATTTGCGAGAAACCCTGCCGAACGAGTGTCGCTACCGGTATGCAAAACGCGAATATATACGCGGACAAGGCAAAGTGGACGAGAAGGGCGCGCAAGTTGGCTCGCCAAGTGTTTTCTCGCGCGTCGCATCGCTTCGCATTCCGGGAAGGCGATCCTTGACGAGCGAGAGCCCCCGAAGACGCGGTTACCCGAGTCACATATCACCACGTGACGTCCTCAGAATTTCGCATCCGAGGAGCGCATTTAGATGCAGATACGCCTGCGGTTAAAAAGACCAACCCGGAGAGAACCGACGATGAGCCACGGACCCGAGAAGCAAAGAGAGGGTGGTGGCGAGGGCGAAAGACAGAGAGAAGAGCGAGAAGAAAGAGCGAGCAAGAGGAAAACGGAGTTCGCGAGCAGAGAGTGGAGGAGCGGTCGTTCCAACGCGAGCTGAACAGAGGTGAACGAGGAGGATGAAGATGAAGGAAACGCGAGATGAAACGGTCAGATAGAAACTCGAGTGCCACGTGCGAGCGGAGTAGACCTTTTCGCCAGAAACGATGCAGACACGATCACCACGTTTCATCGACTCGAAAATGAACTTGGCTGCCGGCTTCTCCTCTGCATGATCAGCCAACGATACGGAGGATCCTCTTTCGGAAGCTACGTTTCTCATTTTACATATCTCTTTTTTTTCTTTTTTCCGTTTTTTTTTTTTTCACACTCTACCAAACGAGCCAGTTATCGCGACAGAGTACCGTTAGTTGGTCGCTAGTTGACGTTCATTTCAGTGAACCCCTTCGAAAGTTAAACGAAACCGAAAACTCGAACGAAAATGTACCTCGATCGGCCGTGCATTTGAATATCCTTCTCGTTGTTCCCGGCCCGGGAAATGATTTAAATATTCCGTCGAACGAGCTCTCGATCGCGTTCTCCTCCTCCTCCTCCTCCTCCTCCTGCTCCCCCTGCTTTCCCTATCACGAGTCGCTCGAGCCGTTCTATCGAAACTTTATCTCCGTGAAAATAAATCGCGTCGCGCACCTCTTTGTGACTGCTATCGAGGATTTTTCTCCATGTTCCCGTAGATTGGATGTCCTCGATTGGTACACGCCGTCGTGTGTATACCACCTCCGATAATTTACATTAACGAGGCACCGAGTATAAAGTACACGGAAACGTACGACTTGTGTTTCCCAAAATTGTCCCATCATTGTTTATTGGACTTTCTAAACGTTCCCGGCTCTTCTCCTACGCGCGAGGATTACATGACACCAGGAAACGAGTGGAACGGTCGCTAAACCGACGATAAATTTTTCCAGGAAGAAAGATCGGAGATCTAGCCAAGGTTGTTGTACCTCTTCGCCTCTTCTCGGTCTTCGAGTATCGATGGACTCGAGGAAGAGGAGAAACACTTTGGATCGACTCCACGGAGAAAAGATTCCAAAGATAGCTTGGCGTTGTCGGCTCCCTTAATAACGGGGTGATGCGTTCCCTTCGATGTCAAAGATGGAAATGAGGTAAACTCGAAGGGTCGAGGAGGTCGAGGAGAGAGCGCGACAGTCCATCCGTGTCTGTTGATCGAGTGACTGGAAGGAAACTCGAGCGTTCTCGATTAATTCGAGTCGGGGCTTTTCCCCCCTCTTTTCTCTTTTTCTTTCTGTTTTGTTTAAGGTCTCGGTGTGTTCTCGAATTCTCGAGAACGAGGGTAGCACGCGGCCTCTTTGCAAGGTCCTGCAGGCGAGATCAGTGGAACACGGAGAGGGAGAGAGAAAGAGAGAGTATCTTCGAGATCCCTTTATAGGAGTTTCGAGGTTCACCAACAACGCCATCAAAGCGACGTCTCCGCTTCGCCACGCACGCCAACCCTTCTCTCCCCATCAGGTTGTTCAAATACTCCGAGCTAATTCTGTTTGGCTTGTTTGTTCTGACGCTGTTCGCCCTTTCTCTCTACGGTCCTGTATATTAATAACCCCCATACTAGTCGTACTTATTATGCGGGGACTTTGGACTTTGATTCTCGAAAGCAAAGCGATTAGAACCGGCGTAAGGAAACCGGTAAACAAGTCGCCCCCGCTTCGTCCACTACGCGACCTCCATTTCCCTGGTTAATTAACCCTTTCTTGCGTAATATTCGATCCACAGAGAACTTTCGAAGGGACTGTCGCTTACAACCTTTTGTTCCTTTCGTTCGCTTTGCCCATATTTACTTTTACGCGATGCTCTCCGAATAAAAGCTTCGTCGATTGCGAAGCAGCTACGTTCGTGCTATCCAAGGTTAACACTTCACCGTGTCAAATAGACGCGAATCGTCGTGCACGTTCTCGCTCGAGAAACGCGATCGTAGTTCCCGCTGTAAAATCATCGATTTTTGACCAATTTCCTAACTACTAATTTTTTAACCAACTGTTAACTGTAGCGATTATAAGCCGGGTCAACATGCATTTTTATAGCGCATCAAGCTTTGTCCCCATTCGTATCTAGCTTCTACCGACAAGGTTCTTTAGTTTGTAGATTTCGAGTCGACAGACCGACTGCCGTGCTTCTTTCTTCTGTTATCTCAAAGTGTAATACAATCTACGTATACGTATGTGTTTTACAAGTTTATACATTTAAAATCCTCTGTACTTGGTTCAACAATTTTTCAAAATGCAAGCCGACGATAACATGTATCCTCGATTTGAAAATAGCAAGCTACGATATATATAAATTTTCCAATTGCCAGACAATGATGTCGAAAGTTTATGTACAGTAGGACGCAGGCTTCTTACCACCACCTACGTACGTGACAAACGGCATCGATCTACGATACAATGCAATCGACCATTGCCGATTCGATACCACGTGTCGTTCTTTAAATAAATGAGCGAAGATGCATCATCGACGAATCTGAAGATAAACTTCGTTGCGGGGAACTCATTAGGCGGACTTAGAGAGTTCGGTTTTAGGGAAAGAACGCGATTTATCTCGCATTTCGTTCGCGCGATTCCTTCGAAAAGCCATTGGTTAAAAGCGGATCAAGAAGCCGAACCGCTTTAAGAGGATTTCTCAGGACCTTTGTCCGATCGTCGGATACTCGGAATCGAAACGTCGCGAGGAAAATAGTTGTACGGAACGAAATACGCGCAGAGATTGACTTTCGGTCGATCCAAGGATTGTCGCGAGAAAGATAATTCTGCTAATAAGCAATAAGCTCGGAGCGACATACGCGCGAAGATTAATTCGAGATTGCCGAGAGTAACCTGTTTCGTCGTCTTTTCTCGATCGATACCGACGAGCTGAGAGAATCCATGGAATTCGAAGGGTGAGCCGTTCTTAGAATCGTCGCGCGTAATCGCCAAAGAGCGAGTGAGCGCGCGCTCGATAATCGCGTATAATAAAACGTTTATAGACGACTTGGTAAATATCGAAACGAATCGGCCAGGTAATCACCAGCGGGTGGCCGTTGATCGTTCGCGTCGATCTATCCCGATGACGTTCAATCTGAGTCATTTGATCCGATCGCGATGAGCTAAAACCTCCGACACTTTCACGGGTAGCCGTTCCGCTTGTTTATCAACGATAGCACGGCTAAACCGGATAAACTGCTGTCCGTATCTTTCGTACGCATTGTTCGATCGGCTACGCGTTACGTTGGTGCAAAACTGAGAGGTAAATACGTCGTGACAAGATACGTACGACGCGAATGAAACAACAGGGTCGTCGCAAGCCGCATCACGCTCGACCATCAATTTCTGCCGAATACCAGGCAAGATAAATGCGACTAACTAGTAAAACTCGCGTATCGACAAGTTACGAGCATAGATCGTAAGTAGATCTCTCGTACAACGTGGTGGAAGAAATTTCTGCACGTGGTCGCCGATTCACGGCCATGTATCGTCGAGTAATAGGCGCGCGCGCGCGCGTGTGAAGTAGAAAGTATGGAAAAAACGGTGGAGCCATTTTCCAGAACAAGGTGTAAACTACGCGCAGATAGATCCTTGAGATCATAGGAAAGCCGTGAACACATATTTGGACGGTCCAGTGGCGCGTTTCTCGCGCGGTCCGACTAGATGTAGACAGAAGAGGTGCGAAGCGAACTCGAGTACTTGACGATGAGCATAAGGCCTGTTTTTTTTCCCCTGACGTTACGAGGAAAAAATCGGGCTTCCGTGCACACGGAGCGGGTGCGCGTTTCTCTGATCCCGTTCCCGAGAGGAAGCGGAGAACGTTTAGCAGCTAGTAAAATCAACAGCAAACTCAAAGAACCTTTTCAAACGGAACGTTTCGCTGTTCGATTAGCGGTGCGGCACTAACGATCGACGCTGAAAGCCACGGGACGAGAAAAAGCGGACGAGAACCACGACCGATATCTTTTCAGCCGTCCCGTTCCCGATTTCAAAACGTTTGTTAAATCGAACGCGAAATAACGAGGTTATGGCCGACCGATAATTTGGTTCGTGCCCCCGCCAATACGACGAAACCATCGATTAATTATCGCTGGTTCTCGCAGAGCCGCTACTAGAGTAGACTTTATCCGGGTATCGATCGTTGCGAGCGTGCAATCGAGAAAGAACGGTGGCAAGGAAAGTCGAACGGATATCGACCGAGCTTCGAAGCTCGCAGCGTAACAAGCGGTCCGCGCGGTTTATCGTCACCGATAAAGTTTGCGAGGTGACGTGACGCGGCGCAGATATTTAGCGGGTGACACCCACGTAGAGTCGTTTGGCCGGGTCAGGACGAAATTTTCAACGGCGCTCGTAACGAAAGTACGCGTTCTACGACGTTAAATAAACGCATCCTCTCCTTGTCTCTCTGGCGGCCGCGCTCCGCTCGTTCGTCCTCTCCTCCCTCTATCTGGCGGCCGTCTCTCTAATTTGTCCGTTCAAACAAAAAGCAATTTGTTACCCAGCGGACTGACTCTTGGTCCGGCGGTGCACGTCCCGCGCGAGAGACGAGCACACGGAAAGAGAGAGGGACTATCGAGGAGCGAAGGAAGATGGGACGCGAGAGGAAAAGAGAGGGACAGCGTGGAGGCGCGAGCGACGGAGAGAGAGCGAGAGAGAAAGCAGAGGAGGTGCTGGCTGTGCTCGGTGGTGAAGGAGGTGGAGGAGGAGGAGGTAGTGGCTGATTTAAACCTGTCTGGCGGCCCGCTGCGCGCTTAACAACTGAAAAACAAACATGGCGCCGAGAGAGCGCACCGGCCAGCGGGAGCCCACGTATGCCGCGCGTACCGAGACTATAAAGTGCTTCTGGTACCCCCGGAACCCGCTGTTCTTCCTCCAGCGTGCCCATTTTGTCCCCACGGATGCTACGCGGACGCGGTCGCTGTTCCGTCCGCAACGAGAAAGCGTCGGGCAGATTTCGTACTTTTTCATCTTCTTTCCCTTGCTCGCACACGCTCTTTCGCCTTGGCACGCCAACGGAGAAACCCCAGCGCCTCGACTTCCCGTCACGCTCGTGTAGACCACTTTCGAGCCGATCGATGATCTCGCGTAAACCGTAGCGGCAGAGACCACCTCCTCCGCTGGTGGAATCCTCTTAACGGAGGTCCCTCAACGACACCGGCCCAACGAGATTGCGTTGCGTTAATGGCAAAACTTACCCCTGGGGTGTTAGCTTCCGCGCCGAACGGATACTTTGTCCACTCGAGCTTCTCCTCTTGTGTCGTGTCCAAGAGAACAACTGCAATCAGAGAGGAAGAACGCTGGTTAAAACGGAGAAGCTACACGGTCGGGCTGCAAAGAAAGGATACGAGGGGATATGATAGAAAAGTACGTCTATACTACGTCTGCCGTTAAACGGATCTGCGAGGAAGACCGCGAAGGGAAGGACGCAACGTTTCGAAAACGAAGAAACAGCGACGTTCGTAGCGACGATCGCTGTTGGTCGATCGATCAAGGTACGCGCGATTCCTCGCCTCGACGAGATACTCTGGTCGGTGCGTCGAAACGCGCGGTAGAGCCCCGGCAAAGATTTTACCGTGAAAAGTCAACGTTTCGAGGGGGGAATGAGGGAAACGACTCGCTCTCAAAATGGCGGATCCTCGAGACCGTGCTAAAACACCTTGCTTCTCGGCGGCTCTCGTTCTCGTCCTATACGAGAAGGGTGAGAAAGCCCCGGCCGAAGGGAGGAGAGGATCGGGCGAGAGAGAAAAAGAGGGAGACGAAGGGTCGCGAGCGTATCGTTACACACGCGACACAGCCAGCAGGTTGTGCATCGTGTCCTGCGACACGTTTGTAGTGGTGGTCGTATCGACCGGCTCTCTCGGCTGCTGCTGCTACAACCCACCCTCTCGCGTTCCTCTCCCTCTATCCCCTTTTCCTCTTTCGCTCCGCGTGACGCGCACCCGCGCGCCATCTCCCTCCCGGTCTATGTCTTTCACCCCGTTTTCGAATCTCGCCTTCCCCTCTATAGTTTTGCCTCCGTCCTTCTTCCACGGTGTTCACCACCGCCGCGACGCTATCGGTCCAACCCTCTTCGCTCCCTTCGTTCTTCCTGCCTCCTCCTCTTTCTCTTCTCTTCCCTTCCCTTCCCTTCCCTTCCCTTCTCTTCTCGTCTCTTCTCTTCCCCGCGAACCTCGCGGCTCCGCCACCTGCTGCTCTCTCGCTCTTTCGCCTTCTTTCTTTCACCACTTCAATGCCCTCTCCGCTTTTCTACGCGTCGATCTTCCTTCGTTTCGCGCCACATCCTCGCTCGCTCTCGCGTTAGCCGCTCAGCTTCTTCTTCTCCTCTCTGTCCGTTTTTCTCGATTACGGCTGTCCGCGTCCTCGTCGCACGGTGTTCGGTGCCACGCAGCCATCAGCCGCACCGCCCCCGACGCGCGAGCGGTGTCGTCGATCCCACCCCAGACTCCGGGTCCTTGAATTCCTAGACCAAAGTACCCAAGCCGACGCGGCGGGTGCAGCCCGCCCCTGCCGCCGGATGGAATCTCAAAGGTGAAAACTGCGCGCTGCAAAATCCGTCCGAGCCCTTCACCCTCCGTCACCGTTGTCCCCGTCGACTCTCTTTGCCATCGACACTACCCCCTATCTACCACCGCAGACTGCTGCTTCGACGAGCCACGCAGAATCCCAGGGGCTCTCACGCGTACCGCGATTATCCGACCTCATCGAGACACCGTCGAAACACGGCCAACCACCGGTGAAAATAATTGTCCCGCGCGCCACCACACCGCCTACCACCGCGGCAGTTCCTTCTTCCTTTTGGCAAAATTCGCCGTCGCAGCTTCCAACAGCAGTTACCCCGAAACGAGCTGGTGTCGGCGAAAGATCGCACCAACCTATCGTTACACGAAGCTACGTCGACTATTTCCTCGATCGATCGAATCAGTTTCCTGCCGCGTAATTCCCTTTCCCTGATAATCCTCTTCTTACCTATCCAATCTATTACCGCCTACGCGTTAACGTTCCAAAAGCTCGCTCGATCTTCTCGTGTTTCGTCCGCTCACGAGAAGATCCAACGAACCACGGAATTCGTGCAGTGGGGAAGATAGATGTTTCGTAATGGACACACGGCTACGGTATCCGTGGATTCTGGCGAGTACATCCTCGAGTCGAAGCCACTCGAGCCGATCTCCTAAGTCGTCTCTCATTGTGTGTAATAGGCTTTGCAGCGCTGCCGCCCTAATTCGAGCACTCTCCACAAGTACTTGGGATACATCCGGGAACGTGGCTCTACCGAATTCGCAAAGTAAGGTGCAAGTTCCTCTCGCCACCTCCGATGAACTTTCAGGGTGGTGTAAGATTGGCTTGCAGATTGACCCGCTCTCTGTTCCACGGTGCCTCGTTCCCGCGGCATTTACGCCGCTACGAGATCCGAGTTTCTTCCGTCACGCGTCAAACGCGTACGTACGTGTTCGGCTTTCCGATATTCGCGCGCTGTTTTCACTCGGGACGACGCTAGAGCGTCGCGAGATCATTAAATTCTCGAATCGCTAAACTTGGAGACAAAAGTTTCGATTCCCGGCGCTAAAACTGCCTGATAATAATCTCGACGAAATCGGAAACGACGATTATCGCGAGACATCGTTCCTTTCGAAACGATACTATCGAGAAGAAGAAAAAGGAAAAGAAGGTAGACGACGTATGGTTGGTCGCGAAGCAGTCACGGTACTATGCGCGTACGACACGTAAATTATGCCACCTGGTACGACACGTGTCACGTTACGCAAGTTGCTCGTATGGCCGGACAACGTGGAGGAATTCTTCGTGCGCGAGGTGGTCGCGGACTTGCACGAAGAAACCGAGGTAGGTCGTGCACGGTACGAGGAAGGAAAAGATACGTCGCGTCGCCATCGCGTAAGAAACCGAAAGTGATCGTCGAACCGAAGATCGTCGATTTTTGCCGCAGGTTCTATCGACGGAGTTTGGAACGCGGCGCGTCCACCTCTCGATATAGCCTCGTAGAGATGAACGAGGCGTGTCAAGCGGTGACCTTCTAGCGCGGTTCACCGGCTGACACCGGCTCGAGGAACAAGAAGATTACCGGTCTGGACGAGGAGAGGACAAGTCGCAGCAGGGTCAGCTTCGAATTACTATTCCCGAGGGTGTTTACGGAGAAGAGGAAGCGAGCGAACGGATCGTCGGACCGTCGTGAAAACGACCGTGTATCCGTCGTCGGACGTTTCTTTTCTTCGTGTTCCTTACCCCCCCCCCTCCTTCTTCGATCCCTTTTCCTCCATAGCGCGCACTCTTCTTCTCGCGAGTACGTCGCGAGCGCGCGTCTGTGTGAGTAACCGGTGTACGACGCGGTCCCGTGAGACGTACCGAATTTAAATTTCAAATTTGGAGCGTGTCGCTGGGTGTGACGGTATGCATAGCGTTGCCTGCCGGCCCTAACTCGCTTCACCGATCGCGCGTCTTTCTTCTCTCCGGAGTTCCATGTTCCTTTCTCCCACGGGCTCGCCATATATCCGTCCATCTCCCGCGTTCTTCCCATTTATTCGTCCGTCTATCTTCCTTGCTGCCCTCTCTCCGTTTCCTTTCTATCCGTGGAAGGAAAGAGCGGCCGCGCGATCCCCGATTTTTCATATTATTCAAATGGCGGATGGCGTGGTCGGGCATCGATACGCGGCGGAGAAAAAATTGAAGAGTCTCGGAATCTCGCTGGCTTTTTCTGGGTTGGTCTAGCGGCGAAAGTCAGTCAGCGACGTTCCGGAATCTTCTACTCGAGAAGGATTTGGAGGGGTTGCGGTCGATTGCCGAGATAGGATATGGATAAAAATTGCCACGAAATTCCCCATAGGAGGATGGAGAGCGAGTTCGACGTGGAAAGATCGATGTCCGTTCTCGGTGTGGGGTTGTTATCGTAAAAACGGGCTCGATTTCCAATTATCGTTACGCAAGAAGAGGCTTTCTCCCGAGCTACGTCGATGCAGTCGCGGTCGTCTCGATTCCGTCGGAGCACAATGCGTTCCTCTAATCGGAGACGATCGCTCACGCACACGCATCCACCTCCTCGACGGGGTGAAAGAAATGAGAATGCCCGGTTGAACGATAAATCAATAGCCGAGGTCGACGAAGGAGATGGATGAGTGACGTAACGAGCCTGTTCTTACCATATGCTTGTAAGAGGTCGGCTCTCGCACGTATATAACCGGAGGTACGATTGAATCGCGCGGGGGAACCTGTTGCCCGATCCGAGACGAGCGGCTACTCCAAGGCGATTAAGATTACGATTTCGCCTCCTGCACGCACGCACACCTGCGCGTTGCCTCTTTCTCCGAACAACCTCCAAGATCAGCCAGACTCGATCTTCCACGATATAAGATCGTCTCTGTCCCTGTGGCTGGCCATTCACTAGCACCAACACGCCGGAAAGTCGATCACCGGGGGTGATCTTTCGAATGTCACGATTTACCCGGTCTGTTTCGACCGTCGCATCGGTCCGAGGAACCACGAGAGCAAAGTGGTTCTCTCTCTCTCTCTCTCTCTCTCTCGTCTATCTGTCTGTCTGTCCGTCTGGATTATCGGCGGTGACACTGCCTCGACGATTCCCCGAATCGGGCAATAATCGTTTCGCGAGTAGACACTCGCGACGGAGCAAGGGAAGAATCCGTACGAGGCAGAGTTCGATCGGTCTCGCCGGAAATAGGTTATGGTCGATGTTATCTCGTGGCGAAATTTACGTTTCGCGTATAAGTCGAGCAAACCCGTCCCCGTTTCCGATCTTATCTCCGGCCCGTAAAGACGAACTCGTCGAAATACTCGCGTTGCGTGTTTCCCTGCCGTTCGAACTATCGAGGCTGCCTTTCCTCGATCGTAGCCCACGTAAATCTCCGACGATTCAATCTCTTAACCGGCGCGAGGCGCTTTCCAGAAGGATCGTGACAGCGATCGTACGAGAAGGGAAATATTACGTGGTTCGGCGGTTCGATCGATCATAGACGCGAATCCACGAGTTTCGTGTCCGAAAGGTCAAAGAGAATCGCGATAGAAGAGCTGCCGGTAGTGGCGCGTCGAGATCGGCAAGGAGAAACGCGTGTGCGTTCCATCATCGGTGTTTGTACGAGTACGCCAGAGGCAGTCGTCGTTCGGCCGAGATGCACGAGTTTCGGTGGATCTTCGGTGGATCTTCGGTGGAAAGGTAGACAAGACTAGGGCGAGAGCGAGAGCGAGAGCGAGATGCAGAGAGGACGAGATCGCCGGTGAGAGGAGACCACCTACGATCCGTAGAGTACGCGGTCAGCGAATATACAACGGTATACGTTCCTCGACTTTATTTCGGCTCTAAAAATGCCGGGACGAGGATCGTCCTGACACGAGTGTCGCGCGACTCGTCTTTTTCCCGGCTCACCGAGCTCTCCTCGCCAAACATCGAAGCTCTTTTCTCTTTGCAACGAACGACACCTCTCTGCCTTTGGCTTAACGGCCTTCCAATTTGTCAGGATCTCTCTTCCCCTGCCCCCTCTCGCCGCCCAACCGTTTGCCATTCTTTCTCTCTCCGTCTTTTCCCTTCTCTGCCGTCCGTCCTCTTCCTTTCTTTCTTTGCCACCCTCTTGTCCCTTGCTTCTCTTCCCTCTTCCTTTCGCCGGTTCCTCTTCTTTTTCCTCCCGAACGAGTCCCTCCTTTACCCCCCTCCCTCCCTCCTCCTTTACCCCAACATATCCTATCGCACCTCGAACCGTTCACCAGGATGTCGTTGACCCATCGAACAGGCGTGCTTGGAGCGCGGCCGATCGGTTGGTCGGTCCGCTGCCAAATTCGTGCAACCACGTAGCACCGAGAACCGACCGATAGAGAATCCGGTCTTAATCGTCGGCTCGTCGTCTACGGTGCCACGCGGCTCGGCTCCTCGGTAGTAACGACAGCCTTCCAGATCCTTTTAATTACGCTGGCCGTCAAACGTCTGGGTATCGGTCGCATCTCGAATACCAGTTGTCTCCGAGGAGCTTGCTTCGAATCGATCCGCGATACATCAACCTGGGACGGACGTCTGGATCGCGTCGTGCGTCACGCGCCGCGTTCGGCACACGACCGCTCCTGCGTTCCCAGGAAATGCATTTCCCGATGGATTTCTCGGCGAGAGGAGAGGTCCCACCGTGGGAGGAGTCGCTGCGTATCCGAGTGCAACGGAGGAAAGAAGCCGTGAATCAGGGACAAGGATAGACGGAGTCGTCTGGCAGAAGAGGAAAAAATACGAGGTGCTCGGAAACTTAAGCCCGGTCTTCGTTCTCTGCGGGATCCCGCGGGTACCGTGTGCACGATATCTTTGGGTCCAACTGGGCGGCATGGGGAGCCTAAGGGAACAGCCGGAACAGAGGGAGAAGGGTGAAAGAAGCTCTCCGCCGAACGTGGCCCGGCCCACGCCACGACGGGCCGAGCGGGCCAGCACGCAGCCATCCTTGGAATTACCATTTACATAGCGTTATTACGTTTGCGCATAATGTATGTACACGTGTTAAATCAATTATTTGAACAATATGGGTCCCACGACGACTCTCGCAAGTCGAGGATCAAACGTCTTTGGACACTGCGTGACCGCGACACGTTAGATTACCCGGTTCGCCTCTTTCTCCCTCTTCCCATCACTCTCTCTCTCTCTCTCTCTCTCTCTCTCTCTCGCGTAATTGTCTCTCTTTCGATCGCGTGCCCTCTCTTACCCATTCGCCCATCTATCCCTCTTCTCCTTTCCTCTCCTCCTTCTTCTCCTCCTCTCGCAGGTTCTCGCGAGGCTCTTTGCATATGGATCTTGAATTTCAATTGTGCTTTTCAAGTGCAGCCCCCTCCCTTTTGTTTCCCCCGTCCGCCCCTTCGACTACCTTGGTCCTGGCTTTTATTCCCGCCCCGCCTCTTTCCCTTTCAATCTTCTTCTTTCCTCGTGCGCTTGTTTCGCGACAAAGACACAGAAGCGACAGACAACGCGATGAGCGGCGCGGCGAGCGAGAAGCGCGTGTACGAAAACCGAGTTGGATAAAAAGCAGTTGCACGACGAACGGCAGCAGCCGGCCAGCCGACCAACCAGCCAACCAGTCAGCCAGTCAGCCATCCAGTCAGCCAGCCAGTCAGCCAGAGGGTCGATATAGAATGCGACGAAGGTGAAAAGAGCGGTACCGTGACGCGCCATCGATCATTCGTTGGATCGAAGCCAAGTCATCGAAATACTTATTTGTTTCCGTGTGCTCGGTGATGTACGTTCTCCCGGTGAGATAAATAAAATTCTCTCGTGACGTCTCTTTCTGCCTCGTAAATTTCACCCGACCGGCGTTTGACGCGACTATCCGGCGACGACGCTCGCCTGCGAGCGTCCTCGTTTTTAATTTATCCCGCCACCCTTTGCCTGGAAACGTCGCGTCGCGCCGTCTTGGTTCGCGAGCAGCGCGCAACCGCATTAGCATCTAAATCAGCCCGTGCCAGACTTTGCCAAAGAATCGGCCCCGATGAAACAACGGTAATCAAATTTATCATCTCAAAGAACCGTTTAAGAGAGACTAGGACTCGTCGGTTCAACGAGGACCTAACTCGTCGACCGCAAAAAGACGCTTCCTGCGATCCTCTCGTCCAGCAATTTGCCAGCGAGCCTACCTGGCCCAACGAAAATAAGCTTGCGTTTTTCCTTTTCTCTGTTCTTTCACGTTTCCACGGATTCCGCTCTTCGCTCTTGCGCATTAGCATGCAAATTAGCCTCTGACCACAATAATCAAATTAATCGTCCTAAACGTCCGATCGACCGTTATCATCCTACGGGTCCACGAAACAAAAGCGACCGATTATTCTACCTCGTCCTTTCTCTCGTTTCCCCGTTTTTTATTCGGCCCCTGTCTTCCTAACTCTCGTCCGCCAACTAGAAATTCCTCGTTATACCGTCGCATGGGTCGCTGGTCGAGCTGGTTTTTTTTTTTCCTCTTTTTCTTTTTTCTTTTTTTCCCCCCCCCCCCCCAACGGATCCATCGATTCGTCGAAGCGATCGCGGCGGAAATCGCTGGAAAATTGATAGACCGGCGTCGCTCGACACACCAGACCTTTATTGGAAATTTATGCGGATCAGTAATTCTACGCGGCCGCGATACTGTTAGGTATTCGAGGATCGTTACCGCTTCGGGTCTATCGTTGCACGGATTATAGCGAGCGGCAACGAACGCACGAGTTAATTAATAAAATGAGCAGATGGGGAGAAAAAACTATTCCGATTCGCGGTAGTCGATTCGCGCAGACGTTGCACGCGGTTGCCGGCGTTCGTGCGTCTATGCGGCCGTTTTCTCCACTCCATTTGTCGGCCACCTGTCCGATCGGCAATTTATGCCGCTCGGTAATTTCACATACCGAGAATATTAGACATCGACACGTTGCACCGCTACCAGCGTGCGCGCGGGCACGCGGCCCGCTCACAGCCGCAATCGCGCGGACGACCAACCAAGCGAGTAGAGCGACTCGCTCCGTACACGCTGTTGCAACGTGCTCGATCGCTCGCCTCGTCTCTCTCTCTCTCTCACTCTCTCTGCGTGCAACACACCGCACCGATCTCCGTTTATACGATCTTACACACTCGTGGACTTAGCGACTCGCACAGAAACTCGTGTGTGCCTCGGCAGCGCGCGTTCGTTATACCAGCTTTCTCTCTTTCCAGTATACACGCTATACTACACCCTGCGCGACCGCGATTTATCTCGACCGGTTAATGCGTTCCGAGAATCTATTACTGGCCTCCCAATATCATAATTATTTTATTAGCGGGTCACTCATTATCCGCCTTTTTACAGCCGCCCTGAGATTACGATTATTCCTCCCCACCTTCTCGCCGGCTACTCGTTTCTCTTCTCTTTCGTTCGAATCGCTGCGAGTATCAAAAGCGTTCTTTATTTTCGCTTCGCTGCCACTCGAGCCACGTGTTTCGCTCGATTCGCTACGTTTCGTGAACAACGCGACTTTTGTACGGCCTGAACGAGCGTGGTCGCGAACGGCTCGTCGTTTTCGGGATTATTTTATCGTTCAAGTATCGACCCAGAGTCTGGCTTCGACCAAGCCTCACTCACGACCGATGGATAAGACGTCCGACGAATAATTTCCTGTAGCGTTTCGCGTTGGAACGTAATCGGTCGGAAACACCTGGAGCGACGTCTCCCACGGAACGATATTCCGAGAAGTCTCGATTCTTCCACAGACTGTCCGTTAATCACCGCATAGTCGAGGCGATGAGAGGGACGGCAGAGTTCATTAGCGGCCGAAGAAAATATTTGCGGCTTCGCTCGATTCGCCCTGGTTTTTTTCCCGTCGGCCTTCCTCCCGCCCTTCTGTCAGGAATCTTTTAATTCCGAAGCACGAGGCGGGGTATAGTCCCGCGCGTGTTGTTAAGCCCGAGATTTTACGACACGATCCGAAATAACGAGAAACCTGAGTCATCCGCGCGCATAAC
Source organism: Bombus soroeensis (assembly GCA_014737365.1). Taxonomy (NCBI): domain Eukaryota; kingdom Metazoa; phylum Arthropoda; class Insecta; order Hymenoptera; family Apidae; genus Bombus; species Bombus soroeensis. Next base: position 1,206,683 of record JACXIL010000192.1, read on the forward strand.
TTATTTCGTTTTACCATTCAGCCTCCATATGCGTTACCCCACCTCTATGGCCGCGTCGTGTGCGTCCGAAGAAGAGTACGGATCGTAATCCCACGGAGGGAGAGACCCGTCGCCCTAGATATATCCTCTTCCTATCGCGCCTCGATTCGATAACCTTCTCTCGTTCGACCCTTCTTCCACGGCTCGTCTAGATGACCGAATTAAAAATAATTACCGCGTACAGAACCTACCGACAAGATGAATCGAGGCTGCACAAGCTGCCGCCGCTGTTACGATCTCACGGGGATTACGAAGATTTGCAGTTTACCATTCGCGAATGACGACGCGGCTACGACAAGGACCAGAGAGAGAGAGAGAGAGAGAGAGAGATCAGAGACCATGGCGGTCCTCTGTTCACTCGGGTATTATCATAATTGAAAAATATAATCCGCGAGATGCTATCGTTCTCCGCGCGTCTGTGTGTGTGTGTTTATATATATATATATGCATGAGTTCTGTCATCTATAAATATAGTAGCGTAATCCGCGGTCAGCGTGCCAACGATAAAAAAGCTATCGTAAGCGGTCGTACGCGAAAGCATGTTAAAAGAGAGTCTCCACTCTTCTCTTGGGTGGTTATTAATTTTTAGTAGGCGATGCGCGTGTGATCGATGGTACTCGTGGAATCCTATTCCGTTCCGAAAGCGGGAAAGGTTAAAAGTTTCGCAGAAATACGCGGCGCGAGCTTGTCGCGGAAATTCGCTTCGGTGCTCGGAGTCGAACGCTTCTGCCACGTTCAACGTGTACCCTTAAACGTAGCCGTTTGCTCCTAAACGCGGATCCATTATGCCGTCTTAGAAATACATCGAAGCGCACCTGCGCTCTACACGAACACGATATCAAACTCGTTTCAAAGCGCGAGACCTTCGTGTACCAGATCTGGGCATTCCATTTATTCAGCGAACCCGAACCTTGTACAGCCTTATTACGTTCTCGCCGATCTCTCTTAACGTCTCATTTCCTGCGAAACTTGCTAATTTTTCTGCGACTGCGAGTCTCTCCATTTCTTTCTTCCACCATTATTATATCGGAGTTACGAGAATCGTTGCACCTCGCAAAGTGATTTCTCATCGAGAAACTTCACCCCGCCGCGTCCTTTAGACTAGTTTGTCGTTGATACGTGCGGTTTCTCGGTCCAAGTTTACGCACGGAGATTTATTTCCAACGTTACAAGTGCTTTTGCTTCGAGGCAGACAAATTCGCTACTGTCATTCTATTACAAAGCGATAATTTACACAGATCGTTATGTTTGTAGCTATATAAAAGGTACAGAAATTACGAAAATCGTTTTAACGGATTTACGATTTTCCGATTAATAGTCGGATTTACTTTGTCTTTCTGCAAGCGTCCTGATAGGTACCAAGCTAAAAATACGCAATGAACGTGTTAATGGGACCGAGAGAGAGAGAGAGAGAGGGAGAGAGAGAGCGTTCCTTTTGCCTTCCAAGCAGCGGAAAATAAGGAAGTCGCAAGGAATTCCGTTTTCCCGCAACGACCCCATGCAAACTCGAACGAAAAGCAAAAGTAACGGTAGTTGGTTAGTCGTAAAAGCCACCAGCAGAGCTAATAGACCTATCCCGACCACGAAACCAGAAGACAGAGACGCGGTGGCAAGAAACGAAAGAAAGGAACGCTTTATCTTGGAAAAGGGAAAATTTAGGGCCCTTCCTTTTACCACTTTTCCATCCCTCTCTTCGTCCGTATCTCTCTTCACGACCCTCTCCTCTCGCTCCCTCTGCTGCCCATATTCCTTCGCTACAGTAGTCTGCCATATTATCACTGGCCTCGAACTACCTGTATTATTAATGGTGGCCTTCGGGTACAATGGGACGAAAAACAGCCTTGGGTTATCTTGCCTCGTAAAATTCTATTGGCTCTGACGTATACCGGGAAACGCAGTGTCTGCTCTCCACCAGTATTTTCTTATCTACTTGCCTCCTCCTTTTCGCCAGCACCTGTGTGTCCTTCGACTTTTCGCGGCCTTTGACCCTACACGATATCCCTGCACGATAAAGATACAAGGTATTTCCGTTCTTATTGAAAAACACGCGTCGTCCGCGTACAAGATCCCCGAGTACTTGGACTGAAGTGAGCCACGCTTCGACCGAACGACCGTCCCCGAATCCAAATACGATTAGAACGTATTTCCTTTTAAGAGAAACCATCGCGAATTGGAGAGCTTTCGCACGAGCAAAGCCGACCTCTTCGATTCGTCGGAACTGACCATTCGTTGTAACGATAACCGAAACGTTAGATCCGAAGAAGCGAGACGTCATGGAGCAGAGCATCGAGCAGAGCATCGAGAAACGATAATTGGGCGAACGGAGGACAGAATCGATACGATCTAGGCAGACGAGCGGTATCGGGATTCGGTGGAGCGAAGTAGGTGCGGCGTGAGCGAAACCTCGCCGCCGTCTGGTTGAAATTTATTTTGGAATACGCGTGCACGCGAGACGACCAGACGACCACGGGCACGGTGTGTTCGTTTATTGCGAACGCGAGAGTCGTGGGAGAAGGAGAGAACAGGATAGGCGCAGTCTGGTACACAGGTAGAGAAAGAAGTCGCCCCCCCCTTCCTCCGCCTTCTTTTCGCGGATGCGGCTGCTGGATGACGGAGGGAAGTCACAAATTTTTTCATTAATATGCAGCGAGACACCCTCCTAACTCTGTGCACGGGAAAAGGTAATGTAGTAGCTGGGGTAAAAAGGGAGAAAATGCGGTGTACCTGTGTGCGTGTCTCTACGGTGGATTCTCGCGCGAGTATGTGTCCGTGAGGCCGGGGCACGGCGTGGGTGTAGGAGAGAAATAATGGTCTGCTAGGAAATGTAACCAGCCGACGCTCACGCCCTCGTCGCGACGCCTCGAGAGACTTTACGGGGGAGAGAAATCGAAGAAAAGCGGCCGAGAGACAAAACTGGATAAAGGGGAGCGCAACGGAGACGGAAAACGGGGTGCGAACCAACAAAGAATACGTATAAAACGTTGCACCGATATCTACTTGGATATACGCTGCATTCGGGCCCAGCCATTTCTCTCCGTTTTTCCGTATTATTTCTCACCGAATCGAGGTGTCCGCGTCTGTTGAAATATTCTCCTTCTCGGGTTTACATACACATACACGCACTCGTAGTTATAGCACACATGCATTCGATTCTACGCGAATTTCTCCTATCCAAAGTGGAAACTGTCCAGGCGAATAATATCTAAATACACGGCGTTGCCCCTCCTTTCTTTCCGCAGGGAAACGTACGTGCGTGCCAGTTAAGGCAACGTCGATTTTTCGTAAAAAGAGACCGCGGTCGCGTTTGATCCGTCGACGGAAGAAAGTTCACGACCAAGATCGTGCAAATCCCGGCTGTTGGCAGCGCTCGAAAGCGAGAAACACGTAATACGGGCTCCTCGATGCACGTCGTTGTCGTACTTGGAGAGCCCCGCTATTCCAGGCGTTTTACTCGCCGGCATACCTAACCTCTCTATATATCTCTATACCCGTCTCCTCCTTTCCTTATTCCACCTCGTTCTCTCTTCGTTCCTCCTTGCTCGAGATTTTTCTTGGCGATTAAAATTTATGCTCACTCGTGTTCCCGGTGCGTGCATATCGCGTTTCGTCTCGCGCGATGCTCGTTTTGCGCCGGGTTACGCACACGCCCAGCATCGCGCGTCTTTTTCGCCGCGTTGCAGACCCGCCTAACAGTCTCTCGCGATCTACCTTCCTACGAGTACCTGAAATCGCCGCAACCACACCACGCATCCTCCGCGGCAGACCGGGTCGTCGTTCGACCAACGACGTTTCGCGGAAATTTTTCCATCGTTGACCGATCAACGTCGTCCAACGTGAAAAAAATATAACTTTACCTGAAAGGTCGAGAACGAGAGAAATACAAATGTTTCGGGGTATCTCGGAACGTAAGAAAATGCCGAATGAACGCTGGACGAAACAAAAAGGGTGATATTAATTCGATTAGAAATATTATTTCCACTGCGTTACGCGCGTTCGTCGAAGCGTCGAGCCTCGGGTCGATCGACGACGAACCGAGATCGAATGTGACGCGGATGCAGGAAAAGTAAGAAACTGAGTGCCGAAGGAGCGGCACTTTCACCGGATCTCTATACCGAGCACAACGGAGAGATAGTCCGACGCGTGATCGATCCAACGATAAAGAGTTAAACCACACTGAGCAATAGGTGGGAATATTGGGATTTCGAATTCGTTTGGGGTTCGTTGAACGATGTTTGTTCCAACGTCTAGCTGGGCTTTTTTTTCCGGACGTTTTCCGCGGCTGAAGAACCCATTTGTCCCCGTGGATCGAGTTGTCGCGGAGAGAGGATCGGCAGAGCTCGCAAAGGGACCACCGATGATGACTCGCTTTTATCGGCGGAGCGATTGCGGCAGCTGCGGCGAAAACTGATCGCTATTGCTGCCCCGAAACCGAATAAGATTGGCATTAAAAGCAAAGGACGCGGTGGTTATGTCCGAGCGGCGCGGACCCGAGCGAAGCGTTTCCAGCGGGAAATATTGATTTTTAATCTGGTCCGTTATACCGCACCTTTGTGACCCGGTGGCGATGCGACGATGAATATTGCGCTGCCACGGAGATAGATATCGAAAATTTAAATCGAGTCCGTGTGCATGTGTGTGTGTGCGTGTGTGTGTGTGTGTGTGTCAGCCGGAAGAGAGAAATATCGCGGAAGGAAGTACGAAACGCGGAACGCGTGGAAAAAGCAAGCGAGTCCGTCTGCGAAACGTTTCGATTCCCTCTGGATTAACGTAACTGTACAAGATTGCGGTACTATCGCTTCGAAAATTCCAGCGGACCTGATCGAGAATCGGCGTAAACCGAAGGCGCCGGTTTTCTCGCCGAGGATCGTTTCGATCGTCCAACACGGATCGCACGACTCCGTCGTCTCCTTCTTCCTTTTGTCTCGGCTTCCATCTCGGTCCTCGGCAGCGATACTTCTCTCGGAGGCTCGGTCAATGAGAGTAGCCTACATTCGTCCGTGTGATCGTTGCCTGGCGCGCGCACGCACGCACACACCCGACGAAACCGTAAGTTCTCCTCGTCGCTCCCGTTGCCGGATCCGCGGGCATGGACGCGCGGCAACGCGCGCGCCATAGGCGCGTACAAAAGGACACGAAGCCAGGAACGGGCACACGTAGCTACGTACGACGCGGCGTTCTCCCGTGAGAAGAGACACGCGGAGGAAGACGGAGCACACGCAAACACCGCTCCAATGCGAAAGGAAGATGGAGAGAAAAGGAGAGAAACGGTGCGCCAGCACACGCATCGCAGTGCCAGCGTGCTCTCCTCCGTCTTGCTTTCTCTTTGCGGCGTTCCTGCTGGCTGGCTCTTCGTCGGTCGACCGGCAGGGGGCAAGTTTCATTCCGTCCTTGTCAGCTCCATAGGATGCTGCCACGGGCTTCGTACACGGCTGGAACCTGGACCGGAGTAGTAGGCTGTACAGGTATGCACGCGGTGGGCTGGTCGGGCATTCCTGCGGCGTTGCCGCGTCTCTTACTCACCGTAAGGCCCCGATGAAGTAAGAATAAGAGAGAAACGAGGATATAGCCGGCAGGGACGAAGCAGGAGAAGAGGAGGCCGACCGACCGGGCCGGGGGGAATCGAGAGAAAGAGGGATCCGAAAGAGGAAGGAGCAGCGGAGAGGCTCGGCGCAGCTCGAACGAGTCTTTCTGCCTTTTCGTGGAGGCAATCGGGTTTGTTCGAGAGACGACTGCCTCCTTGTGGCTCGACCTGCTCCCGAGACTTCTCCTGCCGTTGCTGCTGTTTCTGCTCCAGCTCCAGCTCCAGCCTCGGCTTCGGCTCCAGCTGCCGCTCGCGCCGTCACCGGCTTCTGCTGCGTCCGTTGGACCCCTGACCGCGACACGACGCCGCGACTCTTGCTACGTTCGACCAATTTTTTCCCAAACTACCACGCTTCTTCTTCTCCTTCTTCTTCTTCTTCTTCTTCTTCTTCTTCTTCTACTTGTGCCTCTTCCTGGTCGGGGCACGTGCGAGGAAAATTTACCGGAGCTTCCGACCACTTGCGATTCAACGTGTCGAGGGGAACGTCGAGTGTCGGTTACGAGTCTCGTGCTTTGAAACCGATAACACCGGTATACGCTGTACGCGGGCAAATTTGCGGCCGATACGTTGCACTTTCGTCTTTATTTGGCTGTTGAATAACCAGGGTATACGAACGGAACGAGTAGGACGGAATCGTATTAGACGATCGAATCTGTCAGTTTCGTGGAGCGCCGTTACGGTCCACCGTTAAAGGGAAATCGAAAGGACAGATTGGAGGGTGGAAGGACAAAGTAATAGAGCTCTAAGCGTGTCCACGTAGCGAACGAACCGTGGAACACCGAGTGGCTTGCTCGCCGTTCCAGAAAGTAATCGAATTTCAGCCACCGTGTCATACACCGTTCGAACCCTCCGAGGGTTCGCCCGATTTCATAGAAGGAACCAAAGACTCCGACCTTGCGTCCAGATCTCGCGCACCAAAACACTGATTTCGCGTTTCCATCGGATTTCGCTCGAAAATCGGCTCCGTGTCTGGCGGAGAGAGCCTGCGGTGAGATCGGTTAGAAGGCTGCTGGCTCGACAAATTCGCTTAGCCGCAAAGTTTATCGTCGAACGAGACTCGGTGTTTACGAGTCCACCAGCGGATACTGTAATACGAGTAGTCGACCTTTCAGGGATCCGGTCGAAGAATGAAATTCAGAGATATAACGGGAGAAGCGGAGGGCAAGGCACGATGTCCAGATATCCAATAGGCAAGGGTAACAAGGAGCTCGGATTTCGCGCAGGTCGAAGGAAACCAAGTTAGCCGTCTCCATTGCGCGGACACGGTCCACCGGGGATGCGTATTCTTGACAAGTTCCATTAAACGCCCAAAGTTCTCGTCGCAGCGAGGAAACTCCCGGGCGATCGCGGTATCGAAACTTGCCGCAGAAGTACTCAGCCACGAAATCCACCGCAGACGTCCCGTAAAAATCGTACAACGATACGTCCAAGGCGGGAATCTTTATTAATCCATCGAGATTTCGTTGCAGCACCACGACGGAACAACTTGACATCGACCATTTTTTTCTTTTTTTTTCTTTTTTTTCGATAACAGGTTCAGGTTTTGTTCGCTCGTTACGATATTAAAGCAACGAAGGTCGTTGGAATCTCGAAGAGATCGTTCGTTTTAACGTTTACCAGCTTTGACTGGGACTCTCGACAGATTCTTCCCGTCTCTTACCGCTTTATATCGAAATATTGCTTTCTAGCCGTAAAATCGCGAAACCGATATAGATTCCCAAGGCGGATAAAGGTTAAAAAAATTCGACGATATCGGTTGCCGGGGTTTTTCAAAACAGTAACGGACGTTCGTGACGAGAATCTATCGGTCGGAAGAGAGACGCGGTCTTCTTAGCGGTCGGTGTCGAGAAGAAACGCAGCGCGCATCGAAAAAGCCACCAAGACCCTTCATCTAGAAATCGGCTCACGTAGAGTAAACAGGCCCTGCTGAGTTTGCCGGCCAATTTCGAAGAGGAGTCTATATATGCCCACCGTTTGCCTCCTTCCTTCCTGTCTAGAGAGCGCGTCGAAATGATCCCCTTTTAATGCCGCAGCACTAACTACCGGCACCTCGAACGATCCCGCAATTCGGAAGATTGGCCCACATTACGAAATTATCGTTATTCCCGACGAAAGAGGGATGAAGGGGTGCAGAAACGGACCCATCGAAAACCCTGCGGCGCCAGCTTCTTTCCGCATAAATATGGAAAACGTTCCGGATAGCTCACCACGACCATCTCCGAGAAACCTTCCTAAAAAGCCCCCCGTTCCTATCGCTCGAATAAATTTCTGCCGCGGTTATAGATCACGATACGTCCATACTTGGCATACTCGAATCGTTTAAAAGCGATCCCAAGGGTCTTCGTGGTTTGAATCGTCGATCGTAAAGGATTAAAACAGGGACGACGCGCTGTTATCGTTATAAAATATACCATCGGATATTTTTCCGTTCGGTCGACTGAGCGGAAAATTCGGGACACAGTCTTCGAGTTCGAGCCTCGCCGAGTCGAGTCGAACGAATAATATCCGACGGGATATAGATCGATCGAGTTCTCGGTAAATATCGCCGCGCCAGGCCACCTACGAGAATACCGATCAAGTCGCGTACGTTCGAGGGTTCTAGACTATGTCTTGGCTAACATGGAGCAAGTTCTCTCGCAGCAGCTTGATTGCCTGCATCTTCGATAGAACCGAGCGTGCATATATCGGTGCATATCGATTTGCGCGAATCGCTAAACCCACGGAAAGACTAGACCGATGATCCGAACGATGTGTAGCGAAGCGTCGATTCTCGTACGTATCGTACACACGGTAAAATCTCATTCCGTCGTTACGAAAGGGTAATCGCGTTTCTAAAATTTCTTTCCGATGATTCGAACAGATTCCGATCGACGAACAGCTGCTCGAGTAACGCCGTTTAGGCGCGTCGAAGCAACGTCGAGAAATAATGTTTCTGGATAAACGACATTCCATTAGCTGCCGTCGCTTCAACGTTAATTAACTTATTTACAAGCAAACGATCGACGGTGGTCGTATCGAGGAATCTATCGGTCGACCTCTAGTCGCCGTTTCGAAAAGAAGAGAAAAAAATAGAGAGAACGTATCTCGGAGTTCTCCGAGGAAGCTGGTAATTATGTCGTCCATAAAACGATTTCAAACACCAGTGCGTTGTATCGTCGGAGACTTTCTCTATCGCAATCATTCCCGACAGGGAGAGGGTTAGGTCTGGCGGCAGGCGTACAACTTAATCGATGCATCTAGCTAAGTATACAGAAGGAAGTAGCAATCGCATTCGCGTATCGTGTCCCGAGGTGTCGTCCTAGACTATCATCTCGCTTTATGATCCTTAGATAGAGCAAAGTACAGTTTGTACAGGGTGATTCAACCGACGTATCGAAAAATATCGAACAACAAAATGGCTATTATATATCGTTTTTAAACCTCTGTTTTTAGCAATTTACTATCCCTGCTACGGTCATTTCGGTCGTTCGACAAGTTCGTGCCGTTCATTTTCTCGTCATTTGAACTCTGTTCGGTGGCAGATTCGATTCCATTCCCGTTCTTTTAGAAAACATCAATGGACATCAGGCGATGTTGGAATATTCGAGATTTTAAGCGTCTCGACCATCGATAAACTTTGCTCTTAGGATTCGTCCATACCTGTCAATGTTGCCAAAGAAAGCGAGAAATAACAAAAGTTTCGAGCCACCCTAGTTCTAGTACAAGAAGATGATGCAAAACTCTAGCGATCGCAAAAATAAATCGGGACTCAACTTTTCGCACACGTTACCAACTTTACTCGAGTGTACACTCTGCGACGATACGTTTTTGGATCAACCTGTATAGAAAGGAAGAGAAGAGAAGAGAAGAGAAGAGAAGAGAAGAGAAGAGAAGAGAAGAGGAGAAAAGAGAAGAGAAGGGAAGAACAGAGGGTTACCTTGTTCCGCGTGGGTCCCTCGCGGGCAGATCAGCAACAGCAGCAACGGCAGAAGGTGGGCAGCGGAAGCAGCAGCGGCGGCGCAGGTGGCTAGAAGGCCTGCTACGCCCGCCATATTGAAGGGGGCCATTCTTATCGTAGCCCCACCGTGGGGCCGCCGGTCCTCTCACGATCTGTGCGAGGCTGCAGCACCGGCAGCGTCGTCACTCTCTCCTCCTCATGCCTCCTCCACGCTTCGTCTGCTCTTTCCGCACGTCACGCGACGACGACGTGCAACCACCCTCGTAGCCTCCCGACTCCTCCAGCTTCAACGCTACAACCACCTCCTCCTTCTCTTCCACCTCCTCCTCCTCCTTCTGCCTCCTCTTCCTCTTGCTCCTGCTCCAGGTCGTGCAACCCTTCCAGATGTGCCGTGCAGCCCACCGGCGTTTCTTACCCTTCCGAAAAGTAGCTTCGCTTCTCGAATAAAGCGCGCACCACCCCTTCTTCCTCTTCACCCTCCTCTTCGTTATTGTCCGTCCACGAGTTACTGTCGCTCGCTGTACTCGCCAGTCGACTTTCTTCCTCCTTCTCTCTCGAAAAAAGAAACGATCGCCACCGAATACCTTCTATGCCATTAACGGCGATTAGGCCGCTCGTTGAAAGCTCGTTGTAGATCCGGGGTTTCTCGCGATTAGTAGGCTCTCGGTTGCACGAAACACACGACGGACGTGGACTTGGCCGCATTTACCACTCGCGATCGTACCGGAAGTAGTAGTCGGCTGCCGCTCTTGCACGACTGCCGCAAATATCCCGTTCGATTTCCCCCCCGCCCCCCTTTCCTCACACTTGTAAAAGGCAGCTTCCCTTAACGACGAGTCGAGATTCGTCGCGTTTCCTCTTTCCTCTGCCTCTCTGTCTTCTTTTCTCTTTTTTTTCTTTTCTTCCTTTTTGTATTTTTCTCCTCCTGGTTTTCGTCTCTTCTTCCCGTCAACGCCTGAATTTTCTCATAGACGCGCGCTCCACGCTCCACGGGCTGGCTCGTCTGAAAGAAACAAAGATGAACCGCATTAATTAAAATCCGCGAAATATCCTTCCCCATTCGGTCGTTTCTACCCTTCTACACCGCCTTCTTTCTGATATCTCCACCGACCGAACACGGACCGTTGACTCTATTTCCATCTCCTTTCGTCGAGATACGAAGCGCGCGACTCTAATGACATCCCTAAATGGAAACAACGCCACGGTCGTTTTTTGGCTGTGCTCCGCGGTCGCGACACGATCGAGTCCGTCTAACTAGTGGCATATCGTTTTATACGCTTTCCATCCCTCGTATCTCACTCTTTTTGTCTCTTTGTTTCTTACTTCGCTGGTTTTAAATGGCGCACCGTTCGCTAAAAGTTTACAAATTTATGGAACCTGCTTTCGAACGGACGTTTGCGCTTTTACACCGTCTGTTACTTGGACGCTAGAGAGGAGCGCAAAGCTGCAAGTAACGTTCGACGATACTACAACGCGCAAGAACGTTCTGCGCCGAAACACGTAGATGCCAGACGTTCGAAGACCAGCGATTTGTTTATCGCGCGACGAGCATCAAATAAAAAGAGAATTTCGGTAACGCGGCGCTTTGCAAATTTCTTCCACGTAAGATACGGCAAATGTGACTTGGCGCTCACACCACGAAACAGGATTTCGTCTATACGAGACATAAAAGGAGGCGGATCGACGATAAATTTCTTTGGTGGCGAACGATCGTCGTAGAAATTGTGGAAAACCGATCGCTGTAGGAAAGTTTCGTTTCGAAGGTTAAAAACGACAGGCGGCTTCGATCGAGTTAAACCCCGAGCCAAACGGGAAACTTTGGAGACGCTCTTGCGCGGCTTTACCGAGTGGTTTACTTTCATCCGGCTGCTGCAAGTAGTCTTCCACCCTCGCTCGACACCGAATAAAGTCGAATAAACTCGTACCCCCTCGTATACAGAGATTCATCGAGTGGAAACGAGCTTCTTTTGTGGCAAACGTGACCGATCGTTCGTCCCTCGTCCCTCGTCCCACCGTACGATCGAACGTTTTCGACGACTCGTGAAAATCGACTACCGAACATTGGCCCGAGCCCCGATTCGTCCGTTAACGACCACGATCGACGCCCGTTTGGCACCTGTACCGTTAAGTCCGATGACTCTGCAGGGATCATTGTTTCTCCGATATTTCCCGGAGCGTGCCAAATGACGCGATACGCGGCATATGGACGACCGCGTGTTCCAAGTTGGCGAAACTTTCGCCAAGACCTCTATCTTCTACCATCGCCGACTATTATTTCGTTTCTTCGTAACGATCTCTTACTACGGTCGAGCGTGTCGATCGTTCTTCGAATCGAATAACTACCGGAATAGAAGCTGTTTCGTAAAAATTCGCACGAGAGAGAGAGAGAGAGAGAGAGAGGAAGCGGGAAAGTCTCGAGTGTCACTCGAACGGTGTGAAAATTCGTGCAAGACCTCCGTCTATCGTCGGTCGTACTTTTGTTTCCTCGTGACCATCTCGTCCGTGCGATAACGACGCGTATCCATCGTCATCGAAACGGTACGACTACCGGGATAAAAGCTGTTTCACGCGAGATCGAAATGCGCGTGGCAGATGAAAAATGCGCGTGGAAAAAGGGGGGCAAACGGGAAAGGAGAAACGTCCGCGCGACAAAAGCGCGGTGCATACGTGGTTGGTTAGTAACTTCAAGTTCAAGGTCAACCTTGAACACGCATCCAAGCTCGGTGAAATTCGCGTAACTCGTTGCACCCGTCATCTAGCCGAGTCTAAAGGGAGGAAATACCGAAAGCAGGAAGAAAAGGGTAGGAAGAGTGGCGAGTGAGTGAGTAAGAGCGTGCGTGTGTGTGTGTGTGAACGCAACTTTGGGGTTCGTCGATGTAGCGGAAGGGGTGCTAGCTAGGATGGGACGAGGAGCAAGGGGTTTCAGGATCAATACCATGCGTTTATCCGTCTCTCTCGCCTCTCTCGGGCACACGTAGAACCGCGAGACAGAACGCGCGACCGAGAGAGACGGAGCGTCTTCGTTCGACCAAGCTTTCGCTCGGAGTTGATCTCGTTCGCTCTGGTAGGCCGCAAGGTCTGGCCGGCACGGCGTCTCGCTGCTATTCTTCGACGGAAAGAGACGAACAAGGGAAAAGAGAGGAGGAAAGAGAGAAGCGAATAAAAGGGATGCAAAAGACGGGAAGAAAGAAGAATAAAGAAGAGCAAAGAGGAGAAGGGAATGGAGGAAAGAGGAGATAGAGAGGTTCGTATAGAAGAGTCGGGGGTTCGAAAACGAAGAGGTGGCGAGGGTTGGGCAGAGGACTGGAGGAAGCACGAAATTCTAGAGTACTAAAATATAGTAGAGAGTGGGAAGGTGGGCCGAGGGAGAAGGGGAGGTAGAAGGCGCGCTTTAGGAGTTCTTCTAAAGCGGGCAAAGACCTTCCCCTCCTTCCCTCGCGTTCTCTTGCTCTAGCCAGACCAGCCAAGATGCATCCGCGAAATTGCAGACTTCGGTGAAACGCTGCTGGTAGCTGTGCACAGCGCCTCCTAGGTCTACGCGGTGGTGCTTGCCGCCTTCTTCCGTTGCCATTGCTCACGAGTGGCCTCGTAAAAAATTTAAGATGTCCTCCTCCTCCTCCTCCACCTCTCGTTCGTTCGTTCTCTCTTCTCTCGCCCTCTATACTCTCTTCTCGTCGTCCTTGCCAGCCACGGCCGGGCTAGAAACCCGTAGTGCCTCTTTTCAACAGCCTCTCTCTTTCAACTTTTTGACAAGACCCAGTAGCAATTGCCGAAAACAGCTCAGCGTCTCAAGAGAGACGAAGAGAAGATCGCGCGCGCTCGAGAAGGAGCGCGAAGCCTGAGAGGAGCGCGGCAGTTTTCACGGTGGGGGTGAGTATCTAGCCTTCCTTTGATAAGCCACGATTTCCCATTTTTCCCCTGTTTTTTTCTCTCCGTTACCTTTCCTTCCTTCGGAGCAGATGTAAACGCGACGAGGAGGATCTCGTCTGCGGAGCGGGGTCTCGCCTACTCCGGAGGTGGTTGGCCACCTTCTTCAGCGTGCAAAGGCCTCGTTCTTTTTCTATTCTCTTGCAACGTACACTTTCTTTCCAAGTACCTGCTTACGATGGATCCCGCCAAATTGCAGATTTCGGCAGCCGAGAGAAGCCTGCCACTCGAGAGCTTCGTGAAAATTTTAAGCCGTCTCTAATAGTACTCGAACAGGTGCAACCGTAGGCTACACGACGTTCGCCGCTGCTTCTAACGAGCACTTCTTCTCGACGTTCTCGGCGAGAGTATTATAAAACGTCCTTTGAACTTTTACCAGAGTGAAACGGACGAACGAGGGACGTAACCATCGATATTTGGAACTCTCGTTCTGAAATCCTGATTCTTTCGTATCCTCTATGGCGCTTCGTCGCTACGCGAGGCCGTTTCGTTTACTCGTTCGCGTTTCCTCGTAAAATGCAACGCGAACATTTCAACGTTTCGATCCCCGATCGTGAATCCTGTCAGACTCGTTTCAGCCGCCCCGCTATTTCTTTTTTTCGGCGATGACGTTTCGGAAAGAAAGTCAACGCGTGCAAGCTTCCTATTTCTCCTACTCTTTCCTCCTTGGAAACGGTTCGCGCGACCTTACGGGTTCCCTCGATGGGCTCCTCTCCTGCTTTTTCTCTGCCTCCCGATTTCTTCGAGTTTCCTCGAGTTTCTTTGCGGGCCTCTCCTCGCGCCATTGGCTTCCGCGACCGCCTCGGGACAAATTCTATTTCCGGTTGAATTTAAGACCCTCCGGAATATACGGATTTATTTCACGGCTGCACTATGTAGAGACGAACGGTAAGCAAGGAAGGGGCGGGGGAAAGGGGTGGAGCAAAGAACAGGAGGAAGAAAGGGAGGATGGCAGCGTGGCACAGGGTGGAGATTTTACTTCGGATCCGAGGAGACTCGTAAACGTAACAAAGGAAAGACGTATAGTTCGGGGACGAGCGAGAAGAAAAATATATAGAGCGAAAGATGAGGGAGGAGAGAAAGTTCTGCGAAATTATTATACCTTGGGCGATCGCCACTCTGGTCGACGCTTACTTTTATTTTTCCGAAACTCTCCGGGCGCCACGTCGCTGCCACGACCCAACCCGGTACTTTTCTGCCCTAACTTTTTCTTTCGTCGCGTTTCGATGTCGCGAATGGCGAACCGCGAAAGACGAACCGCGAGACAAATTCTGTTTCCGATGAATTTAAGAAGATCTCGGCGAAATACGAGAAAGAGGGACAGAAAAAGCAAAGAAAAGTACAAGAAGGTGGTTTGGATAAGGAGAGGCGGAGAGAGAACGCGGTGGTTAGATTTATTTTCCAAGGATTTCGTCGAGACCTTGTTGTCGGGTTTTGCCGCGGTTGGTCGACGGTGGCACGAATTTGAAAAAACAACCCTTTGAATATAGAACGTTGCCCGTTCTTCGTATTCCTCTTATTTCTGCCAAGTTCGCCTCGTTTCCTAAGAAGGAACGAGCAGGACGGCGAATCGAGAATAATAGAATTTTTTTGACGTCTCGGCGCTAGCTGTAATTCGTGCCGCACCTCGGGGCTTCCCTTTTTCCCAGTGGTGGCCGTAATTAAAAACGATAATGTCGACGGTGGCTGTGATCGCGCGGCTTCGTCGAAATGCCCTCTATATTTTTGTTTCACTCGCGAAAATACACCGCTTCGCCGGTTGCAGCAACTCGCGCTAACGCGAACGAACGCGTCTCTTGTAACTTTGCCGTATATCGTAAAATTTGCTTCAAATTTCGTCGATACGAATATTATCCACGACTACGACAGTCGAGTCCAACATATAGAATTTTCTAACTAACGAAATAAGCTAACGAAATTCCAAAACGTTTCGCGTGTACTTTCGCAGATTCTTACGAGCGTATGCGTCTCTGTCTTGGGATGCGTCGTTGGTGAAAACGACGGTTGATCGGAACACGCGTGCGCCGCAACAATAGCTTTACGTGGCTGGTGAATCGTCGCGATCGAACGTTCATAGGTTGCCAACTAATCAACGGAAACGCGAAATTTCCCACGATACATGGCCGTGCGCGTTTTACTCGCTCAACAATTCCGTATTGGCCGTCTGCGTGCGCTATATACGTTTCTTCTGGCGAGTGGAAGTAGAGGCGCGCTATCGATGCGGAGAACCGCGGTGATTTCGCAAGCGAGTACACGCGGTCGTTTCCACCAGGTGAAAGTAAGTCGCGCGAACTGCGCGAACTGCGCGAACCGAGCTGCAGCGATCGAGTCTCAAGTCCAAACGAAGGTTCGATTTGCCTTCGAGCTTAATTAAGAACGTACGAGCCATTAGAGCCGATGGAGCGTTGTATCGAGCCGTACGATAATTATAACTTTGAGCTAAGCAAATCTCGCGAGGCGCAGTCGGCGTAATCGACTGCAGACTTCTTTCGTTTCGTTTTCCTTTAGTTAGCGTTGCCAGCGTCGTCGACTCATACGTATTTGCAAATATATACCTTTTAAGAACTTGAACCAGTTGCGCAACACCTTTTTTCACCCAATCAGCCGACTACACGGAAAATTAAACTTGCCGTTTCTCGTTCCTTCTGCCTCTGTCCGGCGATTATCGGAGATAGCGAAAATTGCCAGTACACGCGGCACTTGCCACGAACGCGCGTTAGCTGTGAAATAGTTGGGTTCACGCACAGGAAGTAGACGCTTAACGACTCGTACGAAAAGAATCCTCGATAATCGCCTGCTGCCTTTCGCGATTTGTTCATTTTTCTCGCGTCTTCTCTCGATCCTAGATTCGTTATCGAACGAAGGGATAAAGAGAAGCGACAAACTTGTCAAACTATCAGAATTCGGTGTAACGGTAAAACGCGTAATGGAAGGAGAGGCGAAATTCCGAGCCAGTTAACGGATATTGCGCGCGAGTTGCGGAGTCGATGATAAAGCTAATGGCGTCCTCTACCCTTGTCAAGTCCATCAGTGATCAGTCACGCGATCCTAAGAAGTTTCGTGGGCCTGCTCCCCCTTTTTTCATCTCGGAAGCAAGCGAACAAACTTGTTCGGTACGACGAACATGCTGTTGGCAAATTTTCGCCAGTGTACCTCCGCCCCTCTCCTCCCAAAGAAACGAAACGAAGAGAAACGAAACGAAAGGAAACGAAACGAAAGGAAACGAAAGGAAACGAAACGAAACGAAACGAAAGCAGACGAAAGGAAACGAAACAAAAAAGCAACGAAGAAGAGTACCTACTACACCGGTGCAGGTGATATGCTAATGGTAATCCACGTTTCTCTTATCCTGTCGCGGTGACAAACGCGTCGCAGAGTGATCGCATGCGTCAAAATAGTTCGACCATTAGTGGTCTGGTTCGTGATTCGTTCGTGGCTAGGAGGATTTCGCCCCCTATTTCGAAAAGGTGGAAAAAGAGGGAAAAGAGGGAAACTAGGAAGAGAAAGCGATGTCGGTGTAACGTGGAATCGGGCGTTCGTAACAGCGGTCGTAATTTATACGTCTCTAATCTGGACGATAAGCTGTTCGTCGTTCGCGCTTCGGGGTCGCGTTAAATGCCGGGAACGCGTTTTCCATCGGAAAAGAGAGAAGGAAGAAGGTAGGAATAGCGTGGGTGATATACTCGTGTCTTTTGCGGCAATAACGCTCTCGGTGGAGAGTCTCGCGTGCCTCGTAACTTTCCTCGCCGAGGCCTAGCAGCTCCATATTTCACGGAGGGTTGCCCAAACTTCCCTCCTTCCGCGGAACAGCCACCGCGTTTCTTTCCTAGACACCACATAGGCACGCTCCGCGTCGAGAGAGGGCCATATGGCTTTCGTTTCCTCTCGCTCCAGTTATCTTTCTTCTTTTCCCTCTTTTTTCCTCGCGGCATTCAACCTCGCGGATCTTTTGTACTATATTTGGAACGATCGGATAACTTCCTCGAATACCGAGCTCCCTGGACCACCCCGAGCAGTTCGCACCGCGTCGTTATAACTGTTTATCGCCGGTCGGATGTTTTTTAACGGCTAAACGTTAATAATACCAGGGGGCTAACGATAACGACGCCAGCGAGATCGAATTTTAATCCTCTTAGAACATCGAATGACGTACGCGAACGACAGAGCGACGATAACTCGGCGAAACTCGCTCCTTTCCTTTCTCCGATCTACCGCTCTCTCCCCCCCCCCCACACTCATCGTTCGTCCATCGATTTTTTTCTCATCGAAATCTATACGCTTTGCTAATTTAGACGATACGGTAATCTTCGCGATACAGCAAGATCGTAGAAATCCGCCAAACGTGCAACATCCATCGAATTGATCTCGGTTCTTTGTTTCAATATTTTCTCGCGTTCTTCTTCTCCCTTTTACTACCCATCGGCGGCGTTTTATTTAACATTTCCAATACGATTCTTTTTTATCGATACTTTTTCGACTTGTATCATCGCGTCGTGATCTTTTTTCCATTGCTTCTCTTTATTCCATTTTTCGCGTCCCTCTGCCCAACTGTTTTTATTGCTCGAATTCCGTTCTTGCGTTGTTTGTTTGATTTCTGGAATCCGAGTTTTTAGCGTCCTTTCGCTATTCCTTTTATAGCCGCAATTCTTTTTTACATCCGCACTGCTTTTTTACTGCTGCAATTCCTTTTTTGTGCTTCGCTGGTGTTTGTTTTATCTCCGCAGCTTTATTTCCTTTATCGTTCTCCAGCTTTCTCTTTCAACGCTGTCGTTCCTTTCTCCACCGTTCTCAAGCAGCTTTTTTTACAACTACAATTCCTTTCCAGTTGGTTTTTTCCGGATTTGTTTGCACCGCAGGAATTGTCTTCTCCGCGCTTCCTATTCCGTTGCTTTATTACTGAAATTCCCGACGTTTCACAAGCCGGCCATTCGTTCGGGGATATTTATCGCCACACGACAGATTATCTGCCAGCAGTGCGTCTCCATTCCAAGTAGGATGGACACGGTTGGCGGAAACAGCGAGAATCCGAAGAATACCACGGAAACGATTATACCTGCTCGGGAAAAAGCTGGATAGACGCGATCCGCAGTCTCTGACGTTCGAGCAGATATAAGAGACGTTTTTTAATACGTTCCGGCCACTGACAAACAAGATGGAACACTTCGATTTAGAAAATCGACGCGAGAAGAGGAAAGAGGAGAATCATTCTACGCGACGAAATATATCGAATATGCGTAAGTCTGATCTTGGCGGTGACAAAAATTTTGTAGGCAATTTTACGAAGAAAAATGCTGCGACGCGTTTTCGACGATTCGCTACGTTATCGAGCGCGGAGAAACAGAATTTCCTTTTACAGACTCATCCGCCGTTCCTGTTTCTATATTATACCAGCTAAACGACACCCTATATGTTTAACTACACGGGTATATAGCAAAGGCCGCTATAAACGTAAACCGAATCTCACCGTGAACTTCTCCTAAAGTTTACCGGCGAAGCTCATCATCCCGTCGATAAAGCGAGTCTATCCCACGCTTTTTAATTACCAGGAATGTTAATGTTTAAAGTTAAATTGCATCTAACAAAGGATCAAGTAGGAGAGCGGAGGTTGTCTACGCGCGTTTGCTTCCACGAAGCGAGGCGTACTTACTTTATCCAATAAGTACAGGCAAACGAAAGTTCTCGACTGGAAAGTTTCGAGCTTTTGTCGGTCTCGTCTCGTCCTCTGTCGTCGGAGTTGCTCGAAACGAAATTATTTTCCAACAGACGGTATTTCTGTTTTCCACCCCGCACCGTTATCAACCTCGTCTACCGTAACAGTCGCGCGATCCAAATTATTCCTGCCGCAGAAACCATCAAATTTCTTGCCCTTCTCCTCCTCCTCATCTTCGTTCCTTCGTTGTCGTTCGAGTCGGTGAGAAAGAATCTCGTGGAAAAGGGAAGCTACAGCTAGCTATTCGTTCTGGAATTCCAGTCATCGTTTCCGGATTATCTCATCCGTCTTTTTCTTTGCTCACGTCCGACATTCGTGTGTCCCTGTGTACGTTCAGCATCCTACATGTCCCTGCATTTTTGCGCAGATCAGACGCAACAGAGCGGTAGCGTTCTGACGTTAGGGTAACGTCGTCCCGTGACATATGGAGCGATCCCTGCGCTCCATGTTTTCCCGGAATCCCTTTGGGATTCAGGATGTATTTCGTTGACCGCATAGATACATGGCTCTCCTTCTAAACGAGGATAGCCCGAGCTCCGAGCTGCTGTCGTATAGAGGCGAGACGCCGGATATTTTCAACCCTCCGTCGTCCCTATGTATAACCTTCTTCTTCTCGCTTTCCCATGAGATCCACGATGGACAGCTATGTCGCCCGAGAGAATTACAAAAGGGCCGGAGGTTCCGTGTAGGAATCGAGATCGTCCGGATAATCTTTGCAATAATCTCCTTAAACGCAGCCATCGTCTGTTCGAGCGTGGCATTTTTTTAAAAACTCGATCGAACACGGAATATTTCTCCGGATGAATTTTCTACGCGATAGCCCATCCCCTGATGGCCCCTGTTGCCATTGACAAAGGGACTGGCCAGTTCGACTCGCTGAATTTTAATACAGCCGGCGATGAAACAGCGATGCAAATGGCCGTTCGTATTCTCGTTTTTCAATAAAAATTCATTTCGAATAGCGGCGGCAGTAGGAACTTCTGAAAGCCCGCGGTCGATAAAGCAACTTTGTGCAAATATGCGCGGCAAAATTGAGCCGGGGCACCCGGCTGAAACAAAGGGCAGAGAGAACGATAATGACGCTTACGTTTTCGACGATCGGCCACGACCAACTATCTCGATCTGCCGCCGCGATGGCCACCAGATAGATACGTATACCTCGGAACGAGGGCCCTTCTCGACGATCTCGTGGACGAGCGCCAGACGCGGGAGCGGCAACGATCGGAGGATGTTTTCAGCGAACGACACCCAAGTGTCCACACGAAGCGACGGATAGGGAACACAGAGATTGGTGAATCGTAAAAGGGGCTCCCACGGACTATCCGTGCGTCAAACTCATCCCAGAGGAAGCAAAGGCAGCATGGGGTTTCCGCCCGCAGCCCCATGCAACGGCCCGCTCGACCACCGATCCACAATGGGGGAATCGTCCCATTAACGAGCAACCGTTCATTAGTCGTACACTCTCCGGTAATGGTTACGTCGAGGTCAAGTTGGCCTACGTCGCTTTAGGTGGCACGCACCTGACACCATATACATACTCCGCCTCTTTCTTCTCTTCCTCCTTCGCCTGCTCCCCCGTAGCAATTTATCTCTCGACGATTGCCTCGCAAAAACCATCGTCCCCGGACTTGCCTATTTCCCCGCATATTCCATAGTTTCTCGTGGAATCTACCGACGCGTTTCCGGCGTGGGGCACACCAAGGCGAACGAGCAGAGGGGCCGTGTGCGATCGAACGGAGACAAAGAAGAACCTGTGGTGTACCATCCTCGGTGACAACGTTGCTACACGTGTGTTTCGGTCGATTCGTTTCTTCCCATTCGATATACGCATGGTTGAAAACAATCGCTCTTTATCGAGCGACTAGGTACGTAGATACGCGGCTACGGGCGCGAAGCCTAGAAAATGGCGAAAGAAAAATACGACGAGGTGGAATTCTTGAGAGACGAGCGCATCCTGATATACCGTAGACCGGCGGTGGTTGTTTCTAGGTCGACAATTGTGAGAATACAGGCAAGACTTTGTCGCCGAAGGACAAAGCCGTTGCACGCTCGTGAATAGATGATTAATCCTCCGGGAATGAGAAGGAGAGAATACACGTTCGCGAGAATGCGACAGGCGTAAAGCGATCGTAGAAGCATCTCCTACAGCGATTGCTTTCGAAGGCCTTTTGGTTTTCAATTAAGCGCAGACCCGGCAAGACTTTCACCTCCAGCTAGATAAGATACCGTTGCCGGCAAGATCGCGCGTCGAACATGTCCTGGATGGAGGCAAACTTTCACTCGTCATCGATTCGTCGTTTCTCAAAGAAGACGTCGGAGGATCCTGATCGCTCCGACCATCTATCGTTGGTCGCTCGACTCTCCACTTCCAAGCGACTCGAAACGCTTCTCGACATATCCAAAAGTCATCGGAGGTTTTTGATCGACTCGAAGGTTCGATGGTAGCGGAAACTCGCGTGGAAATTCGAAGCGATTGGAAACGCGTGGCATCGGTACGGGCACCGAACAGACGAACGATCGTTTCGTTTTTCAGCGAGACGGTGCTCCGCCTGTACGGACTTTGTGGAATATCCAGCTAACGATCGTTATTCCGGTCGAGTCTGTCGACGATCATAACGCGAGCTGCGTATCTTTTTTCCAAGTCGGATACAATGTATAAATTTGCTGATATACACAGCGTGTACTTTGTGGATATAATTTTCATCGTTGTATTCGGGGCCACGTAATCTCATCAGGGTCGTATTTCCGCGTATTCATCTCGATCTAATAACTATAGCACGGTGCGCGTTATGTCATTTTCTGGAAAAACACGTAGACAGCGGCGGAAGACGCGGTGTACGAAACATACGTGGTCGGAATTACGATGCTTCCATCAGCGTCTCGACGCCATCGCATCGCACCGCATCGCATCGCATCGGATCGCATCGCGGAGGCAGCCAACACCAGCTCGTTCCCCCTTTGCCGTATGGACCGTCTGTGCTCGAGACGCCACCTGCCAGCCTCGCGGCTGCTAGTTTATATTTAGTTTCCCGAGTTTGGAAAACTCTTAATGGATTCTTAATGACCTGGAGCCGGGGCCGCGATGCATGCTGAACGGAGACGAAGACGAAGACGAAGACGAAGACGAAGACGAAGACGAAGACGAAGACGAAGACGAAGACGAAGACGAAGACGAAGACGAAGACGAAGACGAAGACGAAGACGAGGAGCAGACGCACAGGAGAGGGGCCGGAGACGAAAGCAACAGCTGATACACACCTTCTCCTCCTCCTCCTCCTTCGCGTTCGCCGCACGACTGATGACGATGGCGATTACCGGCTCGTCAGGGAGGAAAGGCTACGGTTCCAGCGTTTCACGCTCGATTTCGAACGGTCGCACCGAGAACGCGTTGCGTTCGAACGATCGTGGGCTCTGCTCGCATGGAAGCCAGTAAATTTCTGGCTTAATCTCCCGGCAGAAAGAGTTTTTCCTCGCGAACACGCGGTTTCGTGTAGGATAAAAAGCAACGCGGTAAAAAACGATTAACGAGATCCTTTCCTTTTCCGGGGCTCCCCGTATCTCCAAGCCAGAAAAACTCCGTATTAATTCTAATGGGGCGATATTTTATCGGGATAAAGCTGTCATTCGAGCGGAGGACATTCGTTATAATCTCGAGACCGGAAGAGAGATTACCGTCTACTTTGCGCGCGTCTTCCCGGCTCCAGGCGTTTCAACCCTTCAATCACCATATCCACCACCGGTTCTTCGGTCTCGATTCCGCTCAAGACCAAGACCCACCGAATTCCCACGTAATCCTTTTCTCTGTCGCGCCAATGAAAAATGCCCGCGCCTCCAGAACTCGTGCAACGGCCGCAAGAGTCCCGAAGACGTCCTAATAAATTTTTCACCACGAATTTCGAACCCAACGATCGCCGCTCGCCTTCTATTCGTCTCCCGTGCAATTTAATAGCCTCTACACGAGCCTGGAAAGCATTTTTCCGGTGAAACGATTGGACCGTGACGGAGCGAAGGAGGAAGAGGATAAGCAGCGAGCAGAGAAAGAGGGACGCGAGTATCTCGCTTCGAAGGGGCAGGTTTTCCCGAGTTTATCGAGGCGTCTGATTCCTTTTTTTTTCTTTTCTTCTCTCTCTCTCTCTCTCTCTCTCTCTCCCTCTCTCTCTCTCTCTCCCTCTCTCTGTCGATTGGCATCGATTTGCGTCCGATCGTATATACGCGACCATCGGTCCTACGGTGTCGGTGAGCGATAAAACGAGGGAAAAAAAAATTGGCGGCACGAGTGGAAGTAGACGTAGAGCGTAGAAGGGAAACGACGAGAAGAGAGGGAAGGAAAGGGTGTGCGGTTATAACCGCGCAACTCAGCCGCTTAAATAATGTCGAGCGACCAACGAGGCGTAATTCACGTCGGATGAGCTATCGGTTCCGATATTTCCTCGTCGAGGAGCCGAAAAAAGGACGAGGAGGAATCCGAAACCGAGAGAGAGAGAGAGAGAGAGAGAGAGAGAGAGAGAGCGTGCGCGAGAGGGGAGAATCCGAAGGATCGATCACGCAATTATCGGAAATGCAACGATCACTGCCGGTGCACCAATCAACCGGGATGCATCAGCGCGTATTACCGAGTTTCGTCGCGTCTGGGAACAGCTTTCGAATAATCAGGCCCAAGTTGCGCTTTCGTACGAGGTTAAAAAGCTGCGGATAGAGCGTCCCGATACATAGAAACGGCGCGCGGCGAGTAAAACTGGGAAATAGCGCGAACGCGTAAGCAATAATTTACAGTTGAAAACGAGGCCACGACAGTCGAGTCCGGTTCGACTCTCTCACGCCGTAATATACGCGTAAAATAATCGATGGTTTCCTTCGAAATCCTTTCCAAATATCCCATTAACGGCCAGCAGCGATTCGTTAAGAATTCCACGCGCAAGTCGTCGGGGTATTTAAACGGTTGCGTTAAGAAAGCGATCAAGGATGGATCGAAAGATCCTTGGCGGATGGAAAGATAAGATCGCGTTCGCCGAAGCCTCCGGCGTCGCACCTAAGACGACTGATTCTTAAGAACTGCGCAAAATTCAGCGAATGCGGCTTTCCAGAGATGAAAATAACGAGCGAAGGAAACGATGGAAAGTCGAGACAATCGCCAATAAGCGTTTCCATGCAAAGTAAATGATCTTGCAGCGAGTAACCGGTGGTTTTAACGAGCGGCTTAAAAATCCTACACAGATTCGACACATAGAGGCAGGGGGCGCAACGGCGACGAAAAAGTTGCTCGACGTTTCGATCGACTAGGCGATCATCGTATAAATGCAGCCCCTAACGAGAAAAGAAAAGGAGAGGGAAGACGGGAGAAGCAGTTAGCATCTAGTGCTCGCGCCCCGAGTTCATCGGCTGAAACTTTGAAACACAAAGACGGAATTCATTTGCAAAGTTTTTCCATCTACTTGGGCTGGTCCGTGATTTCCACCTCTTTTACGTATTCGCCAGGATCTCGCTGGCTCGACCACGAGTAGAGAGACAGAGAGACAGAGAGAGAGAGACGCTTGGAAATCCATAATTCGAGATCGACGGAAACAGCGGCAACCTTGCGACGCGGGAGCATCGCGGAGGCCTCGAGGACGAAGGACGTAACTCGCAGAGAGAGTCCATCGTCTGCACGCTGCGTTTCTCCTGCGGAGTCGACCGTAGAACGAAGGACCGAGAGAGCATGTCACGCCAATTACGAGAGACGCCGATGGAGGAAGAAAGAGAGGCCGAGGGAAGAAGAGACCCGCGCGACAGAAGAAAGAGACCTCGAGAATTCAGGTACACCTAAGTCGGGGCTCGAGGGAGAAGGAGAGGAACCGAGAGAAGGTGGAAAAGAGAGAAAGAGAGAGAGAGAGAGAGAGAGAGAGAAGCAACGCGGAGAGGAAAGGAGATGGCAAGTGCCGTTCCAAGAGATGCTGGAACGCCAGAGACGCGAGAGCGAGAGCGAGAGCGTGCGAACGAGAGCAAGAAAGAGAAAAGGTGGAAGGAAGGAGGATGAAGAAGAAAGGTGGACTGGGGAGGGTCGGAGGATGAGGAAACGAAAAAAGAAACGATCGAGCTGCTCCCGACTCAGCGGCTCTCATATTTAATGATATACTCCAGCGTGCCAGAGTCCCGCTAATGCACGGACACTCGAAATACGCCAGCCTCTTTTCTTTCCTTCTACGACCGATGCTTTTTCCTCGCGCTCTCCCTCCTCGTTTCGTGGCCGCACGGCCCGATAATGCGTCGCTGAAAGTCTCCGCTATTCGCGCGCTGAAATTCCTCCTACTTGCCTCTCGTCCGGCGCGAAAAATAGGCCGCGTTTCGGCTCTTGCCGAAGGATACGCGCCACGCGCCAAACCTAGAGACTTCGACGCGCGAACAGAAACGATCGCGGAGTCGTCGATCGAACAGCGCGTCTCGCTTACGGAGGAAGCTCGGTAAAGAGCATCGATTCGCCGAAACGCGAAAATCTACAAAGCGTACCTTCGATTTCGACGATCGTTCATTCGTACGGTCGTCAAGGGATAAGCTATTTCGCGAGCAAAAAATCAACGGAATTAACGGTACAGTCTGGATACGCGGTAGTTGTTAAAGCAGAATCGAATGCAGCCTTCGGAGGAAATTAAATGCAAGCAGCCAACAGCCTTTTTTGCAGAATTTCGCGTCTACGGTCACGTTCGAGCGAACGCCGACCGTGCCTTACGACAAGTAGAAGGTGCGAGAGAAGACCTTTCGAGTCGCCCTTTTTGCACCAGGCCCTTCTTCTCCTCGTCCTTCCCTTTTTCGGCTCTACCTCGTAATGGGCTCCACGAATGAATGATCCTGACAATGAAAGGCACTCGGGGCGATAATTAATCGAGCTCTGGGAATAGTAGCCGAACCCGGCGAGATGTTCGAATTTTTAATTACTGGAAAAATAAACCAGCCTCCCCCCCTCCAACCCCAACCCGAACCTAACCACCTCCCGTCTCTCTCTCTCTCTCTCCCTCTCTCCCCCGCTTGATCCTTTAAAACTGTTAGCTCGTTCGCCTGCCATCTAGCCGTCTCCCAATTAAGGAGCGCCGCTCGACGATGTACCCTTACACAGGATGCCGGAAACTATGACAAATCGGCCCTTTTAAAATTCCTACGAGACACTCGAAGTAGCGGACTTGTAAAGCACCAAACTCGTTTTCATTTCGTCGGCTCTGCGGTTACTCGGGCAGGAACTTGGGTGAAATAAGGATGAGCATATAAATTGAGACGCACCTTTTTGTTTTTACGGCAGAGCACGCTTCCAAGTCCGAGGCATTATAAGCGGCAGATGTTCGCAGATAAATTAAAAATGCGCGCAGCGGGCCGAATCGAGGATGCCCGTGCAACGCGTTTTAA
Organism: Bombus soroeensis; assembly: GCA_014737365.1. Classification (NCBI taxonomy): domain Eukaryota; kingdom Metazoa; phylum Arthropoda; class Insecta; order Hymenoptera; family Apidae; genus Bombus; species Bombus soroeensis. Next base: position 1,233,248 of record JACXIL010000192.1, read on the forward strand.
AGGTTCGCGATATTTACTGGCCTGCTAAAATATTTAGATACGAAACGCGAGAATAAAAAAACGAATCTCCAAATTGCAAATATTTGAAGCAAGCAGCGGGATCCAACGACTGGCCGGCCCGCGGCTACGAACCAACGAAGAGGAGGGAACGGAAACCCGACGAGAATACGAGAGAGGCCACCGTGTGTACGCGATTCTCGTTCGCCGATTATTTCGACGCTGCTGCCTTTTCTCAAGGAAGAAGCAACGCGGCGAAAAAGGAAAGTAATTGTAACGCGTTGCGATACACGAGACTGCACTTTAGGGTTGGCCGGGGGGATGGAATTTCGAAAATAGACCGAGTCATCCGGGAGTGATCGCGTATACGTGGTCTGAATTGCCTCTGGTCACAAATACAGGGATGGGCGCGTGTTCGCGTCGATCCCAGGGGTGCTGTAAAAGTTACTTTTAACGTGTATCGGGAAACAGCTGGCACGAACGGCCGCGATATCGCCAGTTACAAAAGCAAAAACCGGGACACGCCGCGAAAACAGGGAAACGGGGAAAATTGGAAACGACGCGATACGAACAAGTATCGCAGAAGGAGAAGGAAGCGATCGGTCGAGGCGGAAGTCGAAAGGCAACGGCGCTCTCAAACCTGGCATCTTACGGATTTTCGCGACTCGACGTAGACGCTTGCGCGGACAAACGCAAGACGGCAGAGAAATCCTGCGCCGAGTAAACGGAGAAAAGGTTAAAGTTGCCGATGGAAGAAAGAACGGGAAGCAAGAATTACCGAGCTGGTTTCGCCGTATCGTTTCGCTTCTACGAAATCTCTTCTTTCTTTCATTAGGCCGAGAGTGAAAGTGAAGACGAAACTGGTCGGAAAGGCCGCGGATATCGTCGAAGTCGTAACTCGTAACTCGTCGTTGCATCGCGTTACGGCTTCAGCGCCGCTCGGGTGCACTTTTTACGACTTCACCGAGACTTTTACGAGTCGTACCCTCCTCGATTTTTCTCCACGCGCACCACCCGCCGTTTGTTTTCGTTGTAAATGTTCCGCGAGCTTTGGCGTCGACGCGCGCTATCCGAAATCTCGATGCACCGACTGGCTAAAGGTGGGCGTTTTATTTATTTATTCGGCCCTTTACTGCCGCGTTTATTTCGATTCGAAAGAAAGAAAAAAGATCCGGCAAGCTGGCCCAGCGCCTACCCCTTTACGACACGTTCTAATAATAGATGCCAGAATTATTGCGCCGGCGTGACATAAAACGGACTTGTGCCGCGCGACTTCAACGTCACTTCCTAATTGGTACCATAAATTCATTACGAACAGTTACAGATTATTTCCAACAAACTACCATCTTATTTTAAGAGGATTAATCGAAGAAATGCCGTGCCATCTAAATATCGAATCCGACGTTATCCCTTCTCGTCTACCGAAACAGTAAAGTTTGTGAACGCTTAAATGAAGAAACATTTTGTGAATACGCTGCTACATTATACTCTCGGTTGTCCAGTCGACTGGCAGAAAAATTATCGTCACCGGATATCGTTCGGGGATCCTTCTTTTTCGTCCAATCGCATGATAATTGGTACGCATATTACATATACGTATCTTTTCCTTTTGTTTTCAGATCGATCATTCGTCTAGCTACGGGAACGTTCGGTCCCCATAAGCCGATCCCCCGTCAAGTGGCAGTCTACAGTACGTGTTTCACACGAAACGTCGTAAAAATTTCCTCGACGCTCTAACGAAACGCTACTGTCTCGTAAATATATATTGGCAAAACTCGAATCGAAACTGACAATGCGCACGTTTTTAAAATCTATCTTGGATTTTGCTTGACCAAATCTGATCAAATTTGACCAAATAGACCACCGATAAAAACGAAATTTCAAAAAGCTTTTTACGGCAAGCGTTCTACGGCGGAACGCTGTGTACGTATCGTGGGTGAAAATAGCCACGAGAAAGTAAGGACAAACGTCTGGCGAAGCTTTTCCCGGAAATTCGCGGGATTTTCCGCGTAACGATACGAAGCGAGCGAGCGAGCGAGCAACCGCTTACACGATCCTCGGCGCGCGTGGAATTTTGCGCGTGTTCGCAGAGAGGAAAGGAGAAAGGGAAGGAGAGAGGAGCGAACAGACGGAAGCACGCTCGTTAAAACGAATGCCGTTTGTGCATTGGAAACTTGCTTTTAGGTTTATTTATTTAAACGACAACCCCCGCCCGGTATCGCAATTTTCCCGCGACAATGGCAGAATCGAAGCGAAATGTTTGGAGAATTTCCGGGGCAATCCACTATATACGCGCGTGGACACGCGTAAAATAATATTTGCATGTTTGTTGGTTTATCCGGCAACATTAGGGCAATGGGGTGTCTCGGCAGGCGCCAGTTACATAAATATCGCGAATAACCGTGGACCAGTTTCAGAAGCAGAAAAATATCACCCCGGTGGGAACCGGTTTCGTTATTTATTCAACCGAGGGTATCTCCACATTTACGTATAATTCAATAATTTTTCGACAAACAACGGTCTCGCGAAACGCACGTTCTGTTTTCTATTCGATCGTTCCTCTGTTTCGCCTATAGACTCCGCGTGTTATCTCCGGTCGAACCGAACCGAGTGGCTCGCTATATCGAATTATCGTCTGTCCGAAAGGACGGATAACGCGACACGACGCGCAAAAAGAAAAAACGAAAAAAAAAAAGAAAAAAAAGAAAAAGAGAAAAGAAAAACGCGTCGTTCGCGGTAATGTATGCGCGTCCTTTAATAGGACGAAATTTTTTTACCATTCAAAGCGTCTCACGGTCGCGTGAGAGTTCTCTTATCGACTACTTAGACAGACGGTCCCCGTCACGGTGTAGACTTTTTCTTGGCCGGCGTTAACGCTCGTTAAGGCGAGCGGGAGGCGCGCGGATCGTTTCCAAAGGTTGGAAAGACGGTACTACTCGTGAAAGAAGAGTAGAGTACGTTGTTCCACATAACGCGGTCTGAACCGCAGGGCCAGCCCCTCGTGCAGGGTAAAAAGACGCGAGGAGCCGATCAGTCGGCCGCGACCACGCTACACATTATCGCGTACAGGGCGTCGTACAATCGCGGTCGCCCCGGGACAGGAAGAGGGCCTGTAGACACGTAACTACGGGGACACCGGTTACAATGGTGCTGCTTTACATACGAAATTACAGCCTAACGCGTGACACGTATATTTCTCTATGCACGACATTGTCATTACCTCTATTAGGTTCCACTCGTTTTACCGGCTACGATACGCGTACAAATTATTACTTCGCACGTCCCGACAGCCATCCGAGTTCCCGCATCCTCGTACACATTGTAAGAAGCAAGAAGTAGATAGAGGCGCGTCCTGGCTAAAGATCTCCTTGCCGACTCCGCGATAGCCATTAACCCTCTGATCGGTTTTATCGCGCTTTATCGGCCCGCTGACGTCCGACGAGTCGCGTGTCTAATTGGAAATCGAGAAAAATTGTGTCTATTCGGGGTACACCGTATGCTCTTCGTTTTCCCCAAGCGGATAATTAGTAGGTTCGCGAGAGGGATAATCGACGCGCCAATATCTTACCGCTTAACTGTTTTATCGTCGGATAAAACCTCGTAGACGTCTCTGCTATCTCGACACTCCCATTTCGGCTATGCGCTTCTTCCTCCTCCATCCACCTCTTGCCTTCCCCTTGAAATCTCTACACGTTTTAGACTCTTTTAATCGCATCTCCGTGTCTTTGCTTCGCGTTCCGCGTACACAGCAGCACCATTTTCCAATAAAATCACGCACGACGCCACACCCACCGACCAACCAAATTCCAATCCCTATGGGACCTTTATTTTCGCGCGACGCGATCCTTAAATTTACTTTGTTATTCCACGGATGGATGGGATGAAAGACGGGGATGGCGAGAAGCGCGCCTTTTAAATGGAATTTCTCGAGTCTCCTCGTGACACGATTCGTGTCCGAGTAACTCGAGCTTTCTAAAAAGAAGTTGTTTCAGGGGCAGCGGTTATTACCGGTCGACTCGTGACGAGGAACCGCTTGCACGTACCACTCGGGTGATATCCGGTTGATCCGCTGGCATTGGCAGGCCTGGAAATATCCAGGGGCACTTAGCGCTATCTACAAAGGCTAATGTAGCCGCCTGATAGGAAGGTAGACGTGCCCTCTGTATATATCCTGTCAGTGAACGAGAAGAAGAACCAGAAGGGGGGAATACACGCATGCGGCACACATTCTCGTATGCACGATCCTGATTTCTCAATCTTCCCGGAGACCCGTTGCTCCCGGGCACCCGGGCACCCGGGCTCCCGTTCCGACTCGCTCGTACTTTTATTTTATTTCGTCCATCCCCGTTCGAAAAAAAAATATTTTATCCCCTGGACGGAGTACGCGTCTCGATAAACACAAAGACACGTTGTCATACGTTTAAGCGGAGTGTACACTCTGCATTTTCATCTTTCGAAAGCCGAATCGAAAACCGAATAAAAAATACGCCATTAGACGTACGCTCACCATCGTCGAGACACCAGAGATACCAGCGGATACGTTTATTGAAAAATTCTAACCAACTTTGCTTCGTTTAGCATTTTACGACACGATAAAACGCGCAAGTTCCTGAATAGCGTTAAGGCTAGGAGAAATAAAATTAGCCCAACACGCCTTCGATTTACGTCCAACATCGTAAGTGTCCTAATCCTCGTAGTCGGCAGGGTGTCGTCTATACAACGACGGTATTCGATCATCTACCTGTTACGTTTGATGGAATAATTTACAAGGCGTAAATTATAGACGAACATTCCTATTTTTATTGCGACTGTCACGAATTCTATCGTCGATATCATTCCTCGACATTTAACGTCTCGCCATGAATTTCGTGAAAAAGAAGGAGAGAAAATATAAATCACGGTCCGACGAACGCACGCTAGTCGATTTCGTTACAAAATCTTGGCTACCTGTAATTACGAACAAATAGGTTAATCGCGCATCCCGTTAGACGGCGAGCTCGCTGCATGCGTAAATAGTTTGAAACTGTACAACAAAGTAGGGAAACTTTCATCTTGCTCGACCATGTTCGAAATGATTAACCTTACGGAATCGCGAAGAAGAGGAGAATGATATCGCGATCATCGGAGGCACATTGGATTTTATCGAGCCGAGTGGAGTGCCGTGGCGGAAGTGAAGAGGGGGAGGGGCGAGGGGCGAGGGGAGAGGAGAAAAGAGAAGTTTGAACAGCCGAAGAACCTGCCGTAATAGACCTTCTTAAATCGTCTTCTTTTGAACATTGACTTAACCCACTTCTATGCGGCGCTTGGAGAATGGAAAAAAGAAAAGCGGAGACAAAGACCGAACGGAATATGGGATTGATCCCGGTGAAGGCGATCGAGCTCCACGAGATTCTTTCGCTCCTTATCTCACGTGACGTTGATAATGAATATAGATAAAAAGCTGACTGTCCTGTAATAGCGTTTCTCGGTATTATTAACACGCTATCTGCCGGCAGAGTACAACATTGAATCACCGCTTCTAAGAACAGCGAAATGAGCAATCGCCGATAACGATCGTTAAAACGACGCGTGAATTAGTTTACGCGCACCGACTCTTGCGCCTTTGTATCGAGTTAACCGAATGCGAGACAAAGAAACGTAGATACACGGAAGCAGAGAGAGAGAGAGAGAGAGAATTTTCGAGCCCGTAAAATTCCTGCACAATAGGATCAGCCTCGTCCGTACAAATTAGCTTGTGGAAGCAGCCACACGGAGGTTTCGGCTCTGCGTGTATTTTCAACCGGCTTTTCAATCCATCGGTCAACCAGGGGTGTGAATTGGAGAAAATCCCAGACCCCAGGTGTCCCGCAGCGACGTTTGCTACTATAATGTCGGAAAGAAAGCTGCTTGGAAAATGCCTATGCACACACGAGCGCGCAAATGTCTATGCATGCCGCAGATAGTTTGGCCAGAGAACGATGGTAGCAGGCATTTCCGTAAAATACAGACGCAACGGTTGGCAAAGGAGAGAAGATTCGTCCAGGTAGTTTGTACAATATCGTTCGTTTCTCACGCGACAGTGCGTATGAAACGGCCATCGTAATTCGTTAAATACCGTAAAATTTCTGTCGAGTCGACCGGCCGAATCCTCGAGTGTACAAGTTGGCGCTCCTTTAACGAGCATGGACGATATACATATACATATACATATATATATCGGCGATTCATTCCGCGCGGTCGTTACAGTCGTCAGCTGCGCGCTAAACCATGGCCGCAAATTGCTTGGCCGGTTCTTCGTGTATATTCGGTTTTCACGGTAGGAATGATCGCGTGCGCCGAAGAAATTAATTTGGCTACTGTTTCGCGGGAACAATAGTTAGGAGGGCGACTCGTAAATCGAGCCGCGGAATCGAACTGGTATCGGTTGCTCGTTAATCTCGTTTCCTTGGATCGACGCTCGAAAGAGGAAGAAAAGGGAATAAAAAGGAAAAGAAAAGAAGAAAAGAAGAAAAGAAGAAAAAGAAACGCAAGCGCGAGTTGGGCGACGTGTCACGAACATACATACGCGTTTCGTAGTTTCGTGGCAGCTGTTCACACGTCAAATATTTATTCGAAGATTCGGAAAGGTCTGGCGAGCTTACGAGGCAGAATAAAAGAAAGAGGGAGGGGGAGCGAGCTACCTTTCGATTTTTCCGAAACCGTTCTTGGCGAATCCGGCGAGAAGCACGGGAGAGCAGCGGAACGGGCAGCGATCAAAGATCCCGAAAGCAAACACGACGAACGAGCCGAGCTCGGCTCTTCTCGCGATACCGCCGCGCCGGTTTCCATCGATCGATCGAGCAACGGTTCGATCCGTGAATTTTCAAATTTCCCTTATTCACGGTCCGACGAGTTACCGCGAAAAAAGACGGAAATTGGAAAGCCAACCGATCGGTCGTTGTTAGCCAAGTGCAAATAAAGTAGTCGGTGTAGGACGGATGCGCGGATACGCTCGTTTATCTTGCCGGCGAACCGATCGAAATCCAGTAAACGGCTAAAGTAAACGTCGTCGTTTGGTTGCTCGGCGACGGCGATCCGATTAAAATATTTCGCGAAAATTAAGTCGGCCGTCGGTCGACGGGAGGAAAAAACAAAAGAGTGGTATCGCCGAATTGGAGGGAAAAAGGTAAGAAATTAATCGCAGGTGCCTCGGACGACGCGATAGAGATTAACCTCGACCCGAATCTTTCGATCCTCTCCGTGAGATAACCGTTCGCGAGCTCGGAAAGAGAAGCAGAGAGGAGCACCAGTTCTAACGGTTCATTCTGTCTGGCTTCGCAACCGCCGTTCTCTCCCGCAGAAGCCTGCGTGAAAACGCGTTTCCTTATCGCGCGCACCTTCGCGGATACGCAGTCGTTCAACTGGTCCGAACGATCCAACGTATCTCGAGGATGATATCCGCTACGGCAGACAACAGGATTTGCGTCTACCTGGAGGAATCTTCGCGGTTCGCGGACGTTTCCCTGCGAGGTTAGAAAAACCCTGAGGTGGAGCACGCGGGTGATGAACGTATCGGACGAGTGCCGGGGCGAAAGCACGGAAAAATAATTAGGCTGATTCGGTTGTCGAAGCGAGCTGGAATGGAACGGGGGGAAAAAGTAATGCTCACGGATGAGGAAATCATTAATTCGAGCGTGTCGAAGCCAAGTGGAGAACTCGCTCGATACAGACCGCGTAAAAGGGTCTTTCTCTTTCTCCCTCTCTCTTTCGTCGTTCCTTTGATCGCGCACAAAAAAATGTCCCTTTGTCTCGAGCCACAATGCGAGCGGGCCTTTCTTTTCCACCGGACCAACCTAACCTGTACTTTACGGCTTTTTCGAATGAAATTGGCCGACCAGCTACGTTTTGTCGTCGACGAATCTTCTACGTATCTCGAGCTAGAGTGTCTCTCCCAGGTGACGAACAAAACGATGTCCTCCGCTTTTATCCAGCTCTAATGGTCCCGTGCACCGCAGCTTCGTGACCTTAAAACGCCGTTCTGCACCGCCAACGTGTTAATTATTAATTATTACAAGTAACGACCATAGAGCCCCGGCAGAGCGAATTCTTCAACGCGAATTTGTCTTGGCCGCGGTACCGCGATTTGCAAGGAAACAAACTTACCACACGGCCTGTGTATTTGTAGACACGCGTGCCAGCAAGTATGCACGCGTTGCGTGCGAGTACTTGCAGCCGTGTTCCGACACGCATGCATCCACGCATACCAGTTCGGGTACATTCTTGCCGAGTACAAGAAGAAGAAGAAGAAGAAGAAGAAGAAGAAGAAGCAGAAGAAGAAGAAGAAGAAGAAGAAGAAGAAGAAGTAGCAGCAGTAAAGGGCAGTAAAAGACGGCGACGATGAAGCAGAATGAGAAGGAGTAGAGGAGAAGAAGACGAAGAAGAATCAGACAGGGCGGAACACAATGGCCCAAAAACCGGAAAGAGGTACGCCCACTTCCCAAAAAAATGGTCCCTCGAATGAAAACGAAAAAACGCAGCCATATGTACATCGCTAACTGCACAGTGTGTGCAAGAAAGGTAGGAGGAAAGGGGCACGCCATTGGCCAGATTCCCATGAAACTCGAGCAGCGAATATAAGGCGAATCTCCATTCACGCTCGCCTGTCAACGAGAAAATAAACTTAAATTCATCGAGCGACTCGCCTCTGTACCGGAGCATAATCGAGCTCCACCGAAATCCTGGTAATTACCGCTATTGTTCTGGCAATTCGCCGACGTGTGCGCTAAGCCAGCCACCCGAAACAATGAACATCGCGAACATTATACTTTAAATTCCGAATTAGCAGCTGGATCTCGGATCGGGTGCAACTAGTTGCGAAAGGGGAAAAAAAAAAAAAAGAAAGAAAACTAGTCCAACGCATCGCGCGCAAATTCCTTCGAGCCGCATGTTTTCCGGACGTGATCCGGGCAAATCGATTTGCAATTAACGCAAAGAGATTCGATTATAAACTTGGCCGACGGTGTAATAAAGGGAAATGGTAACAGCGAGTGGTAAGAAACCGATCCTTCCACTCGGCTGTTCACTTTTTCATGGCACGCAACACCGTCTTTTAAAGACCAGTCGTGTTGCCCTTCTCCCAAGCCGCGTTCCAATAATAATGCTCCCTGCCATCGAAGATTCAAACGAAACGATTTAACCGGATTTATCGCAAGACCGTCCCTTTCGAAGGAAAAACGAACGTCGGTAATCCGGCATCTGAGCGACGTTCTCGATCGGTTCGACCATCGCCCATTAAAACGGAACACGTGGCCTATCGTTAAGCTAGATTGCACGACCACGTGACTGGACACAATGAATCGTCGTAGTTTATCGTGGCGCGGAAAAATTCATGAGCCGAGAAAACTCTCTCTCCCCTATCGAGGGTGCCTTCTGCAAGGTTAAACGTTAAACGTTAAACGTTGAACGTTAAACGTTAAGCCGGACGTGGTGACGAACGCGATAACGAACGATGAAAATCGCCGATTAAAATCTACTTATCGATAAAAATAGGGAAAGAAACGAATCACCGTGATAACGATAACATGGTGATAAATTTTTCAAAGCTTCGTGCAAGAATCTACGTGGTAATTTATGCAAAGCTGTGAACGCGATAAGTTTTTCCCTTTGGCAGAAACGTCGTGTAACTGGGGCAAGAGTAGCGTCATCTGCTTATCGATCAAAACGACTTTGAACGTTTCAGCAATAACGATTAACGATAAATTCTTTCGATAAGCCCGTCATAAATTTGCAACGATTCCAGCTCGGTTGTCTCGGTGTCTCTAAGTTTAAACGGTCGATAAGTTTTATTCTTGCTAAAATGTCTGATAGATAAGTAGGTCGGAAGACCGTTCACCTTCCAGCGTCGCGATATTCGAGAAACGTTTCGCAACTACGTACGTACCAAAGCGTTGCTAATTATCATTATCGTTATGACACAGGTGTTGCCGGTTACGGTTGATCGCGGTTCGACACGATTCTCCTGCAGCCAATTTCTTTCGGGTAGTTTCAACGATTTCCTTACGCAGCAGACCGGCTAAAAGAACGGCCGAAGCGCGTATAAAAATTTACGCAGCGTGCCCGCCGCGACAGAGAAATAAAAATCCTATGTAAATGAAATTGCGCAACACCGTGTCCTCCTGGTACTTTAGTTTTTATTGCGAAATTAATAACGCCGAGCGAGCCCGCGGTGTATTTATCTGGATATTGCGCGAGTGAAATTTGATACGCGAGGCGAGCTACCATCTTCCAGGCAAGTACTTTTCTTATGCCATTCGTAAGAATTCCGAACGGTATTATACCGATTTCGAGATAGTATCGTGACTAATATGTTGGCCGCGGCAAATGAAACTCGGCGTCTCGTGGCTGGAGCTTAATCAAGCGGTTTATTAATTCAACGCACGCTATTATTAATTCCACCGTCTGCGCGAGGAATCAATTCGAACGTTCGAAAGTATGGAAATCAGCGGGCTCATTAACGATTCCGGTAGCAAAGTTACACGTGTGGCGAGTAACTTGTAATTTGTTACGAAAAATATCGCTGTGTCGAGTTTAGCGAAAGGAGCTCTCCGCTTGCGAAATCGATTCTGCCCGAAGCTTTAAATATAGATACGATATCGTACTGGCGATAGATTATCGGCCATCCACTGCTACGAAACAGATGGAAAATGTGACCTTGCGAATAACGCGATACGTAGTAGTAGCAGTGGAAGATGAGCGTGCGTGGCCGATGCGGCAAACTATACAGCCAGGTAACTCTAGATCCTAGATGAGCGGCGAGATTAATGCAGGAGCAGGAAGACCTGTCGCCCTTGTTGCAAACGTAAACCGAGATTCGAATCGGCCTGTCGCCGCCACTCGGCACCCGCTTGCCGACCCAAAATTTCACATCCTCGCTCTACACGCTTTGGCTCACGGATCGCCGCCACGCTATCCACATATATCCGACTACGTTACGCATCATCCTGTATCATATACCATTCGTTTGTCGTTTTAATTTCAGAATTTCCGAGGGGAGCAAACCAGTGTAACGATTTGGTAGCGGTTTCTACCAAAGAATCGAACGTAATGGAGGAAAAAGTGTTGGAGTTCGATTCCTATCGGAAACGTAACTGGATACCGGGACGTAAAAACCGAGCGCGTATGAGCCAAGGTACATAGACGCGAGTGGTTTTCAAAGGACGAGCCAGGTAGTTGCACTACTTTCACTATTTCCAGAGGTCTGTGGCGCGGCAGGCCGCTCGATCGAGCGACGACGCGTTTCCACACAGCCGACGAGAATCGCTTTGTAATACTTTCACAATGCAATTACGCACTGGTGTGTGCGCAGTGGAACGCTACGGTGTCTAGATCGCTGTGTCGCGCGGCATATCTAACGACGAGACTCGACGAGCGTACAGGCTCGCTCGTCCTGATAACCGCCGCCACGCACGCCTCTAATAATAATACCAGTAATCATAATTAATCGCTCCAAACCTCGATGATACCGGCACGAGATTGCCTCTCCCGACATCGCTCAACCTTACATGTATCGTACACGTACGAGCTACGCGAGCGAAACCGAGAGAAGATTCTTTACGTACCGGCTCCCCCCCCCTCTCTCGTTCGCCACGTTCGCCGGTTCTTGGCACACGATCGTTTTCGTCTAACGGTTCGACGATTATCGGGCAGATCTGACGAGCGGATGGTGCCACGAGCGTGAAGACAAACATCGAGAATCCGTTCTCACGTGGTGGAAGCGCGAAAGAAAAGAAGGACGCGGCGCGCCGGTACCGAGGGCAAGAAACGTTATACCACGAATTAGCGGCTTTCAGACGGAACTCGAAATTGAGGCTAATTGCCACGAATGTCTCTGGCACGCGGTTATATACCAGAAAATGAAATTAAGCTGAAAACAAGCAACGGTTATCGATCATGGTGTTGAGTTACACACGCCTTAACAACCATCCACTGTACTCGCGCAACTGCGACGCAAGATTATGCAAATCAACTGCGTTTCGACGTACAACTGTCCCGGACTAAGCGCATCGATGAACGCTAATTGTTCGCCTGAAACTGTTAGATAGAAGACTGTTCGTACGCTCGCCTGGATTAGACGCAACGCCGCTACAATTTCATCGCGTCTCGCGACGCGAGAAACTCGCCGAACCTACCCCGTTTTTGCGAACCAAGAGCGTTACTTGTGCCAACAGGTAGACAACCGTACGGGTTGTCGAAACTTCCATGCAACCAACTACCCATCGTAAAAGTTACCATTGTACCTAGCCACGTTAGTGTCAACTTCCTAACCCGAATCCTATTTCACGACTGAAACCTCGTCAAAATTCTGTTACGACGTAACAACCGCTTCCCATATATACGTATAGGGGAAGCAATTTTCGATCCTTACTTTCCATCAGGCTGAAAAGGCTCGTAAAAGTTCCGTTGCAATCTCATTTTACCGTAGCTCCATCGAGAATGACGTGAATTTATCTTTTTAGTAATCTAAAACAGCTAAACTTACGACTAGATGGAATCGATACTGTGGAAGATGTATTACAAAGATCTACATCTTGACTTCTCGTCCATGTTAACGCGATAATTTACGATTCTTGGATCTCTAGTGTGACCCATCGGTGGCTCTTTGTCCGTGACGTTACGCAAAAGTCGGCACGATATCCCGTTGTTTAGTGGACGCAAAGCACCTTCTTCCCGTCTACCTTCTAGGAGGGCGCATGATCCGTCATGACCAATGTTTACCCGCGCAAAATATTTGCACGAGGAGGCGAGCTCAAACATACCGGCTCACCGATGGCCTGTCATTTTCCGAGTAGTACATGTATGTTGCCCGCGCGTACGGGCGAACCGCGTTTGGCACGTTTAGGCGCGTGCGAAAGCGCGTGTGTACTCAGTCGACTGTGCATACACGCGTTACCTATGTACACATTAGCTAGATTCGTATGTGCGTGCGTGTCACTCAGACTTTCAAATAGGCCCCGCGACCCCCAAAACCCTTTCAACGTTTATTTGCATAATTATGGAATCGTTGATACACGCTGTGCACTTTCTGCCGAAAGAACAACCAAAAATTAAGGTTCCCAGGGAAAGAAAAATTCTCTCCGCGTAACCGCACTTTGATCGCTATTGTAGATCGGTCTAGCTGACTGTTATTTCTTGCCTTCTCGGGGAAGGTAACGCGAATCAAATGGCAAACCTGTTCGAATGGAATCTACGCCGCTGACACAGCATTCTCAGGTTCAACGAATCAATGCCTTTCACTGCGATCGTTAATATCTGGTGTCGTAAGTGGCGGATAACAAACGGAAAACGAACATTTCTCTCGGCGTTGAGTAGCGTCGAACCGGGATTTATCGCGACACGAATTGCAGCTCGCCGCTAGATTGTAAACTTATCTTCTATTCCGGGGATAAGCTGCTTTCGATTTCGAAATATGTAACGTTATTACGCGTTCGTGTATCGATGTGTCGATGTGTCGATGTGTCGATGTGTTTACAACGGTCGACGAGGATTTTGTAAATCGACGAGAAGCCTTGTTTTTACTCACCGTAACACCGAACGAGGAGTGTCGCTCTGCAGCTCGAAGCTTGTTGTTTTCGAAATTCCAGTCCAAGGGCGCCGCGGGTGTACGAGATTCGTTTCTTCCTTCGTTGTAAAGTGTCGTGTTCCTCGAATCGCGATCCCGTGGCTGGCGGAGACGTTAGCGCTTCGATTCGTAGAGAAAAAGGCGTTAAAACGATGGAAACGGGGCAAGAGGGTGGGGCGAAGAGGGCAAGTAATGCCGCGAAACGTTCGGCTGCTCAAAAACGTCGTGACTGGCGTCGACGCGATTCCGTCGTTAAATCGTTTGTCATGGTCGATAGAGGTATACGGACGAAAGCAAGCGCCATTTTATCCCGTGCACTCGCGGCAACGCGAAAGGTGGAAGGACGGTGCACCGCGACGACGGCTACGATGGTAGAGGTAGGTATATACTCTCCCCTGACAATTCACCGAACCGCGTTCTACCTAAAATCGATCCGATTACCGGACTTTTTCTCGCCGTTAAACCGTGCCTGGTACTGTTATACACGACGCGAACGATATATATTCGCACATTCCTTTGGTTCACCACTTTTCTCTTTTTTCTTTCTTTCCTTACACAAGTCACAACGAAACTTTATCGCCGGTCGAAGCACTTACGACCTCGTGTGTCGTTCTCGCGAGACACGCGTTCCGCTCTCTTTCTCAACTTGCGACACAGTTTTTTCGTTTACACGTAAATCACTGAATTACGTGTTCCACGCTGATTCGGTAGCGTATAACAGTTTAGCTTTTTTTTTTTCTCTCCCTCGAGTAGAGGACACGAGACCCGTCGCGGAATAGAATACGTCCGTCGTGTGCTGCGAGAGAACACGAACTAACGCGGCGAGCCGAAACGAGACGAGGTCGCTCGGCTGGTTTCACCGAACCGCTATTCGGCCGGTATACACCAGCGCCGCCACCGGGGCTGCACCCTTACCGTCCATTTTCCTCCATCGCTTCTTTCCCACTCCTACCTGAAATTTTCGCCACAGTTGCCCGCTAGATTCTGCGATCATCGACGTTCAGCACGTTTCCTCCAGCCGATTTCTGATTTTATTCCCCATCTTCTTAGCTCGTCGAGAGAAAGACGTAAACGGACCCACGACTCAGCGGGGTCATTGATTTTTTGAGCCCGTCAAGTGTAAGCCACGCGCATGCGCAATCGTGCCGGCGGTATGACAGCGGGCGTTCTCATACACATCCGCAAAGTTCCGCACTTGAATTCCTGGTGACTTTAGTCGACGACGATCGCCACGAAATATCGTTTAAAATTCACTTGGCACACCTTTGTCCCTCCGTTTCTTCCTTTATTCGACAATTTGGAAATCGGGCTTCTCTCCCAACGTACACAGAAGCCGTACATCTTCTATCCTTGCCAACCTATACGATTTCAAAATCGTAAGAAACGATATAATTCTCTTTATTCGTATAGAAACTATATTCGCTTTCGTGCTTTTCCAGCTTTCGGTAAAATAAATCGTCTATTCTTGTAAACGAAACACGATGCTTGATTATTTTTACCTGATTACGTGCAAATTCTTAGAGATCGATTACGTCGAACGACGAATCCGCCGATCTTCCGAAAATCAACTACGAACGTATCTTTTTTTCGTCACGTGACCCAACGCGATGCAAACTGGGTAATTTCTTGCAATTTGAAACCACGTGATCGACTCGAAATGAATTATGGGTAATTTATTGCAACTTTGATCGCCGCGATCGCGTTCGTCACCGGTCGGTTCTTCGCTGTTACCGAATTTTCTTCGTTACCGAATTAAAATTAGCGAAACGGCAGACTGTTATACATACACGTTACACATTCCGTTAGAGTGCGATATCTTTTCGTATAGAGTTCCCCTAATCTATATCGAGTTACTTTTATCGAAGCATCGAAAACCGCGGAGGACTCGAACGGAGTGGTTCGCGATTTCGTTTTGAAATCTGCTTACGAAGTATGCGAAACCGTTTTCGATAGATCGTTCCTTCGTGCAAAGCGTTTAATCGCGAGATATAGAGCGTGTAATAGTGTTTTCACGGTCGCCGATAATCGACGCGTTATTCAATACGACGAAATATTACGCGGGAACGCAGCGCCGTACGAAGGGAAACCACTGCCAGGACAATCGTTATCTCACCGATTTTCCCAGAATTGGATGACGACGACTGCGATGGTTTGTTGAACGTGAATCTGGACGTACGATTCTTAGAGGTAAGTGCGCATTACATTTTTTTCGCAATATTTCCTGCGCCTATACATACTAGCATACTCCCGATATATACGTACGTACGTAGCTGTTTCTATCGTATCGAGTGACTGGCAAAAGTATTTTTTTATGATTACGTGCCGCGCAAAACGTTTTGAAACTTCTTTAGCATCGTAACGAGTTCCGAGTATCGCGACGGTATTGGTAGAGTTTGACACGAAGCTGAAAATATACGCAGAGAGACTACAAAAGTATTTAAGCGGCTAATTATCCATCGTGCGAGAAAGCCTCGACGTTTAATGGAATCGTTCGAATCACTGCTCGTATGGCGTATATTAATTTTCTACTAGATACGAAGACTATTTTTTACGCGTTTTACCACTATCAAACGCGTTTATCGTTGAATTGTTTTTTTTCCTCTCTTCTTTTTATTTGGTTCTCAGCCAATCGTATACTTTTCAAAATTCTGAGAATATTTGAAGAATATCCGTAATATGAATGGCGCGGCCACGAACGATAGGAATTATTGGTGACTGGTAAAAAGATAAGAGGGTTAAAAGCGTAGGGCAAAATCGAGTGGAAAATGATTGGGATTGTTCGCAAACGAACTTTCGTTGGCGGATTGCAAAGGCAAAACTGTCTATCGGCTCGTTGGAAGCTCAGTGACGAGGAGGTAATCGGTCGACCGATCAAGATTCCCTGTTCGCCTTTCTCTGTCGCGGCGGCAGAGAGCAGAGAGCATAGACGGGCGGCTATTTCCGCATGACATCACACCGCCCGCATTTAGGAGCACGATTTTCTATTTTCTTGTCGGTCTACATTGGTGGCCCGTGAAGACTTGCAAGGTCAGCCCCACCGAGATGCGCCCGGGAACACACTTTTTATTCCCTTTCCTTTCTTTTCGTCCCGTCTCGCGTTCCTCTGTCTTCGTCCCGTCACTGTTACCTCTTTCCGCCTCTTTCCACAGGCTGATTCGCAAAAACGTCTTATTAAAGCGGGTGTGCCGTCCTGCGAAATTTCCGCGATTAGGCGGCTCGCGTTGCGAAGCACACGCGTCGTTTTTCTCCTACTCGTCTGTAATACAGGCCGGCAATCTGGCCTTGTTCCACTGGCAGTGGGCAACGATCTCGCCTAATCGAGAAATAATTGTACGAATTTGTTCGAGGGCTGGCGAACGGGACAGAAAAGAAATCCTTGCATTCTCGGTTCGCCTGCTGCCTCTCCGAGCTGTTTTTTACCAATTCATTACTCTCAGATGGAACAATGGATTCAGCGAGACAAAGGAGCGGCTGCTCTTGCTTGGCACCGGTACCGTTTCTCGTGTTAACAAAGTTAGCCGTTCGTTTGCGGAATTAGAAATGAAGGTTCGCGTGTAAAGAAAATCCGTGACCGCTGCCTCCAGCCACGGACTTGTTGGAATCGTTCGTTGAAATTGCGTTTCGGTTCAACTATAAGGATTAACAGAGAATCATTTTCAACTGATCGTAGGTTTTCGGCCCGCGTGCAATATCCCATCTTTGAAACGTCCATGTCAGTTTTAAGGCGAATGCCTCCAGGCTATAAATTTACTCGTTCGTCGGTTTAAAGCATTTGCTTTATCTGTGTTCATCGATGTTCATTATCCGAGACGATCTTTCGCTCGATATCTCCTGTTAACAACGTGGGTCCACGCGATTACGGAAGAGGATTTCTGCGTGAATAGTTGCATAATCGGCGGTCACGAGCCTCTTACTGCATATAGGCCTTGCGTACGAGCCTCGGCGCGTTAGATATATTTTCGTCGTAGGGGAATTTATCGCGTACGGTGAATCATATTCCAATCGAAGACAACCCGTTCGATATAGTTATGAAATTCTTTCTTTCTTTTTTTCTATTTCTTTTTTCTATTTTTTTTATCTTTTTTTATCTTTGGCCGAGCTTGTACGAGGTTGGATCGTTTGCTCTCGTTTATTGCACGATCCTGACGCGTCAGTGCCGGCAATTTCAGAGGAAGACGACTCACACCGCTTTCAGGTTCTCAGAAATTCTCTCCAGTCATCGGCAGGAATTTATCGAATTTCTACGCGAACGCTCGGTGATTAATAAGTTTTTACGCGCATTACACCTGATCGCGTGACAAATCGATTTCCGTCCCTCGTTCTTATTGTGTTCCAGTATTACCTTTATGATTGTCTTGCGAATTCACTTCCGTTCTTCGTCTCCGCTGGAAATTCTCCGCATCTCCACTACCGCTCATACGCTAGCAGGCTGCATAAAATCAACACGAGAGTAGAAAGAAATAGCAGCGGTACGTAGGTACGTGTACGACGGCCGAGAAGATGGAAAAGGGATTTCGGTGATGCGGCAGAGTGGGAGAACGCAGCGACGAATAAAAAAAGGGAAAGAGACACGGTAAACGTGGAACCAGCGGTCATAAAAATCCGATGCGCAGGTATAAACCAACGATCTACAAGTCCGTGCGTGGACGATCCTAATCTGTACACGTCGCTGGAATAGCAGCAGCCGAAGCCGCGTGACGGAAAGCCAAGGAGAAGGGTCGGATAGAGATAGTTAGATGATCGAATTATCGTGAGTCTGTTAAAAATATCAGCGGAATGCGATTCTCCTTGTGGGAACAAAAGGCAGACGATCTCGGAGGAATTTTCAACGCGCGAGATCCAGTTTGTTTTCCAGGCTAAAGTTTTCGCCTTCCTTCAATAGCTTCGACCTAGGTAAGCGATAGTCCGTGAAACTTTTATGAAGAATTCCTCCCTTTTAGCGATACTAACGGCGATCACCAATTCGTCCTTCTTTGCAAAAGACGCAGCTTTTACGTGTCTTGTTGCCATTTTTGGGTATCGTGAATGTAACACCGGGGTTTCTTACTCGTTGATTCATGCTTTACCCTAACATTTTTATTTGGTCACCGCTGTCAAAAGATATATTTGTCGCGGGGAAGTGACAGTAAAAACAGGCTGAAAGCGTTGATCCGTCATACGTGTCTTAGGCGGTAATTAATAGAGGAGGGTTCGGTATGGCTCGTTCGCTCGGTCATAAATTCTGTGGAAGGTCGGCAGTGAACGACGCATAAATTTCACTTGGACGCGACAAACGCGCGTTCGTAGGAGCGCGCGCGATTTCGCGAATTGAACGGCGAGGAGCGTTCGAGCTAATGGTTTCGTAATTGAATAAATGTGGGCGATTAGTCGCGCAACCTCCGAGACGGTTAACGAGCTACCGTCCAAATAACCGTTCGGTTTACTGAAAATCGAATTTACAGTTAATCGGTATTTAATTTAAAAGACCGATTAACGCTAACAGACTTATCTTTCTCATCAGTGGCGCGACGATCGCGCTTCTATCGGATCCAGCTTCGCTAGATTCTAGCTTCTAGCTTAATTCGTAATTTTCGTTAGTCTCGCGGTGATGTTGCAAGACTCAGAGGTTACCGACTTCCTCGAAAGTCTCGCCGCTAGACCCTATATCGAACAAGAGTTTTATTTCTTATTATTAGGCACAGATCGCTGCACGTTGCTTGCGATACAACCACAATACATCTGCGTAACCGAGAAATGAGAGAAAAGTTTCAGTGAAAACAATGGACAGACAAGGAAGTAGCGTGCACCGACCGCGCACGTGTACGATGCCCCCGTGGTCTTATTTCTTCTTGAATCTAGCTTTATTCGACACCACTACGGCGTTAGACGGAGACTTTGGGTTCGACTGGTTTTTATGCTTTTTGCTCTCCACGTGCTGAGCAAACGTACTCTCGGAATTCAACGACAGATTGCACGGTGCGCAATAATACTGGCCTGCAAACCAAACACTTTGTTGAGCCATGTGGCTGGTTATCGTTGAAACGTTCGAGAAGGTATCCCTACCTGATGGTGTTCGGTAAATGGAATAATCTATAGGTCCAGGTGTAGCCGGTGTCGTCTCGCTCTCGGTAGCTAAAAACATTCATACGATAAACATCGCCCACGACATTGATACGAACGTACGTATTGCCCCGCTCGTAAGTTTCAAGATCAAGACGCTTACGCAAGCGTACGCGAACTTGAAAAATCATTAGGATATCGTCGAAATCTTCGAGAATTATTACTTCGGTTACTGATAACTACCGTTATCGTATGTTATGATAAGCCGTGTGGTGGCTCGTGCAAACTGAACCTGTTGTCCTAACGCTTACGAACGGGACAGACGTCTGTAAATAAAATACTTACCAGGCTCGGGAACGGGCAATCCGTTCAATCTGAGCATTCTCAAGTGCCTGGCACCACGTTTGTGCGTTTCTAATTGATCCTGCCGATTTGCCGAAACACCGCAGAGATCGCAACGCAACGGCGTTGGATAAGGAGGCGGTGTGTAGATGGAGGCCGTTGCTGGCGCAGGTACCGCATTGGTACCGTCAGGTATTACCGGCTGTGCCGGCGTAGATTGCACTTCCGCCTGAAAAGCCATTCCGAATCGGCCGCTGGGATCTATTTGACTGTACTGATTTTGATTTTGCGACTTCTTCGACGGCCTGTAGAATTCAACGCTCTGGTATGACGATCTCGGCTGACACAGCTATCTTTCTAAGAATAATTTGACACAAGTATACATCTCTGTACCTCGCACGATGTCCGCCGTTCGCTGCTCTAATATGTTTTTTACCAGCGTAGTGTTGCGTCGCATCCGTTTGCGACGTGAACCACGTCTTACAAATCTGCAAATCAAACACGTTTCGCTCGTGTAACAGCGTTCAATCGCGATTTACCTGTTACTCCGTTCCACCAACGACCATGTACTTTTCATCTGCTTACATCGCAATAGTTTTGCCAGTCCGTGGTCGTACTATTCACTTGGCCGTCTTCGGTCCTTTGTTTCTTTACACTCTGATTCAGAAACATGGACACCTTCTTCTGATGCGGCTTTCCATCGTAATGTAACTTAGCTTGCAACGTAGAGTTCATCTGAAACCGTTCATTTTTAAGCAACCTGTATTCGCTCCCGTATTTAGTTAAATACGTGTTAGTCAAACAACGACACGATATTCAACAGAGTCACGCGTCTATTTTTATCGGATAAAGTAATCGAGCCTTACAGCTGCATTGCACAGATCGCATTTCAGCGGTTTCATTAGCGTTGTCAGTTCCCTCTGGGCGCTTGCAACTTTCTCTACGAGATAGAAACATAAATCAATCTTTAATTAGCTAAAATACCGTAAGAATCTGGAATCGGATTTCTCCAATGATAATTTGATGCGCATAAAGCGCTATTCTACGGGCCGGTTCAACTTTTTCCATGAAACAAATATATCCTATTTGTTTCGCTTGTTATCCAGCGTCGCAAACAATTACCTGCGTCTACCGCGGGATTGATGAACTCGTTCTTGCGTTTGTAATACTTGTTCTTGGTCTTGTTGCAAACTTGTATCGTCGGCGATACGACTGCCGCGGCTGCCGCTTTGTAGGTCGTGTCGTACCACCGTGCATAAAGGTCCGATGTATCGGAATCCGTTGGTACCCACCAGGGTGTAGTTGGCTGTCCAGGTGTTTGTGGTTGCATCGCCGGATGCATGATATACGCCGTTGGCACAGCCAGGCTTGGAAACGATGCGGTTGCTGCTTCAATCGTTGTTAGATTTCCCGCTGTTTCGTTAGTCGATAAACCGGTCGTCGTCGATTCTCTTGTCACGGGTTGTTGTTGCTCCGTCGTAATTGCCGAGCTGTTGCTTCTCGACGTTGCAACTGGAGGCGGAGGCGGAGGCGGCGGAGGCGGTGGAGGCGGCGGCAGAAAACATTCTAATCCTGTATTATGCACGAACGGAATATATTTAATTCGATTGTCACAACAATTTTGCTAAATGGTATGTAAAATGGTACGCACATGCCAAAGAATTTCCGTTAACCGTTCGATTTATCTCGCTAATAAAATGACCGGACGGTTTAAGCGCCTCCGAGGCACGTATAAAAATGCGCCGTTAAAATATAGCGAAAAAATAAAATAATAAAAACCGTAGAGATGCGTATCGACGTAATTTGCTCCGAGATCGGATTTAATCGCGCGCAATGCTGTGACTAATTTTGCCAATTTCGAATAAGTCGGCGAACGTAACCCGTAATATCGGTCATTTTTATTTCTAACATGCAAGATACGTTTCCCGAGCTGTTACAAACGGCAGTAAGCGTATTTCGCTTATCGACTGCACGCTGCTATAATATCCACTCCACACCTCGCGATCCAATGATCTACTTTAGCACCCACGATTAACTTTTGCGCTATCGAGATAACCGCAATAACGTATTGGTTTGATTCGATGAAAAAAATTAGTATCGCGCGTAAGGAATGAAACGCATAACACGGTAATAACGATCGATACAATGTTCGTAAAATACCAACGATCGTATCGTGCCACATACGCTTAAACGGTACAAGAGTGTTTATATACGTTGTTACGGATACTACATTCCATGTAACATAATCCATTCATATCTGTATCGTCGTTTAATTAATTACGATCCGTCGATAAATCTCGATTTCATTCATAAATTTTGCATTTTCCTACGAAAACGACAGAGATGTATCACCACACTGTTGCATCGTTATACATGCACGTATGTGTCTGTTATTTCATACTTTAAGCCGTCAGCTGATTTCGACAGCGAAACACCGAATGAAAGTTTGACAGTAAGCGCACACGGTACTCTACGGTCAACGCATCTTTTTATTTCACGTGCCATATATAGAGCGCAATACGTGCATGCTTTGAGTAATTGTTTTGATAATTGACCGATATAGACGTATCAAAAGACACATCCGGTTATTTGTAATAGAAGCTGTTGCATTAGGTGGCGTACGTTTGTGTTTGCAGCGACATTCTACCATTCATAAAAAATACCTTGTTATAAATACAACAATGACAACGTGACGAACGTTTTATGTATTTTCGATGATCGACGTGTCCGGAACATTTACGTGCTTGCATATTTTCGGCACACTAGATTCACTACGACATACGTTTCTACAACGTGAATCAATGAGAGAAATTCTTTCCTACAAATAGAAACTCACCCGGTATTTCTGGATTTTCGATGATCTTCGCGCTAGACATTTTGCAGCGTAAATACCGCGATATTTCTCTATTATTGTCAGAGAAAACTTGACGGCGCGCGATAATTACGGCGCGATAAGGAGCCTTGTTTTCGTTCGCTCTGCACTCGCGAATTAGTTTCCTGTCTGTAGTTTTACATTTCGCACGATTCGCTGAAACATGGTATCATTACGATTCATGTATTATGTTCGACTGTCAATTATTCGGTGAAATACAAAAGTTTGTGAGGTTAATAGACGAGTTTGACAAGCGACCCGACGACATTACGCGATATTGAACTGTGATGCAAGATGGCTGCTAACACTACGTTCGTCGATCGTGGACTATCCAAAATTATTAGAATTACCACAGAAAATAGAATTTTTTATGGCCAACCTGTCGAAAATCGCTTAATCCGGAAGGATGGAGGAAAAGGCTGAGCTTTTAACATGCATCGAGGAAAAAATAGACAGTGGCAAAGCCACGATAGACAGGCTGAAACTTGTGGGAAAGATTGACGGGATTGAAAAACTTATACGAAAAATTCAACAAGAAATTAAATTTTTAGAAAAGGTACGTCTCCTTGAAATTACGATAACAGTTCCACCGTATACATATATTTCCTCCGCGAGGTTAAGTAGCCATTATATGCATCTATAATTGGGCAATCTGTAAAATATTTCTTAATGTATCTGTTTCTTCTTCTATCTCGTTGATTATAAATATACAAGGTGGTTACATACTTTTTATGTTAAAAGAATCAGGATTATAATTATGTGCTATTCTCAATAAAGGTACAATCTACAGGGAATGTAAAGAAAGAACATCTACAGAGTACAAATTTGATTCATTTGAATGCAATTGTAGCACGACTTTTCCGTGCCAATGAACCTACCAATGTTATGAAACCCTTTAAGTATCAGAAGTCACGCTTAGAAGTAGATATTGTATGCAACGGTGGTGCATCGTGGATAAAAGTTATTGCTAGAAATGCTAGAGCTCTCACTATGATTTCAATGGGTAATGGAGAATACGGGCAAAAATCTGTGCTTGACCAAGCAATGAGTTACTTGCAATGCGCAAAATGCTATCCACATTTATATAGGCCACCCGATATCGTATTCCACTTTGCTTATGGTATAGAAATTCCATTAGCTACACGTTTGGAGCACATGGGAATAATCGTTGAAGGGGATAAAATGCAGTGTGAAGATGTAAAAAATATAGATGTACACGGTATTAATGTTTTCTTAATACGGTACATGCATGAATATATTTCACGCCATTAACTAAAAAATGATATTCATGGTTTATTCTGCCGGAGGTAGATAGCGAGGACAGATTTCCCACATGGATGTATTCGTTAGAATCTACCGAGGAGCATCTGGACGAATATAAAAAGAACATAGATTCAGACTTAGATACGTTAAGTACATCTTTCCTTAAAACTGAAATAAATATTCTCAACTTGGATGTGTCAACTTTATTAGCGTACGTGACAAACATGACCAATGGATACGATCGTTTCATTTATCGGGAACCTTTACTCACGCAACAAGCAGAAATGGAGAGAGAACGTCCAGTGAAACCTATTTTAGAGGATTTGTTTAAAGGGAAGAAACTAATTGTCTGTCAAACTGCTTATGAAAATTTTATGAACATTATAGATGTTATCGGTGGACCCAAAGAGACTCTTAGGGCGAAAGAACTACTTAGTAAAGTTCAGATTGTTAAGGATATACCAACAGGCAGGATAATGGAGAAGCTTAATTTGGGTGGTAAAATTAAAGACAGATCTAGATTAGTTTTTGCAACAGGGGAAGATATGAAAAGCATAACAGTATCGGCGAATGAGGGATTTGTTAGAGCAGCACGAATGCAGGTATAAGTATTTGTATTATAAAATATAATAGTTTCAAACAATTCCAGTAATAACTTTTTTCAGGGAATTGAATGTACAGTCTTTCTGCATGAACCTAGATCTCTCTCAGAGATTAAAGAAGGTTATGCAACAAAAATAGATCCGTCTTGATACCAGTCGAATGCATTTTAGGTTATTACGAAAGAAATATTCACGCTATACAAGAAATATTTCTATTGTTTACTGTCAAATGCTATTACTAGATCAGGCTTGATAATTAACGCGCATGTCCATACTTTCTTCAAATTCTGTAAAAAGAACAAAAAAGGTTACAAGTAAAAAGGTTAATTTTAAATAGAAATGTTTCCAATGTAAAAAATATGAAGTATACCGTTAATAAATTTGTTGAAGTGTGGATTTCTTTCTTTTGCTAACTGAATGTATTCTTTATATTTGTTTTCGTCTCCAAGTTGTTTATAACACTTTGCGCTATTTAAGAGGGCTTTCAAGTTTGTATTATTAACTTTTAGCGCCCATTCGCAGTCGGCTAAAGCTTTTTCGAATAATCCAAGCTGAATATACGATAGAGCCCTATTATTCCATAAGACGGTCGAATCTTTTCGTTGCTCGAGTGCTTTACTATAGTATGTTACCGCTTTTTCGTAGTTCTTCTCCTTAAACGCTCCATTACCGATTGTTTTCAACGTTTCCGCTCGTTCGTTTCTAATTTTCCGGTTCTCTGCTCTTTCTTTCGCATCTTTCTCCACGCTTTTCATAAACGCTTCTATATAAAGAAACCTTCGATTAGTCTGGGAATGTAAAACACAAGGATCACAACTTGCTACCTTTACACATTTGTTCCTGAGTTGAATTTTCGTTGACCGAACATTTGTTAATCACTGTGCGATTAATTCCTATTTCTAACTCTGTATCCTCGCATATATCTTTTTCCAACCGTTTTCCCAAAATTTCATCGGCCAATATTTGCCCGTGCTTCTGTTCTTCAGGATCGGAAGACGCCAACTTTTTCACAACTTTTTCTTAAAATTTAATAAATTGAAGATTATGTTCGTAATTGAAAGGAGATAGTGCTTACCGACTTCGGTAACGCGACGCATAAAGTTCTGAAATTCTTCCTCAGTTACATGTTTATCTACCATTAAGTTGTCCATAATTTGTTCACCTTCTGTTATCTTTTCGCTGAGCTTATTATTATCTACTATCTGATCCATATTTTAAATACTTTTTAATAAAAATGATTAGAGAAGATCGAGCTAACCAAAATGTGAGGGCAACTAGATACAGAAGGTTTCCATAGAAACATGTAACGTAGTAGCATGAATTATGTGCTGAGTGGTTCAAGTGTTAAATAAGTATGAAACATTTATATTCAATTGATTTATTATAAAATGAACAAGATCATGTAAGAAAGTAATAAGTAAGTGAAGTAGTGAAATATGGTTAATTTATATATATAGAAATTTTGCAGCTTCTTTTTCAAACAAATATTTATAGTCACAAAAAGTTTTAGTCAGTCTAAGTGTCATCGTCAAAGCAACATATATTAATAATTTAACACATTTGTTTTATCTATTATCCGTTGGATCCCTTTCTTGGGGGAAATTCAGAAAGCGTCCCTGTGTTATAGTACGTCTGTTCCATATTTGTAACAGGAAACATTTGGGTCGATCCTACGAGTGTCTCTGAATTATCATTGTCTAGTTCTTCGACTTCGAGGGGGTCCATATCCGCATCGTCTTCCATATCAAATATATCTACTTCATCTTTTATATAAACCGCATACTTCATAGATTTGTTGCTTTCCGAACTAGTCCTTTGTTTCCTTTTGTCTAAAGGTTCATTTCTCTGAAACTCTTGACTACTTGTCGATGGTTTTCCAGCTGTAATTTCAACTTCGTCCATAATACATAATTTTTTCAAAGGCAAAGATTTATCCTTTGATATAGCAGACAGAACATGAGGCCAACTAATGACAGATTCGGAAGACTCTTTTCTTTTTTGTGATGGTGGGTTGGAAATTCCTCTACTAGTACTTGGCATGTCGTTAATGTCTACAATACTGATTCCAGAGCGCCCCGTATCTAAACGTTGACTTAATAAATTAATATTACTCTCTTCACTTTTTTTGGTAGCATCTAACGGAATTTTACTTCTGCTTTTGTGATGATGTGTAGACGAAGGCAACTTTGTCGATTGACTGGCCGTTTTGTTTTGTGGTTTATTACTATTAGAATCATGATCAAGCAATGTTTTGGTAGGTAGACCTTTCGTTTCTTCGATTTTTAAGCGAGATACCGTGGTCGTTTTCCTGGACGTATCATGAGACGCGTTGTTCGATTCCCCTACCAAAACAGAGGTTTGAATATGCCGTAGTCCAGTGACTTCCAAAATTTCGGCCAATTTCAACAGCCTTCTAACCTCACTTTGAACCACTTGTATTTCACCGCAGTACATGAAATTGACGATAGTCTTGAGATCATCTGCTTCGATATCGTGAAGAATAATCATAGGATGAGGATGATCGTTGGCAACGAGCAGGCGACGAAAGAACGAGCTCGAGTTGGCCAATACCATTTTGTGACATTTTAAAATCGTTCCGTCTTTACACACTAAAGAAAGATCTACAAACTGTTGCTTCTCGTAACATGTATCGAGGGAAACTGCCAAATGCGACGGAAAACTATGCCACTTTAAACTTAATACTGTCTCTTCCCTCATCTTGAATATTGTAATTGACAGCTTTCGATTTTACGTACGACTCGCAGCACACGACTTTCGTTTATAACAACAGACTCGCCATGACACGTGCCGCTGTCATCGCAACTATGTTTTAAACGGTGAATTGCAGTAGACAAAATATTCTTTAACGTGCCAAACGTGGATTAAAAACAGCGTTACAATATTGAACTGTAACGATCGATTTTCCTAATATATGAAATATACCTTTCGTACGATATACGTACGTTTAAAAATGCACGAATCCCATGCTTTTGAGGAAAATTGATTCGATGTTTCAAAAATAACCTGCATGGGAATCGATTTTCGTCAGTCAGATATCGTAGTTACATAGAGGAAGAGAAATGTGCTATCGTCTTAGTTATCCGATCTAAAAATATTCATTTTTCATAAATTCGGAATAACATTCGAAATAGCAATCAATTATTACTTCGTTTATCCAGTATGATCGATAAATATGAAAGTTCAGATTAGATTCAAATAGGAAGACGGTTATTTTTCGTAACGCTTGTTTTATAATTCTTATTTAGCTGGATTAGTTGGAAATAATAGATTTAAACAGCTTGTGCGTGAAATTTCGTTTTGATTGTCGCGCCAGTCGGGGGGTACACGAGCTTACCATAGCGCCATCTCGATGTCTCGAAATCGAAACACATTCTGCGATTCTCGATGCCAATTGAGTTCGATAAGTGCAAATGGTCGTTTAATAACAGATGATTGAACGCGTACCGCGGCGCGGCCTAGCATTTATCTGTCAAAACTGGTGACGGTCGGCCGATCGGCAATGAGCCGGCTTATGCGTGCTTGTTGATTGTTTTTGCGCCGAGGTTTTTAGGTTATCTAAACGAATACTTTACCCGAAAGACGTGCGTGTACGTTTTGTGCGTTCAACATTGGGTTTCCCGAGCGGCACAAACGCATCGATCGTGAGTGTGCTTTGAATACTTTCGTTGATTATTATTATTATGTGATCGTGAATCAGGAAGGAACGAGAAGAAATACAAAGAGCAAGCGTCAACAGAAGAGAAGGAAAAAAAGAAAGCAAGATGCGAAACGTTCGAGGCAATGTTTTCTGCTATCTCATCGTGGCACTGCTTTTTCTAGCGCCATCCAGTTACGCAGGTAAGCATGGATTCTCTGAAACAATTTGCAGTTGGCGTTTGCCAGCAAATTAAGTGTCTCTGCACCGAGCGAGGCCGAAATTGCTTCGTTCAATCGAAGCATTGGGGTCACCCCTGTAAGGCCACAATAGTCTTCTTCCGCTTTTTCTCCGTCTCTCGCTTTACCCCTCTCTCCCTGTACTCGCGTCTCTTTCTTTCTGGCGCGAGCACGCGCGCGCTCTTTCTTTCTTTCTTTCTTTCTTTCCATTTCTCTCCAATTCCCTTGCTCTCCGACTATCCGCGTGTCTCTTCTCCTCTTGGTGCTTATGGTCCAGAAATCGAGCCCCCGCGGGTGTTGTGTTTTTCAACGCCACATCGATATGTTTCACTGGTTGAAACACGTTTCTCTCGCTTGATTCGCTCGCATATATTCCGTGTTCAATTTTTCAAACATCAATTACCGCCGTGTACATACTGTCTCGATGGAAGATAAATGATTAACGTAGCACGTAGCAGACGCTCGTTATCGCATAATCAATTTGTTTCGGTTGTACGGTAGTTGATATATAACGGCCGGTATTTCCCGTTGTAATTATACGGCCGACAATTTTTTCTTTCGACGGATTTCCATGAACCTACGGACCAAATATACGTTGGCCATATTTATTATTGTCTAGCCGGAAGGTACGAAGCTTATCGCGGTCAATTACAGTCGTTGATATATTTCACACCTTTGGTCGCTTTTTTTCCTCAAGGCACACAGCGTTCACTCTATAACGAAGAAGATGAGTCAGTGTTACGTTAACAAGTCCATACGTAGCGTTTAACGTTATTCAACACTAGTGCCAGTATCGGTATCAGTAGCAGCAGCAGCAGCAGCAGCAGCAGCGTCGTCTTCTTTCATTCCTCGCCATCAACGAATAGCGCAAGATAAATAAGACACGCACGAATCTGCTCGATCGAAAATGTAACTTTGCGTCTCGCAACCCCCTTTCGTGGGAAATAATTAACGCGCAGTTGACGTGCAAACGCTTTTATATTTAGCGGCCGTAATTAGCTCTGCGAATGAATAATATTTCGCGACGATTCCGTTAGTCATCCTGTATTGTCCGCCCATGTAATTTATTTTACAGAAGATACGGTTATCAACCACGTACGTTGAATGTTTCTATCATGGTCCAGTATGTGCTATATAAAGTGAAGTAACAGACTTATTAACAGTCTAACCGTAGTCGATAGATTTATATACGTAACATACAGTGGTTATAACAAGTATTTGCGTATTGCTCTATTTCTTATAGTATTTATACGCTAATTAATTAGATTCATGTATGTAAATTCGAAATTTCGTATCATTCACTTTTGTATTGGTACAAAAGTTGGAGAATGAGCGTACGTGCAAATAGTTTTCCGTTGTTATGTAATATTATTTGATAGAGTCTCGCCGTTTCCTCTAGTAGCGCACACACGTAACGTAAGGTTCAAACGAAAGGTGTCGTTGTTCTACAAATGTAAATTTTAACTAAAAATTCCTGCATATTAATAAATATAATCCATAATAAATATATGGAGAAAACCGAATGCGATGTTTCAAGGCAAACAGATATTCCCGACGCTGCCTTGGACACTGGCGAAATTCGTTTGCATTTCGACAAGTGTATTGCAAGAAGGCACCTTATCGAATTAATGCGATACCATCGACTTAAATCAGAAGAAAGTCCGTTAATTTGCTTGACTCAACCAACCTCCGTGTAGTTAACCTCTGTATTCTAGCTGATAAAACGAATTCGCCTCGATTAACTGATTCAGCCAATTTCGGCTCACGCAGTGTCGATACAGTCGCAATGTTATACCACTCTCGCTGGAAGCGCTTCGTGTCTTTTGTTCAAACGAAGCGAAAAATGATCGTTACTGTCGGCCGACTCCGATAGCGATAGAAAAACACGATAATGACGAACTCGTGACTATGAAATTTGCCGGCAGTTATCGTTATCGTTCAATTCGAGCGAGACGATCATATCGTTAACAAAATTTTATTCTTCTTCTTAGCTGTCTATTGTTTTGCGTGCATTTTATGCAAATCGATTAATAATGATTCATTAAATGGATACGCTGTAGGATAAAACGTGGTCTTTGTTCGTGCATAGCGTAGCTCATGAAAGTACGTGTTTGAGTATTTATCGTAGAAAACTTTACGTACGTATTATCTGTGTTATATAAAGGCATTCTTAAATTTCATTGACCGCTGTAACCATACATGGCTATGACGATCCAATCGGTATTTAAAACCAATCTGAGAATGTATATAGAAGTTGGAAGAGAAATCAATGTTCGTATACATAAATAATTAGCGTTAAAACGATCCCTTTAAGTAATTGACCGTTTAAATACTTTTCTTATCTTTGTGAAATACGTGTTTGCGGAAAGTATCGAAACGTTTCACACAACGCACATAGAGTATATTCGTAAAAGGTTTCCATAAAACAGGTCTCCAACATCTTCGAGAACCATTTCAAAGTTGCCAAAGTACATTAATCCTACAAGTGTTTCCTACAAGTGCTCTGGTTCGTTTCACCGTTTACCTGCTGTGGCCGATATCCGTACCTATTTTAACCTTTGCTTAGACGAATTAGCTGAGCTTTCTATGTCTTCCGCTTTCAATTCGTGCAATCTTTGTAGAAGGCACATTAGCTGATCGGGCCTCGTCTCGTTCAACGTGACGCTACACTGTGTTGATCTCGATGCGCTGTAATGATTGAGAGTAATTTATCGACTACTCAGATGTTTCAGCCGAAAATGCGACAAGCCAATTTCGACGGTGCGACATCAACAAAGCGATGGATCAGTGTGGCGAAAACGAAAGATGCTTTAAAAATTCGGAGAACGAAGAAGCACAGTGCAGATGCGTGAGAGGTTTCGAAGCGGACGGAGGCCAGTGTGTCCAGGTTACTACATTTCGCAACGTAATTATCGATCCGTCAACGATCGAAGTCCACTCAGGAGGTATATATATATAAAAACGTCGACAGCGAAAGATCTAATCTAAAAAGTTAGCTTGGTATCGGCGAAAACTAAACTATTCTGTGCAAATCTCGTAATAAACGGTCGAGCAAACAATTTTCCATGATACGCTATTTCGCTATTTTTTCTCTAGATTGACAATACGATTGCGTTAACTCGCTATATCGTGCATAGAGTAACCACGAGATAGGGTTATCGTGGAAGGAAACGTGTAATTAAGAAACGTTACGATTTTTCATGTCGATGGTGCTGAATGAAATTATTTTAAAATTTTGTTTAGGTAGTTCCATAGCTGCTGGCTTGTTTATACTGACTTTCCTCATAGTAATGAGCGTGTTACTGTATTTCGTGGAGAAGCGATATAAGTGGTTGCAACGAGTTCGACAGCTTCGTTCAAATCATTACGGCAATGTGCTAGTCACAAGAGACGACGACGACGATGACGATTCACCGATAGCGTAAGCAGGTACCTAATAGTAATAGTAATACGTGTGCCGTGTACAAAGTGCGAAAGTTTTTAACAAAAGCACGAACTTTAACGCAGAGACGCTCAGTTACACAATTCATAATTTAAAGCGACAAGCTTTGAGTTACCGCTGCGTGGATCGCCTTACCGAGTAACCGCAATAAAAATCTAGTACCGGTTCATGTCCAATTCCCTCGTCTTCCCGGGCGAGTTGCAAGGAAATTTCGATCGATTTCTCTGTCGATTTCTATCGAGTTCTATCGAGTTCTATCGAGTTCTATCGAGTTCTATAGGCAATGCATTTAACCGCTTATACCTCCGTGATCGTGACTTGGAGAATCGAACATTGAACGTCGCACATGAACGTCTTCTCTTGGAGCTTGTTACGCTTAGGGAACAATATTGTGTAACTCTGTGTACCTATATATGGAGGGAAGGTTTAGATACCAGGTATGTGCGAGACAAAATATCGTCGAACTGAATTAAGAGGCTAAATGTAAACGAGTGTTAGTGTAAGTAGAGGTGTTTTATGCCGATAGACATAAATCTTTCGTCTTTGAACGTGTAAAACGTATCCATCTCCGACTTTTTACATAACATCCATTCGGATGGTAATTACACATATGTACGTTTCTGAAGGTAAAAAGACGTTTCACCGACCATATTGGCAGGCTTATTGATGATCGCGCGATATTTATGTCGCCATTATTTAACGATTGAAAATAGACAACATTTGCATAAGAATACTGCTACTTACACGATCACCGATTCTACGTTTATATACAATGGTTATAAAGGATACGGGATAACTGACTGCGGTTTCGATAGTTTGTAAGAACATATTGAAAGCATAATTTTTTACGATAACATTAAGAAGCTGGTCAGTAAACTTTAACACGTTATTCATATGTTGTATAAAATCGGTGATTATCGGTCCATCTTTCGCTGCATACAAAATTTAGGACGAATTACACATTTACATTCTCAACTGTGTCTTCAATCGTGCAATGAAATTTGTGCATGTGACGCGATTAAACGTCGATCCGATAATTTTATAGACTGTCTTCCTTTCCAAGATTGCGTATAAATTTATATTATCGTTTGCCAATGCCGAAACTTTTTCGAAACTGACGAGACACACTCGGGATATTGAATCGTGTCGCGTGGATAAAGTTTTACCGTTCTCTCTGAATGTCTTGTTCTTTCGAGGATAACTCTCAAACGGATGTCACTTTACCAAAGAATAAACATTTCAGAATCTAAATTACCATATACGTACGCGCTAGCTGCGAGCAAAGGCATCCTTTTGTTACACGTATACGTGTCATTTTGTAATCGTAATTAATTAATAATATATATTGCGTATAGTACACTATCTACTGCATAATTACCATATATTATGTAATATATAATTAATTAATTATCATTGAAAAGTTTCTGTTACGTACGATCAGTGCACTCCCTAAATATTCCTGCAATTATATTATTATTAATCAACCGCGAGGGGAGTCGATGATTTTTGTCTTCGTTACGAGTCGAAGGGAGTTAACTTTTAAACTGCAAGACGTTTAGACACTGCTACACTCATACCAAAAGAACGTCGCATTTCTTATCGCGCTCGCTATTGTTTTTGTAATATAAAGAAATTTGTAAATAACTTTCCGCCATTCCGCGGGTGCGTATTCTTGCCAGCCGATCAGTCTCTTTCCTATAGCGTATAATCTAATCGTGATTCCGAAGAAAATCGCATATACATACACGAATATTCCTAAGAAGAAAAGTGAGGAGTCTCTGTCTCTCGCGAAAGATTATCGAAACGTACACATTTGCATTTATTTTGGATTTATACGCATATTTATATATATATATATATATATACAAACACATATATATATATATATCAAGATATATAAATATAAATATTATATATATATTTAACCTATTCTTATACTCTATCATTTATGTACAGAACTACGCGCTAGAAGGTAATCAGAGCAATTAGTCGGTGCTCGAGATATCGATTCTGATTGGTTAGACCGCTCGGCATCGCGAGACGAGATTTGATATTTTTATAGTTGGCGAGTACAAATTGAAACGGTGCGACAGGTATTAGCGAATTATTGTTTTTAGTTGCGTATCGCCGGAAATTCTCTCGTAGTTTGCGATACGATCATAGATGCGATAAACGTCACCGCTCATTTCACTTGTTAACGACACGTCTATTAGAATACACTTCTGCGATGCAGTTTGACAATTCGACTGACTGTAATTATTGTTACCGTTTTTCATAATAGCCACGTTTACGCAAAACATCGACAATCTTGCGTTACAACTTGTTGCGGTAGTTGGAAATCGAATCAAGCGAGATGGAAGAGAGAATGTTATTCTATAGATTTAATTCGTCCTCTCGTGTCTACAGGGACGACTTGGTTTGTGTGTACGTGGCTCTGTTGACTTGTAAATTTTACTCTGTGATGTATTTTACGTTATCCTTGATGAAACGTTTATTATCGATTAATTAATGTTCTCTTGGCACAATTTGTTGAGAGTAATACTTGCTCGATTGCAGGAACATACTGTATTTTCGAGTTACTTGACGTTGTACGTACATATCGCATAACCGCTTTAGATGCAAAATATTAACAAGAAATTTGATCGTTTCTCCGACAATGAAACATCGTTTTCTCATGGCAAATTTTGTGTCCAAAGATTGTCTAAAACAGCGCGTCTAAAAATTAAGAGAAATCTAACAAAAATCATTGAATTTGTCTATTTCTAATAAATGCGTACGAAACGTGTCGTCAGAATTAAGTCATCAATGACCACAATGAAGGATTTGTAAATATTCAACATCGATAAATATAAAATAGAAAATAAAGAAAATAACACTCAAACGCTGTACCATTGATTATTTTACGTTCCTCTTAACCAACCGTTTTAAATTAATACGTACCGTTATTCATTCTCGTATAATTTAATCTTTGCACAAGTTATGCGACGATGAATAGAATTTTGATCTTTTTAAGATAGACGATGATCCTATTTTTGTGGGTTTCCATTCGTAGCAACCTCCACGTGGTGAGACCTGGGCAATCGATATTATTTACGATATAATACCTGTATTGTACGTACGTAATATCGAGCTAATGGCTACGAGATCAACCTTCGTTCACTGCATATACCTTTCGAAAATTTGTTATAATTAGTAAGAAATACATTTAACATAAAATAGTAACGTTTATATATGCACACTGTCGGTCGATTTAATGATTAATTTTAATAGTCGCTTCGTTATATGCAGTGCTCGAGGTTAATCAATCTCGATATTTGTATAGCAAACGTCTACCAGAAGAAGGAAGAAAGAAGATAGGAGCTTGAGCGCAGACGTTGAGCGAAGAGAGTGCAGACGTTGAAGAAAGAAGAAAATTCAGTCCGCGATAAAGTTCATGTTGGGATATGAATTAGATTTATACATTTTGTCACTCTTTAATATATTAATATTTTAAGTATAGATGTTGAAGAAAGAAGAAAATTCAGGCCGCAGCGAAGTTCAAGTTGGGAATATGAATTAGATTTATACGTTTTGTCACTCTTTAATATCGTACGTCAAGACGGGTATAATTTACATTACATTAAAGATAAAATGCATACTCGAGAAAACTTACTTGCTACTATTGTCGAAAAGAAAATCGAGACGACGAATGTGCTTTCGTAGAAAACTGTTTACACGCGTATCATCGCACTGGGAGTAATAATTTAACTCGAAGGAATAGTGAATAATCGCGCGCGTATTTACAAGTTTAGCCGAAAGTAGAAACCGTTGCAATTTACATCTTCGATCAGATATTTATACTGTGACAGTTGATAAAATAAAAATAGTTGAACAGCTAATAAGTTAAGCTAGTTAATAAGTGGCTAATATTTAAAACATAGTTTTTGAAAAAGTGCTACAGGGAAGAATGAATTTAACGTCGTCGATACTAATGCTAGAAGCTATTTCGGACAGTGATAGTTTTTCGATCATTCGGTCGAATAAAAGGTCATTAATTTCTGGATTCGTGATGATTCGTTTTAACTGTGCTCGATATTTGCTCGCCTCTCTGTGTAGTAGTTTGATTATTCGGATATTCGTTCTCTACTTTCAAGATCTAATACGCGAAAACCATCCGCTTTCCTGTCCCCACCTATGAAAGACATCGAAAACTTTGACCACACGACCAAGGGTCTAATAAATTCCTTTATTCTGAAAGGAAGTTTGCTTCTGTAAAAGATCGTTCCTTGAAACGTTCGATCGACGATGGTACGATCGACGAAACGTGCCCGCGAATCGACCGATTTCCTAACGTTCCAAAGCTGTTCTGTCAACATTTCTTCGTCGTTGGAATTTGTCTCAGTAGCCGGTGTAATCGTGCCATGATCCTCTTTGCGGCCTATATTGCGCTCCACCGATCTGAATCGTTTCGGGCGTTCTGTAATATACGGTTCTTAGTCTGTCGTTGTTGCTAACCGCTGGCAAAAATTGAGAATTAGATACGAATGGTTTCTGTTGCTGTTGATTTACGGGCCTGGAAACTTTGTAATTATTCTCGGACGATTGTAGAACCGCGTCTCTTCCTAGTTGTCTGTGAAGAGGTAGAACGAATCCACTGGGCAAGTTTGCCTCCTGATTCAGCGTAGGCGTTAATGCGTCGTTCAAAGTGACGTCGTACTCGCTTTCCGGGATATCCTGCAAGCGATGCGTCACCTCGTTCAGCCTTTGTTTCACTCTGTAACTCTGAGGCCCTGTTGGCTGTTCCTCGGCTTCGTCGTTTTTAAAGGTAGACCCGTAAACGTTTGAATTTTCGGTCACGGTTAGTCGGCCTTTGTTACGGAACGAACCCGAGACCTGCACGTTTCCTTCGTTACTCTGTTGATTGGAAAATTCCTCGGTGGGCCATTTAGCTAGTCCTCCTCCAAAGTTCTCTTCATTTTCTGTTTGTTCCTGCTTGGATACCCTAACAAACGCATCGCTTATAGTCTTTTGTTCTTCTTCTTCCCTTTGTCTCTCAGTCGGCCTTCTAATCGCAGGTCTCGCTATAGATGTATCATATTCGTCATTATATCCATGCTGACTCTCGGTTTGAACGTTCCTGTACGTATCGTGATTTTCGTTTTCCTCTTGTTGCGTTTTAGGCTCTTGATTAGATTCCCCGAGGTTGTCCTGCGTCGCCTCGTGCACGTAATAAGTTTTCCCTCTCTCCTGAACGTTTGTCCTTTCAGTCGGTCTGTCCTCTTCCTTCTTGGACGCGGTAGCTTTCACACCAACCGGAGACAAGCCTCTTGGATTAGGGTTCCCGCCCCTAGATGGTAAGAAGGGTCGTTTAACGATGCGAACCGTGGTTCTTGGCGGTGGAGCGGGTGGATCTTCCGGTTCGTCGTAATAATCTTGCGAGTATTCCTCCAACGACGCGGTATGATAATGGCCACGATCGCGCTTTTCGTCCTGATCTCGTTCTTGGTAATCCGACTGCTGATTCGTTCGATACGATTCTCCATCCTCGGTCGGCGTTCGCGTCGTTTGAGTCTGCGCAGATTTGGCTTGTTTTTCGGTAAAAGTTTGTCTATCGTTCGTGGGTTCTTTCGCAATTGATTCTGCTTTATGAACGAGTTGTTCGGGCAAACACGTGGTGGTAGTCGTCGTAGTAGTCGTGGTAGTGGTCCTCTCCGTGCGATCGTAACCGCTGCCTCTTCTGGACGAGTCTGTAGTTTCTTGTAAATCCTTGGATCTTGAACCGGTCCTAGAACGATCTGGCTCGCGTTCTTTATCTTGAGGTCGATGTGGTCTTTCTGGCTTGTCCGTGTCCTGCGTTCTTCCTCGATCACGATCCAGTGGTCTCTCCGCGTTACGATCCTTTCCACGATCGAGGGATCGATCCCTTCCACGTTCTACACCTCGATCCCTATCTCGATCGTAGTAGCGATCTCTCGAGCGATCCGAGTGTTTTCTTGACCGCAGGTCGTCTTCGTCGTCCCGATATCGAGCTCTGAAATTAGAAATTTTGTTGATTTTCTTCAACCTAAAGTAATTGTATATTTTAGATGAACGTACGTTCGAAGATGTTGCTGTGTTAGACACGTATGTTACTTCGCGCATTACGCATGTTACGGTATCGTTAGATAATGTGTTGCGATCAATTAGTTACGACAGACGAATATACAGATAATTGTATCAGTGTTGTGTACGTACGTTACCTTACCTGTAGGGTCGGCCCCTATCCCTTTCTATGGTGTCATAAAAGTCTCGATCCCTGTCTCTATAAGTTGGTCTCCTTCTCAGTGGTCTTCGAACTGGTCTCACATCTTCTAACTCATCTTCGTAATAGTCATCGTCTGCAACGTCCGCCGGTCTCCTTCGAGGTTCTTCTGCAAAGAGCGTGGATCGCGCTTGTTTAAAGTCTTGTATCGTATTTAATTTAAATCGATCATATACGACGAATCGTTGGAACATTGTCGGCGCATTGAAACTTACCGGTCGATTGAACAGCTGTAGCTTTGTAGGCGTATCTGTCCTGTTCGGAAAGCGGCACGGGTCTTCGAATTTTTGGAGGAGTTCTCGGTCTTGCATAGACCGACGTTGCAGGTGCTGCAGGCTTTACCAAGCCATCCGAGTTTCCAGTTGCGCCCGAAGGCGGAGAACCAGCTTCTTTATCGTCGTAATCGTCTCTATACCTACGAAAGAATTTGTTTAATTCCAACTATGGAACTATGTCGTCGAACTATCAAACGGAAAAGCATTCGCATTTTTGTTCACGAAGCAATTACCTTTTATCGGAGTAGCGACGATCGTCGGTGTCTCTAAGCCTCGACTCGGTTCGTCGATCGTCCAATTCCGCGTCGTCGAGTTCTCTGGACGCGGACCTTGATCCTTGTTCGGGATCTCTAGATCTGACTCTCGTATCTTCCTCGAGAGGATCTCTCGCCCTAGTAGGGTCTCTTCTGTTGCTTCTAGGCGGATACCGATCCCTGGCGCTCGCGTCACGATCTCTGTCGTCCCTGGGGATTCCTTCCCTAGACCTTGGAACGTCTCTGTCTCGGAAGTCACGATCCCGATCTCTAAAATCACGATCTCTGTCTCTTCTGTACTTTCGGTCGTCGTAGTCGTAGTCGTCTCTGCTGTAGCCACGTGGACGACTATAATCGTCGTCGTAATATTCTTCGTCGTAGTAATCGTACGCTGGTCGTCTTCTGAAGGGTCTTCTTCTTCGTGGAAGATCTCTGTCCCTCGGTAGCTGACGTCCTGCGGCGGCTGTTACCGGTGCCACGGTAGTTGTCGTCGAGGTGGATGTTGTGGACGTTGTAGTGGCCTTGTAAAGGGCATCGTTCCTGTGCCAGTATTTCTTCGAATTGGCGCAGTCCACTTCGGAGACGAAGTGGCAGATGAAGGTCTTTTGGTCGAACGCCGTGAAATTCGCGCACAGGAAGTCGTATCTCGTTCCGAAAAGGCAGTGATGGTACACCTTGAAAACGAAGAAACGCGAATTATTGGATTTTTCATGGAGACAAACAGATCGTGATAAAATTACAGATATATCGAAATAAAAAATGAAGAAGCTTTGAATGCTCGAAATTCGCGAAAGTAGGAACGCTTTTTTTCTTCTTCTTCGAGGGGTCTCTATCTCGTCAGGAACATTTTGATAATTTTTTTTTTTTTTTAAGAAACGATCTTCGACACTCGTAACATACTTTTCACCGAACACAGACGCTCGTCGTTGCCAGACACTGTCGTAGCTTTCACACCGTGACTACGTGTGCTCGAGTAATTGCCACAAGCGCGTCTGGTGGTATTACACATATAGGCGGCTTGTCTCTGTAAAAGTATCTACGACTGTCTGGTCGGATTATCTAAAGGTATTATCTGGAATCATTCAGAGCACGTCCAGGTTGGTTCGTACAACAACTTGTTCGTTCGACTTTGTTTCTTCGAGACGCTGTCTCATTCATTTTTTCACCGTGTTGAACGACAGACGGGGATCCTCGTCTACTTCCTTCCTTCGTTGGTCAATCGTTATTCCGCATGTTTTATCTCGTTTATCCCAATTTTTAATCGAATCTGTTCGCATACGCGCTCGCTAGTATCCAACAGCCTGTAGTTTCTCTATGCTTTGGTAATTTTATTGGAAAGTCAGAGTCTGCTGTTCTAAATTGCAGGAAGTAACTCGTTGCGTATCTGCATGACAAGAACGCGCTCGGTTTAAAATTACTCGAAACTCTGCTGTTGTTTCCAAGCATCTCGAACCGGGTTAGTCGAGCGATTTCGCGATGATGGATCGCGATTATTGCTCAACTTCCAGCTGCTGCTAAATGTCAAACGTACGGCCAACTCGACCACGAACGGTTATCGGAGAGGCACGATCGTTACGAAAAGTATCGCAAAACCATTTTAGCGGTCATAAGTTGGATGAAGCGAAACACGCGTCTAATCGTGAAACGTTCTATCGGATCGCTCCGCTTTGCTTCGGAAGAATTATTCTCTTACTTGTACTCTTTCTGTATGATATCCTGTTTTGCCTCGGCATCGTTGCTTCACAGAGGGCTGAGCGTGGCGAATCTGCCAACATTTGCATGACAATAGGCCCATTCGTTCGGTAGCTGGGGCTAAACGATCGATAAGGAACGTCGGAAAGGGGTACTTTGCAATCGCTTTCACAATCGCAAGATCGCCGCGCGTGAATCTCGAAACGGTCAGGGACGGGAAGTGTATCGGACCGCGAAAGTCTCTTCTCTTCTTCGTGTTTTTTCCGCCACAACCTCGTCTTTCTCGCTTTTCCCACCGGCATTCTCCTACGCGTGCTACGTCGAGGTGTAAAATTTCCGTTTCCTCTCCAAGTACTAAATCGTCCGCTGAATTCGTTTCGTTTATTTCTCTATTATTTAAGAACCTGCAGTTTCAGTTCCGTTGCTTTGAACGTAAATGGACGATCGATTTTAGAATGTTGGAAACGTTTGACGCTTTTTGAATCGATAAGTTTTTTTGTTCCATTCGATATCGGATCACGAATTTCGTTTCTCTATTCGCCATAAGGTCAATCATTTCGTTTTGTGTTCATAAAACGCATTACGAAAAGGATAGACTTGCGTCGTGGCAGCAACTTGTCAGACCTAATGGATAAAGATGGTTCTCGCCATCAAACTGTGATCTCTTTTGTTCGCGGTCGGTGCTCGTCCCGTCGATAGAAACGGAAAAACCGCAGTCACGGACCGTTGACGTTTGTTCATTGCGCGAGTGGACGATACACCTTGTCAGAAAATCTTTCCCGGGCATTCATCCAGATGACACTGACTTTCCTTTTCACTAGAGCGATCACGATACCCACTTTTACTCTTGCAATGGACGCGATCGGTCCCACGTTTCACGATCGTTTCACGATCGTTTCGCGATTACGGACTGATTTCCGCAAGAATGCTACGCACGATGTTTCTCGATACTTGCATACGTTTCATCGTACACGTTGTATTTTTTCTCATAGCGTCCCTCCTGATAAAGAATGCTCTGGCATTTGTCAAGTAAATTCACGAGACTGGGCAAAGATACAAAGCGCCTCGAGGAAGCACTTGGACATTTGACTGGAAAATGTTTGCGAACGTGTTAGGCGTCACACGTAACTCTTTAAAATTTTATTACTACTATGT
This sequence comes from Bombus soroeensis, assembly GCA_014737365.1. Taxonomy (NCBI): domain Eukaryota; kingdom Metazoa; phylum Arthropoda; class Insecta; order Hymenoptera; family Apidae; genus Bombus; species Bombus soroeensis. The sequence continues at coordinate 1,274,931 of JACXIL010000192.1, forward strand.
ACTATTTGTTAGTAAGTGTGCGTTATATCGTTGACGAAATTTCGAAATAGTTGAGGAGCAACAGGCATTTTCTCAGACGCGGATCAGCTTGTCCTCGATCTTACAGTTTTGTAAGTTGTTTCCGCGTTGTAGGAATCTTCGTGTTACTTTTAAGAAGGTCTCCGAGAAACGAGAAACGAGAAACGACAAAGTTCGCTCGGTTATGCGGAATGATCGTGAACGTAAAATAACGTAAAGAATAAGCGAACGGTCGAGCGCTTGTTCCCCTTTGGAACCTTTGAGGCATCTCCAAGTCGACGGTGTATATCCTTCAAGATGTTCACTTTATTTACAGAAAGAGAAAGTCCACCAATTTTCATCGCCAAGAATAGCTAAGCGATTGATACCGCGTCAAGCAGAATAATTACGAAGAGTCATAGTTCTCACCTGGCATTTGTGAGGCACGCTTGCGTAAAAGCCATCGTGAAGACCATCGCATTTAAAGTCGATGTCCTCCGGTATGCTGTTGTAAAACGGATAATCGCTGAGATTGTAGCCGTTCAGTTCACGAGGCAGATTTGGGTCCCAGATGTAATCGATCTGCGGGATTCCTGTGAGGACGTGTCCAGTCGTCGCGTTCGTTTCGGTGGCCACCGTTGTGACCGTCTGAAAAAAGTCACAAACAGCATTCTCCATGAGCTACATTACCGGTCGTAAGTATCTGGACACCTTGATCAATTTGCAATAACAATACGTGCATATCATTAACATTTACTATCTTTTTCTAGAGTCAACGTATATATATATATATCAGAGTATATTAAAATTAAATACACAATTCGATCAAGTGCCAATCGATTTTAAATACTATTGCTAAAATCACGATATCTCTATCGATTTGGAAGAATCTTCCTTGTCGCGTCTACGTATAGTTTGACGGTCGAACGAACTGAGAATAATCAACTGCTTGAGTAACAAGTTCGCCCTTTTTCGTGTCTGACGCCTACGGATACAAATTTTCCAAGGATTTCCGAGTCTCTTTATTTGTAATTTTCAAACAATGCCATTCTGTCACAAAAGTTAAGCAAGCGTCCACGCGTTTGCGAGCGTAGCAGCGTGTACATAGTCTGTGAGGCGGTAGTTATCTAATGCATCGTAGTTTTACCGTGGCTCTCGGTAACGGTCAGTGATGTGCTCGCGATGCTACTTCGATGATGTCACGATGCCGTTTCTATGTGAAGGTAAACTTGTCTTTGAACGCGCCTCAACGGTGGTTTAGATAGACGTTAATTAATTTAATATGAATGCGGCGTAATCGAGAGATCTGAACCGGTGGACTGTCGTAAATTACAACGATTTGGGAGAAACGCTCGTAAAGAGACGTATCGTTTAGACGATGCTACCGGTATCGCGATCTTTCGCCCTATGCATCCTCGTTTCGTTGCATCGACTACACCAGCATGTATAAATGGAAAATAGAAACAGACGCGTGGTTTGTCGTGACTGTAGCATCATCAACGCGATTTGCATCATCGACGATAAACGATCTGCCCGTTCTATTCCTGCAGCGGCAAATCGAGGCGCAACACGACAGGATCGCGCTACAACCACGCTTCGCATTATAAATTCACTGCTCGGAGCTACGCGAGCAACGTCTCGATTCGATTAGATACGCCAAAAAAAGTTGAGCGCAATTCTATCTCTATGTCTGCTGCGATTAGAACGTTACTTCGTCAGGACATACCTCTGTATCTTCGTTTTCATTCTCGTGGACGTGGCTGTCTTCGGTGGTGCTGCTAGTGGTCGTCGACGTGGAAGTTGTCGCGATCTTGAATTTCGGCCTGGTAGGCTTTCGTTCGGCTGAAACTGCGTTGGTCAACAGAATTCCTGAAATTGAGAAAAAAATGTTCAATATTCGTTGGCGAAACGAAATACGATCTGAAACTTGGTAGTTGATGTTTCTCCTTCGGTTTTCCCGTATTGCGGTAAACGTTGTTGATCGAAACGTGACTATTAAAAGCAACGGGACAGGTTTGATAGCTGGAACGTGCTGGAATGGGACACCGGTTAGACACATGGTAAATAATCAAAGGCCGATACGCATTCACGGGTTGCATAAGTCACGAAGAAGCGTCGGCGTTGCGAAACCTGCGCATGAGAAGAGCAGCGAGAGCTCGGTTTTAAGTGTTGCAATTTTCGCGGCGCAGGTGAATGCGTTCGGTTGGGCAATTGTTTTCAAGCGGATCAAGGCTGTCTATCGATCGTTTCTTTCGTGGGTGAGTTTCGTCGATTCACGAGCAGATTGTACAACACGATACGTCTAATCATTTTACTTTCGTCGGACCGAGCGTCCAAGGATAAGCTTTTGCCCTGTCTCTTATTTTTCCCCGCTACCATAACGATGTCCCGTTAATGAACTTGAATTATCGCAAAATCTTTGCGCACCAACTACGTCTAATTAAATCAAACCGGTTCAAGGTCGGCGGATCGGCGACAACCTTTCGAACCAGACAGGATAACTTGTCGTCCCGTGGAAAAAAACGCGATACTTTCGCCGATGCTCTGTTTGTAAGGGGTGTCCGATAGCGAAGCGGATCGGATGGGTACGATCGACGTGGGTGCGAGGGTCTCCTTACGGTCCTTTTCGGAGAGTGAACGTCCTCGATGTCGAAAAACACGTCGTCCGCCAGCGGTTGTGCACCTTCGTAACGGGATCGTGGTTTTCCAAGCTGGAATCGATAACAACGAGCAACCGGCGACGTTGCATAAAAATGAATTATGGGAACGTGCTCGCATTCCGTTTGTGAGAAACGCTCGCACGGGCACACCCCTGCTGCAAATGTAACGGCGAAACATTTTCGTGACGAAACAGACTGCCGGAGCGGCGGTCTAAACAAATTGCTTCGTTCCGATTCTATCGTATCGCCGACTAACGATTGTCTTTTCGATTCCCGCTCGAATGGGAATGCCATGGCATTCTCGTTAAAAAAGGGGCTCGACGATACTAATTTCTTTCGCTCATTTTCCATCCATTTTCCATCCATTCGCATAATTTAATTCTTACGTTAACGAGATACTCTTGCACGATCAAGCGCGATACATCGATGGTAGAACCGATTATTCGAAAGATGGGCGACGTATACTCGTTTGAGAATGGTAAACGTTCGTGCAAAACTATGGTTGAAAATTTTTGTGATCCCGAGGAATCGAGACGCGAGTATAGGATACACCGTATCGTTCGGTAGCTTTCAAACAAGTTTTCGAAGGCCTCGGCTGGCTGTCGCTCGATGCGAGAAACGAATAGTCGTCGAACAAGTGAAAATGTCAGAAACCGCGTTAAGTGTACACGTGATCGTTCAACAATGTCCCATTGGACGACTGCTTCTACGTCCAGGGGATTGTGTCGGGTAGCGACGAAAGCTGCTTGCTCGAAATTTTGTATTACGTTCGTCTCGTTTTTCCGATGCCTCGATCGATAGAGAATTTCGGAGCTCGTCGGTTCGCACTGCACGTCGCTATGGGACAAAGGAAGCGGACTTGTTGATATGCACGACAGGTTTGTCTTTTCCTTTGTGGATTCTTTCTGTGAAGTTCTTTCGCGCGTCACACGTACGCGGTTCATCTGTGTCGTGAATACGAAACGTAGCATCTTCTTTTTCAAAATAAGTTGACAGATTCGAACTCTATGAAGCGAACTCGATTCGTACGGAAGGATGAATATACGTAGGTGGGATGCCGGTGTGAACGAACCTCGAATAACATCGATGCTAAACTCTCGGATGGAAGGTCGACCGCTGTCTTCGGCATTCCTCTCCGGATATGGAGAGTCCAAAAATACTAAGCTCCGTCACATCGCAACCATCGCCAACTGCGCTTTTACTTCCATCGAAATACGATCGACGATTCAAATCATCGCGGATATATCAAAAGATCGTGTGCGATATGCTTTAAATGGCACAGGGCGCGATCACTGTGTTTGGCAGCGAGTCTTAGAAACGTGTGTTTTACTTACCATACAGAGCGAGCAGAAGCCACCTTTTCTCCCGCATGTTGGCGCTACTGTAACAGGCAGAAACATTTCTAATTAATTCGATGCGAGAATTTCGTAAGAGCGTTTCGGCGTTGATGCAATATCGTAGCTACGATCGTATTAAAAATTGACATGGAGGTGGACGTGGATTGCCAAAGCTCGATATCCACTTGTATAAAGCATAATCGAGACGTAGTTCTGGCGTCGACCGTAGACCGGTACAGGCACTCGAGCATATGGGAACGGTTAGGAACTTTCTCTGTGCTGTCACCACTGCTAACCATATAATGCAAGGATAATGTAGGTGTTATATAAATGCACGATCACGTAATACCGGGTGTGACTTTGTCGTCACTGCTGCGCATGCTACTTCTGTTAATTACTAAAACAAAGAGAACTTCACTCTCAGGGTACCCGGTATATCTCCTCCTCTATTTCACCGATGAAACTTTTTCGAAACACCTACTCGTCCTTCTATGAGCAAACAGCGAAGAGAATCGGCATAGGCGGCAACGATTTTACAGAGATATATTTCGATAAATCTAGCGGACGATATTCGAAGGTTCAGTTTTTGACGTATTCAGAGCAGATTCTCTTAATTTCGAAACGGAAACTGGTGAAAGTAGTTTGGAGATAAGATTGGCTTTCGTGATAGGTTTTGACTACGTAATTCGGTATTTTTTACCTTTCCCCGATTAAAGAGACGATTTACAATATAGATGTTCGCCTTTGAAATAAATTATGTCGTATTTCCAACTATAGAAATTTCTGGTTAAGGCTGACGGATCGAAAAGTGTAACGTAAGGCATTGAAAGTTCATTTCACGGATCTCTCTGTTTAGTATTGGATTCCGACGATCGGAATTTTCTAGTCTTGCCTCGGTTTTGGATAAAAAATGTAGAGCATTCGGGTTAATCGCGGCATATTTTCGAATTAATTAAGCGCTCTATCGCGCTCCAGTTCGCAGACGGATCGTTATCGTTCGTGTAAAAGCGGCAGGAAAAAGCAGCAGGATGGCTGCGCTCTTCTCGGAGATAGAGAATCATCGCCGCGTTGTTCGGTTACGCAAGTCTCGTTGTTGCTTTCTTCGCTCGTGTCACAACGAACTGTTGTGCGAGTTCTCAGGCCTGCTGGGAAATTTAGTCGCGTTGTTGGTCGCGTTCGGCAGAAGCCACGATTACGCGATCGTGTTTGCACGGTATTTCTAAAATGGCTAGAAAATCAAGCCGAAATGAATTCTCTCGCCATTCGACTCGCTTGCAGAATCGTGTAGATACTTTGAAACGCCCTCCGGCTGTTCCAGGGTGAATTACGTAGTCTTAATGCAAATACGTTTCCTCCAACGGACAAACGGAGGATTCATCTTTATCGAGTTGCGCGCGGAACGCGACGCTCGTAACGTTACCTTACGGTAAATTACGTTGTGTTACAGCACACGTAACGGTCATCCCGCGACCGCTAAAGGTCACCGGAAGTTATGGCTAGCACGACCAGTTGCCCGACCCACTTCATTTCTTAAATACCTTACGATAGCTAGTGCTTTCGAATATCCTCCGAGGCGTCCTCCGGAAATGAAGTTCTAAGTGAATTTCGTTCTTAGAGCTCGAACAATTCCGTCGTACGTGAACAATTCGTAAAAATTCTACTGGCAGGGATATATTTTCCATTCTATACGCAGGAGCAATTATTATCGCGCGTATTTAGAACGTGGTTGCCTCCGTTGTTTCTTCCCCTAAGACATTCGCGATTTTTCAGATAAACCATCGACGCAAGGCGTGGTTAGAAAACCCGATAGCCTTCAAAAGTCTTACAGGTTTGTGCAGCAAGCTTTCATTTCCTCGTGCTTGGAGCAGCCGCTATCGACGTTGCGTTATCGTACATTCTTACGAAAAAGTTGTACGTTGGACAGTGGCAACAACGACGAAGCGACGAAGGAAAACAGTCATCGAACGACTATGTTCCGCGTCCATTCGTACTAGTTTCCGCATTTTTTCGAACATTTATCCCGCGTTAGGTGCTTTAGCAACTCGAGCGTTTCTCTCGATCCTACGCTCTCAATTGTAAAAACAATTACTTAAAAGCAGAACGTGAGAATCGACTTCTCTCTAGTTTCGTTTCGTTGTTCCTATCGTTATACATATATATCGCAATCGTACACGGAGCAAACGTAGCTCACGTTCACCGGAAACTCGAATCGCGGATCATTGTACAGTGGAAAAAGCTGTTAGAAGTCAGCCAGGCGCTTATCGATGATACGCTGCAAATAGATTCAGCTCGTCGCGATCAAACGTTCCGTGGAAAGGTTTTTCGCGATGAGGTCATACGCTTTCTCGTCGATTTTCCCGTAATCGGCACTTGGATTATCGTTGAGTAATCTTATCGATTTGAGCGCGCACTCGATTCGAGATCGCGCTCGGTCGTCTAACGCAACTGATCGGGCGAGGTCAAGGCACGGAGCAATTATGTTCGATCCTGAAAAAGAAAGGTAACGCGATATTTTCCCAGTCGTTAGATCAGGGATATGGGATACGAGGCAGGCGAATTGAAACGAGGGAACAGGCGCGTTTCACACGACCGCTAGCTGCCACTTTTATCCGTGTTTCATGTTCATTCGACTACGGATTACCGCGTCGTGGGTAGAAAGTGTCCCGTCGAGACGAGTACCGGTATAATGTACATTCCATATAGACGTGCACGCGGTCTTCTCCAACGCCGTAACTCGTTAGACACTTGTTGCATTCGCGGTGCACGGCACATAATTACGTACAGTGGATAGAGAGGACTGTGGTCAGGTCCGGCGCGATATCAGGCACAGACGCCGTCTCGTTCTTCTCGTTCGTCGCTTTCAATTAAAATCACGGTTTACAGTTATTGGTAGACGCGATCGTAGGATAACGAGACAGACCACGAACGTGGGTTTCTTTTGCATCGTTAATAATCCTCCGCGTCGTTTAGGAAAAGGATTGCCGTTTCGTATGTAGAAAGTATTGGATTGTGCAGGCGAACGAGTATGCCACTGGCGTCGATACTTGCCCGAGGAATATGGAACGAGACTACGTCGCGATCGCTTTTATTCACCTGGCAGCTCGAACAGCTGTTGTCGTAACAGAGAGGAATTAGGATAACGCGGATCTACCTTGAAAAGCTAGGCCTTGAAAGTATGGAAATCTATTTCAATGTATCCTACTCACTCACAGAGACACGAAAATCGAGCATCGTTGCTGCGAAGGTGCGCTTTAATGCTGACTGGTTTTTCGTGTCAAGGTGTCAGAATTATCCGGATTGGTCGCGTGCGAGTAAAGCTGACAAAAGCTGATACGCGACACGCCTGCTTTACGCCATAAGACAATGAGCGTTCGATCGAACGAGAAGAGGAAACAGCCGCCACGACTACGAAAAATTGCGCTTGTTAGAGTTTCGAAAGACCCTAGCGTTCGTTTGCAATCGAACGTTCTCATACGGGTCCTTCTTCCAGAAAGGTACAGTCCTCGATTTTTCCTAATAATTGTATCGTACTTGTTAGTGATAATTATTACAATTCCTGGTAACGGTTTCTTCTCGTATAAACACCAGGCTGGAGTATCGTTCGGCGAATATAATCGATCTCGCGTTCGCTAAAAGCGGTCAACTTACGTAACGCGGTATCCATTCATCGGTGGTAATCGTTGACTAAGGAGCGCGTTTATCACCGTCGCGGTGATCCCTAGATTCGTGAGTTTTTCGACCAGTTCGAGTTCGTTCAACCAGGAATCGAGGACGCGAGGTTTAATTTTTAATTGACAAAATCGAAACGTTTCGTGGAACGACGATCCGTGAGAGGCGGTGACTACGTTGCTCTTGCCGCGGAGAGAACCGGCTTTGGGATAAACGATTTCACTCTGCACCGTGAATAAAATTTATTCGACCGTAAACTGCTATTTGCCACGTTTTATCGACGCATTGTGTAAGCCTGCCGCGACAAATAAACCGGCGTTACAAACCCAGAACGCTAACGGTGCGAGGCTTCTGCTCGCGGAGTCGTGTACCGCTTTTTTCTTGGTTCGGCGTTAGTTGGACGGTAAGGAGCAAAAACGAGCCACGAGTTAGCGAGATTAACGATATTGATGATAAGGAAAGTGGTAATAAAAAAGGAGTACGCTTTCCGTTTGTTCTCGAGGCCTGCAGCCATATTACGCTTATCGGCGGTCGTTTCACGATCCAGAGTCCGATTTCGCCATCGTTTCGGAGAAAATTTTGTAACTGGGAATCGACGCGATTCCGAAACCGCAGGAAAGTTATTGCACGGAAAGAAACATTGCCGGAATCGGAAATTGGACTTGTCTTCACATCCTCCTCTCTCTCCTACGAATTTCTTTCTCGCGAGAGAAAGAGACTCGCGTATATAATTAGCGCGATTAACGTGTCGCGAAGCCGTTACGCCTCTTTTCTAGTGTTTTTCAGCCACAGCAACGATAGCGCGCTGAGAGAGCACAACGAGCCCGATACTGAATCGTACAACAGACGTTTTACGATTGCTTCCTACCGCTTCTTAAATTATACCCGCGTCTAGAAATTACACCGCCATCGAAATGGAGAATACTCGAACCGTCGAATGGCACGAGATCACAGAAGATCGTGCGATTAATTAGTCGAATTATTACGAAGAGCCAAAAGTATAGAAAGGACGAATGCTACTAAAGAAACTGGAACTAATACTCGCAACACGATTTACTTAATTCACCACTTTATCTTCCGAGCCTTTTTCCAGAAAGTTGCACGATCGTCTCCGCTTGAACGGAGATTTCACGATCACCGGCTTGCGGTCTGTCTCTCAGTTTCACAGCCGCTGTTCGCATTACTACTTTAAAGTATCGTTCACGAAGACAGATCGTGTATATCGAATCGATCGGTGCAGATCGCGCCCGCATCATCGAAAGTAGATATCGCGCGATATTCACGCGTGCCTCGTAGAACAGTCTGACACACTTTGTTTCGTTTCGAAAGCGATGGTCAAATTTCGCCTTATCCCAAGGCGAGAAATAGCTGCCAAAATCGTCTTTCCCTTGTCTCTATTCCCGATACTCTATAGACGACTTAGCTCTCCTTTCTCTACAGTCGTTAAGAGTTTCACGTTACAGTAGCCAAGAACATTTTCGAAATCGAGAGGAAGGATCGACTCACCAAAGAATAAAAAATAGTTGGAAAAATCATTCGCACGCTCGTGCAAGACCAACGGCATCTCGAGACCATCGCGGAATACTCTTTGTAATACTGTTTATTATTAATAGCACATTATTGGATACGTTGGCGACGACGGTTCTCGTTAGCCGTACACGTGATATTCATTTTCGAGAGAATTCTTTGCAAATGGAATTGTCGACCAGCTCGTTGCGATCGACGCGTTTAAAAGATATCGCGCCTGATGAAACTTTCGTCTCCGTCCAATTACGCGTGCATACGTGAAAAATGTTTCGCACCACGTGTACATGTAAGTCGTCGCGTTCAACGTTTCGCGTTTGTGATTCTGCTTGGAACCTGATGGGGACGCGGTGTACTTTGGGGAAAGAATTGGCTCGATTTTCGTGGCAAATCGACCCGGCCATTAAGCCTATTCCGGCTGTTCGATTACGACCAAGTAGCTCGTTTATTTTTCCGACAGCGTATAGCGGGAGAAAGCAGACCGCGGCTGGACGACGCGCGTTCTCGTGTCGTAACGCGGCGTTTCGTTCGAGCTCGCGCGCTCTCGATATTGTTTATCGAAAAAGACTCGGTAAAATATCGGTCGACGTGTCAAGCGTAAGCTCGCGAAAGCGCTCGTTGATTACGCAACAGCCAGCCATAGTCGTCGGCGGTTTATGCGCGATCGAGCTGCGATTTCAAGCCTATAATTATTGGAACGAGCCTATTTCTTAGTTTCAGAGGGAAGCAAGCCTTCATTCTCCACGCTACTTTCCTCGCTTTCCTTGCATCCGCTCGATCCTCCATCAGATTCCCAGAGCTTTCACGTTTTGCTCCTTTACGAACGGTTTCTCCATATCCCGATATATATTTATGCAAGTTGTTTCGTTCGACATCTCGTCGACTGATCGACGATGAATTAAATCATAGAGCGGCGTAGTTTCCGGCCGCGGAACGCTTCCAGACGTTTAAGTTTCCGCGGAGACTCGAAACAGTGATTTCGTAGTGTGGCGAGTAATTAGGCCGGCAAGGCGTGTCGTGAGTCTAACGGGCTCCTCGCGAAATAAATTCACTTTCAAGCGTGTGTAGAATCGGCCACGGAATCCGCCGATCGAAAGTGAATGTGGACGCGTTAGAATGCAATGAGGAGGAAGGAGAGAACGAAAGGGAGACACCGAAGGAGAGAGAAAGAGAGAGAGAGAGAGAGAGAGCGGTTGGTCGAGGCACTGTCGAGGTTACGGAAAACCACGAGATTAATCGACAAAGTAGCCGATCCGCCGTGAACGGCGGTTCGTTCATTTCCATAGACGGTTGAAAAAAATCGCAGCTAGAATTAGCCGGCGTGTAACTTGATTAACGATTAAAATTACGCCCGCTTGTTTATCGCCGCGATGTTGTAAGACGCGTAACTCGCGGAGAACGTTACGCTACACGATAGCCATATTCCGGTGCAAAATGGAAGTGTACTAATGTTGTATTTCACGATACGTATAATTCGAACGAATCGGACAGAAAATGGAACTGATGGCGAGTCAGAGCGTTCGAATTTCCCAGGCAATCTCGGGCGGACAGTCGAGATTATCCTCGACGTCCTTTCCTCCGATGGATCGAAATCGCGGAAATGTATAAACGAAAGGGCGTGGAAATATTCCACTTCCTAGAGGTCAACGAGAACTCTTTCTACGATATAAAAAAAAGAAAAAAGAGGAAAGAGAAAAATACATACTTCAATCGTAGTTACGGCGATGCGTGCGTACATTCGCGTGCGTGTGTTCTCAACACGTGTACCGAGCCTGAATATATTTCCTCGAACGAAACCAGTACGTATGCTCTTTAATGCATCGATCCTCGAGCAGAATAGAAATCCGCGATTTTATTCGAAGCTTATTCGAAACACACGAAAATACCGAGATATGAAAATACAGACTGAAAAACGCTGGAAACAAAAATACGACCGACTCGAAGCAAACGTATCGGCGGTGTTTTTTTCTCCTTTCACCTTATTAAACAACCTCGAGGGAGATGGTGAGCGTAGGAGTCGCGTTCTTTTTTCCACCCAAGAAAAAAAGGAATGGAAAGTCGGGCGGACGGTAAATTCGACGATAGAACCAGTTCGCTTTCGTTGTCATCCGAAGATGTAAAAACGTTTCGGCGAAAGAGGGAGAGGATGGGATGGTCAGCGAAAGTCCTGGCGCCTTTATTTTACTCCTGAAGCTCTCGCGCGCTGCCCGATCGTCCTTTCACGATTTCAAACCTACCGTATCGTTTGTCTCGATTTGATCGGTCGTCCGTCCATGCTTCTCTCGCTGTCTCTCGTAAGATGTCGCGAAATATCGAATCGATTGATGCCGGGGATCGCTAAACCGACGAAAGATCATTTTCACGCTAACGCGCCGTACAGTTTTCTCTCCTTACGAAAATTTGACCAGGGTATCGCGTGGCCGATCTTTTCTTTCGACTATATCGGGCAAGGATTTGGTTCAAGTAGTTTCTTTAGCCGCGAGGTACGGTTCAAGTCGTCTGGAACGCTCACGTGGACACGGATTGTCGCAAGAAAATGCCGACGTTCTTGCCGCGGGGAGAAGCCGACGACTCGTACCGTTCGAATAAAACACAGTGATTACCGCTGCTTAAGTAATCCGAATTTAATTTGCCTAGCTCGTCTGGATTCGGTGGAGGAAAGAAACCAACGTTCGCGGGTACGAATAGCGAAGCAATCGCCACTACTTTCGCCACGTTAATCTCGTAAACTCTCCTATTCTAACAGCGAGAATAACCCGATAAAAACCTCGATTTCCATCTAAAGGTATTTCCATTGTGGCTCTCTTTCCTTCGAACGACCGGAATCTGTTTGTCCGGAATAATCGATCGCTCTTATTCAAAGTTTTGCAGATTTTCGATCGAGAAACTTGCCGTTTCTAGAAAGCGTGCCGCGTTCTTAAAGATAGAAGCTGCTTCGGACAAAAGAAATGCACAGACCTGTCTCTCGGCTCCGTCGATTATTCCTTAATCCCTCATGAAAGCACCGTGCTCACATCGAGGCGCACACCAAGTATACTTGTCACACCTGTACACCGCGCGACTACTTCTCTGCCAGCGAACGATCTTGAGAAAGCACTGTGTTCGGGAGGGCACGTTCGGCAACTCGAACCCGCTCTGAACGGGGATGGATCGATGCTCGAATTTTCGAGAGGAATCACCCGGGGAAACACCGCGTTCGTTGGTTGAGGGCAAGACCGCGTCCGGTCCGGCCAGAAGACTGCGCGATGGAAGTGGAAAAGTCAGCAGCAGGAGCGTTGTGCTCCGGCCAGCGTCGTCTGGTCGAGCTTTCTACGACGGAGGATAAGGTCGAAGAGAGAGAGAGAGAGAGAGAGTGAGAGTGAGAGAGGGGGGCTGGACGTACATAGGCGCCTTGGCTGGCCTCGCATTGGCGTAGCTCTGTCAAAAAACGGTCCCCACCGAGCGAAAGGTTCGCGAGGAGCACCTGCGTCGCCACCTGATAGTCAGCGTCAACACAACTCGAACAGAACCAATGCTATTTACCGTCGGACCTTTCAAACTTGACTCTCGAGCGACGCGTTAGAAGGCCATCCATTTCTATGGACATCGCATCTTGCTTTTACCGCAAGGTCTGTTTTTTACTTTTCGTCCTCTTCGTTGGAGCGCGTCCAAACAAAGGACCAAGTATAGTATATCTCGAGCGGAGTTGCAAAGGTCTCGTGGCGCCTTCAGGGGATTCCGACTCGCGCATCCCTGTGAACTTTCGTAAATAACCTGAGCCAGCTACGTAGCAAACTCCTGGCAATTGTAATTTTTCGAAAGATCGAAGGAACGGAGTGAAAGTGGAACGTCGTCTCCGCCGACGAAGGACACGGAGGAGGACAAAATCGTGGAACCGGCGAGTACATCGCGCCTCTAGAATTCTATTAATCGATAACGATCGCTTTCTCGGCCGACGACAACGCGCCTAACTCTTTGGAAATAGGAAGTTGCGTTTCCCGCGAGGCTCGCACTATGATCCTTTCGCAATCGAACGCCGTTAGACGCGAAAAAGCGATCGGCTCTCCGAGCGAGCCGACTGGCTTTTCGATAAATCACCTTCAGGGTCAGGCATCGAACGAATAGAGCTGTAGCTACTCGAAGAAAGTATTCTAACCTGCTTCCACTCCTTCGACTAGTCCTTTCTAACTTTAAGGGAATACCAGTGCAATTGTCGCGCGTACGTGCCGACCATTTTTGGATTCGTTCGAAGAAGAAATCCGAGATGAGAAGTCTGTTAACCTTCGATGAAAACTGCGACGACCATCTAGTCGCGATTTATTCTTCATTCAGCTTCGTCGATTCAGGATCGTAAAACAGGATCGTATCACGATAATTGGAACTCACCCGTGCCCATGAGATGGATCGTTTCATCAAAGTTCACTGCTTTCTCTAAGGACGACGACTCCTTTCTTTTTCGAGATTCAAGGCCTCGATCTCCCTTGCCTTACGTTCTTTTCCTCGAGATAAGGTCGCGTCATTTCGCCGGCCATTTTATAGTCGATGGGTTCGTAAAACTCGACGAACATTTACGTTATCGGCCACAAGTGTCGGGACGCGTGCCGATATTTGCAAATCCAATGCCATTCCGTATTCATATTTTCTAGTTACGTCGCTGTAAATCCATTGTACCATCATATATGATACAAAGGCTGTAAAGAGTACTCGCGTATCATCGTATTTGCCACGTTTGAACGTTTGTACAAGTACTTTTCACAGCTACCGTATCGCGAGCTGGAGTCCTGATACTCGTTGCCTGCTAATAGAACGGTTCGTTCAATCCAGATCGATGTCGTAGATATAACGAACGCCGATGATCTCGATCACTGTCCGAAGCATGACTTGCCACGACACGCCTATTGATCTTTGAAAGGGGATCGTCAAGAATTTGAGGACGAGGCGTCGGCTACGCCCGTGATATTTGCGCTCGCGATTCGCTCGAGGAGGAACGTCTCGATGCGTGTTTTTTACGCGCGCGGAATTTTAATTCGCTCGCCGCTCGAAAGTTTCGTGCAAATTCCTCGTAATCCTGCGCGACGCTTCGATCTTTCAGAGATGTCACGGTATCATCCCGATGTCGGACGGTATCGTAATTACGCGCAACGAGCTGGCGACGATACGATCGATATATTTTTCGTTTGATTCGTGTGGTCAACGGAAGATAATCGCAATAACGGCGTTCGATGATAACTTTGGCCTTGACACTCTAAAAACTCGCTCGACAGGCGGAAGTTAGGAGGGTTTCGTAAGTGACCACGTCAAATTTCTATTCGTTTACGTAACGTCCGAGGCATCGATTGAAATTCCTCGCGGTAATTACACGTTGTTCGATCGGAAGAAAAACGAGCCGGCGCGGTTCCAGGCTTCCGCGCGATTTGGTCGAAGATTTGATCGGCGTTTCTTTCTAATCGATCTCGAAAGATACGCGAGAGAAAGAGGAGGGGAAAAAGACTGGCGACGGAGCGTGCATGTAAAACGTAAACGGAAAAGCGTAGCGCGGATGGCCAGCGTTTGACAGGAAAAAGGTAGGGAAGGAGTTGGTCGTTTGCGTCGGTCACTCGCTCACTTTCTATTGTCCGATCATGCCAAGAAATTGTTCGATGCGATTTCGAGTTTCGCGATGCACGATCGCGCATTCTTTCCTTCTCTCCCCGGGATTCTTCTCTCTTAACATAGTTTTACGATAAAAAGACAGGATGGCCGGTACGATTAAAGCACGACCAAGGCACGGTCACGTTCAACACGTAGCAAAAAGTTAATGCATCTGTTGTTCTTTATTGAAGAATCGAATCTGTTATAATGCGGTTAGAGCTATTCGGATGGTTCGTGGGAAGATACAGGGATTTTTCATTGTTCCATGGAAGTGATCAGCACCCGCGACGAAATTCTACCTAGCTAAAAGTTCGATCAGCCTGTTGCGATCGATCGTCGTCGTGTGATTTAGCGTCTGAGAATATTACAGCGTTCTGTTCGCGCGTTTCTCTGCCGGCAAGCTAGGAACTCACAACTCGTTGGACGAATCTCGCTTCTATTGAAATACTCTCTTGTCTCGAAGAAACTGTACACAGAAATATACTCTTTGTTAACACGCGTTTAAATGTTCACAGATTTTACAATCAGAGCGTTAGATCTTGTTCCCGTTCACGTCTCTGTACAGGTCGTCGTTGATACCGTACAATCTCGGCGAGTCGTTGCAATCAACCTACGATAAAGAAAGAGCTTTAAGCAGATCCCGAACAGAAGTGACAAAGATCGAAGTACATGGAGAATACAGTACCTTGAACCACCAATCGCAGACACGGGCCGATTGGCTGAAAACTGTGCCGTTTGGACAGAGGAAGCTGAACTGACGCCCATTTGGCAAACACCAATGCCAGACCTAATAAAAAAATTCAAAATCGTGTTCGATTCTACTTCTGTGTTTCGATCAGATGGCACGAGTTAACGGAGTAAACTTGCCTGACATCTGGCTTCAGGATCGGCATAGTAACCAGGTAACTTGCCCCCGCAGGTAAACGTAAGGCCGAAAGGTACCGAGTCGTAGATCGGATAATCCACGCCAGGTGTATAGCCGTCTACTTGCTGAAACGTCAGTAGAGACTGGTAGCCGAGACGTTCGAAACTGTCGCGTCTTAATTAACGTTAATCTTACAGAGACACGCATACGTTGCAAGCCTGTTGCTACTCATAACGCGATGACGAAGATTTCAGGGAGCATGCGTACAACGTATACGTAGAATATGTAGGGTAATCGAATTACGGCTTACGTATTTCAATTCAAATAAGTTGCGCGAATTACATCTTGATTTCTCTTGGAACAAAGACAATTAGCCGAGAAGGCGCGACTATGAAAAGCGTTATTTACATTGCAATTCCCTTGGCACTGTGACGAAACATCACCGACAGCTTTCATCATCTATCATTGCTCACAATGGAATGTGGACCGAGCGAGGATGCACGCTATAAGCTGCGCTTCCTTTCGTAGCGCAATTGTTATGCACGATGCATCGAGCGCTTGTTAGGTCATTAACGAAAATTTCTATCCAACTGTTCGATCGCGCAACGAAGATAAAATGCGAAAGGGGTTAAGGAAAAGGCATAGGGTTAATGATCCAAGCAGCCTTTAAACAACATTTAAATCGCGGCGGATCGCAGGGGAATCTCGTTGCGCGATCTTTTTCGCAATTGGCTATCGGTCAAAATGAGAAGAAAAAAAGAGGCTGTTGCGACACAACGTCGGATCGAGCCAGTCCAGTGCGTGTACGTGCCGATGTTTGACCGGAAGTCGGGTTACATTGTTCCCCGCAAGCGGATGCGCATCTCCGTACCTTTGTACTCGATCTCCCGTCCACTACCACGCGCGCAACCGCAAGACACCGCCTCCACCCTTTCGACGTGACGGGTGATTTCGACGCCTGGCGAGAAAGACGCCCGCGATCCGTGGCGCGGTTACCGCCAGCCAAACTAGGGTAGGTCAGGGTTTTGCTCGACGATCATCGAACCTTCCCTCGCGAGAAAATACGTAACCGTTAAATTCGTCTCGCTGCATATGCAACGAGGTGTTCGAAAATCCTCCGCAACCTCGTAACGGCTGCGAACGGATGCGTCCATCGTACGAAACGGACGATCGATCTGACCGAACAAAACTGGATGTCGAAGAATTCTGCGTTACATAATGGCATAATGGCATAATGGCTGGATGGTTTCTTCAACGGATGAAGAAAGAATTTCTGGAATCGCGTACCGTGAATGTTAACGCGATAACGATCGGCGGATTAATTAATCATTTTCAGTTTTCTGGCCGGTGGCTCGGCGGCATTGAAAATTCGGTCCCCTTGCGTTTCGATCCGCGTTCACGGCCATCGTTTCCGGTGAAAATGAATATGCTTGCGGCTCGGTAGTCGCACGATCGCCCATCGATAAACGCGCGAATAAAAGTGCCGTCGGTGAACACGCGTAGATCCGCGCTCGAATCACACGGTTTCGTAATTCCGGAATCCCGGATGGTTTTGCCAGGACCCATCTCTGCCATTGCGCAATCTTATTCGAACGTAACAGACCTGGAAGACGTGGAAATTTTGACGCACGTTTCTGAACCACTTTGTCCAAGGAAGCGCGCGAGAAAACGCGCTCGCGCAACACGACTTAATTAATGAATTACTTCATGCCGCCACTTGGCGAAGATGACGCGAGAAGATACCGTCCTCCCTCTGTCATTGTTGCACGTGAGAAAGTACGGTGAATATAATAATTTCGCACTTTAATTCAGCGCTGCTTTCGTAAAGGTATTGCGTGCACGATACTCCCTGCTGAATATAAATATATTATATGCAACTCGAACTTCGAATCGAACGGTTTTAGAGGGAAACGCGGCGAATCGTGTCACTTACCGCCATCGCTTGGTACAGCAAAACAGCGCCGAACAGGAGCAGCGCGCACAAAACTTGGTACCGCGAAATCATCTAAAAAATCGGATGAAATCGTTGATTAACGAATTTGAAACAATTAGATCGAGGATGGATTAATTTCATCAAAGTTCTACTTCTTTCCTCAAACTCGAATATTCTTCTCGATTTTATGTTTTAGAAGACTGGGGAATCGAAGCTCTTTCCAAGAAGTCGTTGGAATCGGAGGGAAATAAAATCTTACCGTTTCGTAAAAGATCCAATCACCTTAATCCGCAGTGTCCTTCCACGTGGTGTTCATTTATCTTAGGATGAGTTTCGATTTCGGATCTTGGCACAATGCACTCACCGGTCCCGATCCGCTGGACCTTCGTCTGCAAGTTCGGTCTCCACGGTGTTACAGGCAAAGTTTCTTTCTCGAAGGATGCTACCACGAAGTGGTGGTATATATATGGCTTTAGAGATCGAGCAGAAATAAGGGGGGGTTCTTGAGAGCCCCTCTTTTCCGGGGCTCCCACACCGGACGAACGGAGAAAGAGAAGATCCCAAGGAGGTAGGGGAGGGATTCGTTTCTACGATGCCGCAGATTCTTCTCTTACGCAATCCCTCTCGTCGTGTTCTTACACCCGTGAAAACAGTCGTAAAGATCGTACTCGAGTCAGGGTTGCAACTTGTTTCTCGTGTTTCAGGCATATCTTTGGACATCTTGGACGTCTCAAAGGGGGTTGAAACGGAACAGGTAAGAACGCGAGTCGATCAGCGATCCATCGTCCATTAGCTATGAGCGCGCGATCGATCCAGCGTTGTCGTTATTCTTGTACCTCGAACACGAGGTGGACGTTGCTCCACGTTTGCGCAACGTCTGTGCTTCTACAACCGTGAAAACGATCTTGTTACAAGGACCAAGGGAAGAACCTGCCGGTTCCTTCGAAATTTCGTTATGTTACTCCCAGGCAGTTTTCCCGTGGAATGTTTTCCTCTACCATATCCGATACTTTTCACCGATTCAGTGGGATTGTATAATATTAATTTCATTGTATGCGTTTTCGCGGGGGAAGATGCTCTAGATTATTTCACCGATCCCATCGATCTGATAACTAGGTTTTTTGTTTTCGTGGGATTCTCTGCAGAATGGAAAATCCACGTCACGTGTACCAGTGCCGAAATAACTCGGTCTTATCGCGCACCGTGTATCCAAGGTTTAATCACGCTGCGTTCCTCCTGCGTATTACACCCGAAGAAGTTTGCTTTTCAAGCTCTTAAGAAATTCGTTGACTCGAACGATGACAGAACACGATTGGGTCGAGAATGACTTGGAGGGAAACTCGCAGGTTAATATCTGTGACTGACCATCCCGCGACTTATCGAATTAAAGTATCCTGCCAAGTTATTCATCGTATCGATTTTCCGTTTTCTCTCAACATCCTTTGATAAGACTAGATACGAGAATTCTTCCATTTTTTCCGCTACGAAGGAAGATTTCCCAATAAAATTGAAAGTACGCGTTCGTTACCATTTATCAAGTGCAGGAGGTTGCGATCGAGTAAGAAAAAAGAAAAAAAAAAAAAGAGAAAAAGAAAAATATATATCTCTCCCAAGGAAATAGGAAGCTGCAAAGTACTTCCTTTCTTCCGATCGAGATACCTCGAGGTACGACGTAGCTAAACAGGCGGAAAATAGAAATCTCGCACGATCAAATCGTTCATTTGCATGCCGCAGTCTGTTCCATCCTCTTCTCGGTAGCCCCTTAATTTTCGAGGCGCGTTCAGTGCCAATTAGCGGCGCGTAATTGCTGACCGCGAACATTTCCAGATTGACATGCAAATTCCATGGTATTAGATAGCTGATTTTAGCCACGGTTCGCATACTTTACCTTCGAATCAAGTAACAAAATACTGCGTCGTTTTCAAATATATCCTGCAGCGATTTATCAAACGTTGGCGTAGTTTACAAAGTAAAACGGTTGCCACGGCTAATGCTAAGACGCCACTTGTGTAACGATCGTGTATTTTAGACGTGGAGGAAGAATGGACAAGAAGAAGGAACACGAGAGGAGGATAGTTGTCGTTTTGAATTAAATTATTCTTAATTATATATCACGCCGATTACAAAATCCGTGTAACGTTCGTGGGAAGGTCCGCTCGGCTGTTTTACGATTGAAAATAGCTGGCAATCGTACCTCGAGGGAAACGCCAAGCGTTGACGAAGAAGAAAACTTTTGTTTTCCTCTCTTGTTAAGAAACCTGCTATTAAGAATATTGTAGTCGCGTTAAAAAATCTCTCGGTGACTTCCTAATACAAGATTGTGGTTCGATCGATGCTTGAAACGCGTTATCGTGCAGCGTATCTTAACGTTGATGTTTCCAATGCTGTGCAGTGTAAAAGCGCAGGTGTTATTGCGGTAAGAATGGACGAGACCGTGTGCGTGTGTGTGCGCGCGTGTTTTTTTCAGAAACAGGCAATCAAAAGGGGACCATTTGTTTTAATGGACACTTTCGTCAGACGGTTACTCTATATTCCGAATTTTCACACGCTCGGCAATGTTCAGTCGTTATAAGCCTTCGTAATTTCGTAACGAGTTGACTTCCGAGCATCTTTCCTGTCGCCGTACAAAAGCGACATGAAAGTTTTTCTCACGTTTCTACCACTGTGTCGACCGATTAAATATTTAATTAGGATATTACGGGATTAATTACTAACCAAAGTATGGGGTGGAGTATCGTCAAGTTTGTCGTATTAGCAATCCGTTCGTTCTGTCTTTCATCGTTTGTTTCGAGCTGGTGACAAACTCGTAATTGCGTGCAACGATGATCGGTCGATTCTCGACGCGTTTTCGAATCTATCTATCGTTAGAAATCCTTATCGATTTAGTTACGCGTCCGCCGATTGTCTAATTATTTTAATTGATATCTCGATTTTTATCCGCATCTTGGTACCCGTGCATGTGCGCACAATCGAAGCTTCACTATCTTTTTTTACGTAACATTCTGTTGGTAACGTATGGATTTTATTGTACCCAGAGTTACGTAAGCGATATAACATCAATTACAACGAATGCTAGGAAGCGTCTTTCGACTTGCTTTGCTAGCAACGCAAGCTACGCGTTTGCCAATTTCTTCGCTTTTATCATCGATACCCTGCGCTTACGATATCACTGACACGTAACATCGTTGCTGTATGTTTTACAATTCATTCCGGTTGTGCTTGAACGAGACTGGCCGAGGCTGTCCCACATTCGGTAGCGCGACACCTGTTCGTCAGCGAATTAATAGTTGCACGAATCTCATTGTGAAACGAAGAAACGTAGTAACGGAGAAATGCGAACGTTCGCAGCGACAAGCGCGAATCCTTTAATTCGATAAAAAGAGAGACTGTTGCGATTAGAAATAAAACTGCTATTTTCCACCAAGGGACTCCGTTCTTCGTCTTCGTTCGAACGAATAGTCCATTTCTGTCTTATTCGTGACTGTTGGCGCGCGAAGATAGAATTGCTGTTATCTCGCTTATTTGAGATTTATCAAAAGTTTGGCGATAACAATAGACGCGTATATATACGTACGTGTGCGTGGTGGCATCGAGAGCTCGTGCTGGCGGACTCGTCGTGTGTTTTATCAGTCGACGCGAGTCGGAGCGAGCTGCGGTGTCCCAGATTTTCAGTCGTACGTATACGCGACGGTGCATAGCACGCAGCCGGTTGTCGATCGTTCGCCGATCCTAGATCGGTCCATCCTTAGAACGGTTTCGCGGTTGAACGGGCGCGGATCGATCGATCGGTAGCTGCATCTACGGTTACGTTTCCGGATACTCGGAATCGACAGAGTGGTCCGGCCACAGTCGCATTCGTATCGAGATCGCGCTTGCGCCTCGTAAGACTCATCTTCGGAGCAAGAGTTGATAATTTGGTGAACGTGTGTTTTTCGGTGATGCGGATCGTCGAACGAGTGGCAACTGCCGAGGTAAATAACCGCAAGTAATTCATCGAATTATTGTTTATTATATGCAAGCTGCGTCGCCGAGACGGTTCCTTCGTAATCGTTGGACGACACTGATCGTTACGTCTTATCTCTTTATGAACGTTTAGTTCGCGTTGTTGTGTTTCACGGAGACATCCTCTTCAGAGAAACGATCGCGTATCGAGGATCGTAAGATTTCGTTATCTTCCTTATATACAATGGGTATTTATCGACGATAAAGACGGTGATAGGATCTTTACAGAAATAAAAATCGCGCCAGAATTTTTCTCCTATATTTCTTCTTTTCTAGTTACGATAGTTACCGATCTACTTATCTTCTCCTTCCGCATTTTTGCCGAAGAAAAAGAGTGGTATCGTGGAACGGCGAGACCGTGGGAAAACGTGGGAGGGAACGGCGATGAGTTACGACGTATCGTTTCGTTTCGTTCGGATCGATAACGAGAAATCTGTTCGCTCACTATCGTCCGTAATATCGGTTAATTGGCAGATACGTGGCACGTTAAATTAACGCGTAATTAAAATAAAGCAACCAAATCATTATATTAGTAGCAATTGTCGCTACTAAAAAGAGTAAATACAGCCAAGTGTATGGTTTTAAATTCCAACAGCGCGAGACGCGCGCCGTTGCAGTTCGTTCGTGACACGGGTATAATAGCTTCCGGTCAGACACTCATCCACCGACGTTTCCGGTATCGTCGTTATCCTCTCGTGAACTCGAAGCGAGAAGGGAACTCCTCTCCTTCCCTATTTCCCGCGTCCAGCAACGACGTTCCCTTAAATTTCTTTTACGATCGTGTACGTTTCGACGTCGATGTTCAAGAATTTATTTACTTGGTCGCGGAATTGATAAAGTCCGATATCTCGATGCGTAACGGAAATCTTGGAAAACCGTAATAACGATCAGTGACTATCTGCAGTTTCGTTTCATTCTCGAACGATACCGTTACTATTAATACTTTGCTTCTTCCTTCTCTCTGCATAGATATCTTCGAATCGCGTGATAAATCTTTGCGCCTTTATCGAATATTCTCTACGCTGCCGCGCGTACCAGTTTCTTTACATTAGCGTTAGCCTGCACAATGCGGTTTAGAACACCCGGTACATGGACACGCGCGTTAACAGTTCTAGCGTTGTACGCGGGTGTAATTGGACGACAGGTGTAGAGGCGCGAGCAACATACAAGGTGCCCAAAAATAAATTTGTCCACCTTTTGTCGCGCCATACCCGTGCTATGGCATTCTCGACTCGAGTCGGTCGAACTCGCTCGCCTATCGCTCTTTATTTGCTTGTTGCGAGTTTCCTTCTTCTATTTTATTTATGGAAAGCTCGTTATCGGGTTTCGCGAAAGAGAGAGGAATGTAAGCCGGAGTAAAATTTCACGAACGGCTCTCCGACTCGACCTTGGTTCTTGAATTTCTGCGCTCTCGTCCCCGGGAGCGCGGAAACCAGCGCACGTTTTCGAAACGGTAACTGCACACACGGATTCGCGCCGACGCAACGCGGCGTAAGCTCGAACAACAGTATGCCCACACCTGACCAACGGACGGAATACATTAACGAATCCCTTTTCACTTGACTATCGGTCACCTGACACGTTTCCTGCCTGTTCAAAGCCAAGCCCCCCGTACACATTTAGGATTCTCGATAGCATCGTGTTTTATGTGCACCGGCGCATCCGTTTCGTTCGATTAAATCTGTGACCGGGGACAATGACTGGTTTTGTATAAAATAGAGCAGGTGAAACGACTCTTTGTACCTCGAGTATCCTAAGCGACGTGGCACGAAACGTTTTCCAAACTTGGACAGAGTTTGGCCTGACTTCTATATTTGCGAGCGAAACGATCGAGAACCGGCCGCACGGAAAGAGAGCGAAAGCAACGATCGAGCTGCAGCGCAAGGTGCAACACGTGCTGCGCGACAGCTGTTTTCCGGTTTAAGCCGAGACGTTAAGCACGTTTTTAATTTCGCGGCTGAACGCATTTCGGGATACAACGATGACGATAATAACGTCTACGAGGGGTCGGTCTACGATCGGTTCTCCCTTCTGCTCGTTAGGTCGTTGGAAATTGCTCGAGTGTTTCACTTACCCGGCTCCCGATACGTCCTATATGTAAAAGTTACGCTTTGCACTTTGTTTGGCATAACGAGATGGTCTTGTTACGATTACGGGGAACGACGACCAGCGTTGATTCAGATGCTCAGAAACCGTATCAATCGGCTTCGGAAATTGGAAAGTAGAAAAACTAACCTCGCGAGTAAATTATTTATTTATTGAGAATTTGCATCCGAATAGTAAAACCGTGACGTTTACCGAGAGATTAGGTTTCCGAGAGAGGCTCGATATTTCGTATCGTTTCCATTAATCGTATTACGTGTGATTAAAGGATCACGGGGACGCGAAGGAAGCCGATTTGAAGCGAGTGAAAAGATTCTGAGGACAGGCAGGACCGAGAACCGCTATGGAGGACGAGGACTTTGGTTTCACGAAGAGGTCCGTAGGTGTCCTGAAAAATGTTAACCACCAGTTGGACGATTCTAAAGATGCGACGAGAAACGACGAGGGTAGCTATTCGGAGAAGAAGGTCGGATAAATACGTTTGCATGCTCTGTTGCTCGTTTAAGAGATCGATAAAGGCTTGGAGCGAAGAATGAATAAAAATTTTGTTAAATTTGTCAGACGGGGGAAACGGTTAGTGGGCATAGATCAGTGATGACAGCGCCGTTATTCGGGGCGACCGAGACCGGAAACGCCGTCCCTCAGCGGCCAGCGACCGCCTCTTCATCCTCTCCGGCTTCCTCAGTCGTTTCCAACCCGCCGAACATACCGAACGTGGTCGAGTATCACCTGAAAGTGAAGCCCGGACAAACACAGAGAATCTGTCGACTCGATAACAGTACCGTGAGTACGCGACGTTTTAAACTTCCTTCTCGACGAAGCTCCTGTCCCATTTATTTCTTTTCTTCTTTTATTTTTCTTTTCTTTTTTTTTCTCTTTTTAGAGTCACAAGGTGACAGAAAATGTTGCTTCACAATTTACCTTGTAAATCGCGTATAACTTAATTAACCGTTGGTCCCGTTTCACATGTATCTTGCTTCAACAGGACGATCGTTCTTTTAAACGACGAGAAGGCGTCCAGATATTTCGTAACGCTTGTGTATTAACGTCGTATTTCTTAATACAGAAAAGTCAAGAGCCGAACGATATGAAGAAGGACAAAAGTCTGGCTCCTTCCACCGACAAAAAGAAGGACCTCGTGTCAAAATTGTCTCGTCTATCCATCGATAACAATGTCTTCGAGGGTTCGACGGATCTTCCTCAGGTGTTCCAGGTATATTTTACTATGTTTTCCTTCTACTTTACCTCATATCTCTATCGAACTCTCTTCGATTATTTGGACAAAGCATAAATTCACGTACCCACCAGTGGGCAACACCTCGCATCTGCTTAACGCATTAGCTAATTAAATTATAACGTTATTATCTTCTTAGTGCAAGTTCGTGGGTCTTAAAACTCTCGCTTATACCGTTCGTTACGTTACGTTAGAGGTCCAAGGTCGTGGTAAAGGTTTCGTTGTTACCTGAATAGGGCCGCACGTGGGAGACTAAAAGGGGGACCCTTTTCAGGTGAAATATCTGGGCTCTCATGATGCCAGGGGCCTCTGGGGCATCAAGCACACGAGGAGGCCCGTCGATAATATGGTTGCTGCCGCGAAGGCCTTACCGACCAACACCATGCTCCCTCTGACCAAACTGGTCGTCTCTCAAGAAGGCGTTGCCCTGCTGCCTATCGAGAAAAGGAAGCAAGACTCCAACTTCGCCAGGATATACGCCATCGAAACGATCTCGTACGGTGTTCAGGATCTCGTCTACACGCGTGTGTTCTCCATGATCGTTGTACGCGAAACGGAGAATTTCAGGAGAGTTTCGCCGTTCGAATGCCACGCTTTCGTTTGCGAATCGAAACATCACGCGAGGCAACTCACCTGCGCTTTAGCCACCGCTTTTGACATTTATTCGAGAACCGTAAAGGCGCAGAACCAAATGGCTGAGATGGCAAGCAAGAACGCGAAGAAAAGGTTCGCCATCGATCTTAGAAGTCCCGAGGAGATCGAAGCCGATTTAGCTGTGGATTCCGAGGCTTAAATTAGGTTCTTCTCCTCGATGAAATTTTGATTTCCCCTATTTTGCTATTGCAAGACTGCTACGGCGAATCGACGAGAACTAGTGTCATGCAGGAGCGTGCGACATCCGCTCGGTGGACGACACAGGGTACACGTTGTCGAAAATATATAATATATGTAGAGATCGCGTTATATCGATAGATACAGGGTGATTCACGGGGGCAATCGGAAAGAAGGCGATTCTTCGGCGAAAGAATCGATCGGAGATGTAGAATAAAACTTGCTCGTACTCGTGGCGCCTCATTTTCGAGAGTAAAATGTAGAATATCGAAAGAAACGGTTTTTGGTCTATATTTTCGTCTCGTTTTCAAGCCAGCAACGATCGTGCGTGCTTTTTGGTTGCTCCACGATTTCGGAATCTTCCTACACAAGTCGATTTAAGAAAAATGTTTATACGCTATAATATAGAATAAAAGATCAGTGGCTTAATCTTCTCCCAAGAAGTTTCTTAAAGATGCGAACGTTTATATCGTCATTTGTTTTTGGTTTATAGAGCGCTTATATCTGTAAGTGAATTATTTACGTACTAAATATTATTTTTTTACTATCGTTATACGTATTATATTCGTGTAATCGTACTAGGAGGCCAGTGGCTATCACGTACAGATGAGATCAGAGGTGTACATACGTTGATTTTGATTATCTCTCTTTCGACCAAAATGTACTTGAATCGGAGCTCCGATACGCGCTTTAGGTTTCTCCTGACAAATGTGAAAGTGTGTGTGGGCACGAAAGTCGACGTAATTATCGTCGTTAATTATTTTATCGGAATTTACGAACGGAGGAATAGGCACCGCCTATCCACGATATAATGGCTAGTTATCCAAAGATACAAAATAGAAAAAGAGCCGAAGATTTACCGATTCGTTTCGGTGACTTTTGCCATCGTTTTGCCTATCATATTACCTGAATTTAAAACAAAAAGAGATTGGATTTTTCTCTAGCCGCTTTGCACGTGTGCGTGTGTGTTTTTAGTTTCTTTTATTTTATTCGTACTTTCGTTAATGTACAGTAACCGCGTCTAAGTACTAATTCTTCTATATTATGTAATTTATTTTCGACTTATTTTAAGCCACCAGACCAATATCGAAACATATCAATCGTTGTAAATAAATGTTTAACGGAAGCGTCGTCGTTAACGCTTTTCAGCTTCGTAACGATTACGTAATAATTTCGACGTTTTATTTAGCCAAGTAAGTTACTCTTCGCTTTTCGTTGATTATTACCGCACCGTCGTAGTTTGTGTTTCTTTCTAGGCATGGGACATTTGTGTAACTCCTTTCCGCGCGTGATTGCTTAATTATAAATATGGAAATAGCAGTATTAGTTATATGTACGACCACTATACGCAATAAATTTGTTGCGGACGTTTCAACTCCTTTATTTCAGTATTTTTCTAATTTCAGGCTTTCACACATTTACAATATTACTCCAACACGTTCCTGCGTAGTAAAGTTACACACAATCTCTAGGTAATATTTTAATATCATATTTTTATCATAATTTAAATACACGATACACATATACTTAAATACTAAATAAAATTGTGTTTCGTTCGTATTTCAGACAAGCAACCGTAGTTGGTTGATCTTACGTTTTCGACGGTTCACGAATTTCGTCTCTTCTACGACACACACAGCCCATTCTTCGCGAACGTTGTCTCGAAAAATCACTGTTTTCGCGACGGCTTCTTCCGGTTCAAGATTCTCGACGTCCTGGTCTCTGGTCTGTTGGAAATCGCTTCCACGTCCGATTCTTTCGTGGCGTGCTCCATGTCGCTTTCCTCTTCCTCCACTTCCTTGCCAATCGCCTCGTTCAAATTGTAAAACTTCTCGGACTCCTCGCAGGGTATCGAGTTTTCCGTTTTCGTGCAAACGAACGTTGCCTGACGAGACGAATAATCGGTTTGTTAGTAAGCCAGCGGAAGCAACGATTCGAATAATTACTCACCTGATTAAACACGGTCTCCGCGGGGCAGATGAAGCTCCATCTGATCGATCCCCTAGCCTGCGGCATGCAAACGTGGAAAACTTGGCAATCGTTATCCATATCGGCGTAATATCCATAAATTCTGTCTTGGCAGGAGAAGTTGTCCACGATATTGTCCCGAATCAGCGTCGCATTGTCCGGAAGTTCCAAGCCGCCAGTCTTGTTCTGAAATTTAACGCACGTTCGAAGAAAAGATTAAATTTATTATGAGACGTACGTTATTCTTGAACAGCGTGGCGTAACGTCTTCTTTTTACAGAACAAACCTTAAACTCTGGAACGGGTCTCCTAGATTTGGGTTGCTGCGGCAAACCCGAAACAATGGCGAAGATGACGGCAAGCGATACGATTAAACAAGTTGGCCGGATCATGATGAATGAAACGTTTCTCGCTTTCTTCTAGATTACTGGATGGAGAAGGCGTATCGGGCTTTGTCTTGCATGTATCGAGAATCCTGAGAAGACTGGTGATCCGATCCGTAGAAGGGTGTTATATAGCGACTTGCGTGTAAGGATCTTGAATATTGTATGAATGGCCAATTCTCGGTAGGCAGAAATTAGTAAGTTTATCACGTTTGGTCTGCCAATGACCATCCAGACGTCCACATCATCCTCGAAGGCCCGATGCAAATTTCCCCGTTGATGTGCCGAGTGATACGATACCCGTGCAACCACGACGAATTCCTTCGGTCAGCTTGGCGTAATATTCATCGTTGGATTGAAAATTCGTCGTGACATCCATTCAGCGATTCGATCCATCGAACCTCGCGGCCACAGTAAACATCAGAATGATATTCCCGTGCAGGTGCAAGCGAGATCGTTCTTCTTGCGAGTCGAACAAACGGTCATTGATATGCCCTTTGGAGACGAGTGGGGAAAAGCTTTTCCCGTCGTGGGAAGGATATTCTTGCGAAGAGAAACCGGGCGCGGAGAATTCTCCATGAGTATCCCGAAGACGTATCCACTCGAAGGACGGATGCAAATGCGGCGGAATGTGAAAATAGCCCCCGCTAAGTGAGATCGAATTTCGTTAGCTGATTAAGAAAAAGTTGGACGTAGCCTGTCCGCGAAGAAATTCTATAAATGAACGGCGGAAGGATATTTCAACGTCTCTTCTCACGAATTTCGATGATTTCGATGCGACACGGTGGTCTCGTTGGCCGCAGTCCAATCAGAGCTTCGAAAAGAGGTTCTAGACGTCGAAAACCGAGGGCAAGTGGAACCGGGCCTCGTCTTTCGTTAAAGGTCACAGCGAGACCAGCGATTCTTCGGTACGTGAATACTTAAGTTTCCACGGGGGTCCCACCGGTTACGAAACTCTGTCCGTTTCTGGTCATTGACCATGACAGACACGATATATCCTGATTCATCCTGGTATATTCGTCTATGCATCTTTTCGCGTAAACAAGGACACTCTGCGCAATATTTCTCACATTATTTTTATTACATTACCTATCTGGTCTTATTATGTTATCGTTGAAAAGATTATAGACTTGTTTTTATACGTTATCTAGAAATATAATTGTCGTAAAGAGCGATATCTCTATCGACTCTTTATCTACCTTGTTAAGCCGTAGGTGAGATCATAGATTTTTCTTTACAGCTTATTTAGAAACGAAAACGTTGTTCAAAGCAAAAAGCGATACCGATACGTAAAGATTTATCGATTCCTTGTCTACCTCGTTAAATCATCGCTAAAAAGATTGTTAATTTTTCTTCATCGATTGCGTACAAACTACGTAGCGTGGCAGCGTTGTTAAGTTTTCAACTTTTCGTGTAACGTAATTTGTTGACCAACGGAAGGTACTTTAATACGAAGTACTTGAAAAATGGAACGAACCGATCTATCGAGGTCTCTCGGTTTCGGCCAAGGGGAGAAATAAAAGAAATACCACGTAGCTGCGGGGAGAAGATATCTCGCGTATTTATCGGTCGATCGAAATCACGGCAAGGTGAACAGCCCGAAAGTATCGGCGCTCGTTGAAAATTCCTGTCGCATGTCCCACGGCGCTATGTCGAGGAATACGTAAGCTGGTCGCCACAGGCTGGTCCACTCTATGGGGAAAGAAGGTCGTAAGTCGATTCGGTAAGCTTTCTCGGTCGTCCTTACGTGCTTCTTATTCGCCGTCGATAAATCGACGATCTACGATCTACGATTCGCTTCGGTATTATAATGTCGTCTTCGAATTTATGGGCTTCTCGTCCTAGAGTTGTTCGTTCAAGGTAGAAAAGTCGGCAGAATGCGAATTATTATGAAAATAATTTATTGAGTGTACGATTCTTACAGATGTCGTTTAACGATAAGTTAACAAAGTTCGGCTGGCATGGAGCGTGAGAGTATATACGACGGCAGGTACGCAAAGTGGACTTTGGTACGCGAATGGGTCCTCTATCGAATGCTTTGCGACTTGGGGAAAGGTACATGAACGAGGAGGAGACGCGATAATTTTCCTAAATAATACGCGCATTAACGGGTCTTAATATCTTTGTTTTAATATAAATAGAAAAATAAATAATTCGATATAAATATAAGATTAAATATAGATTACGCGAGTACGTGTTAATCTCTTGTCAGACAACGATCAACGGTTTCTTTAGTAATTATTTAGAAACCTGAGCACGAAGAAAATAATCCTAGCGACAGATTTTTCCGCCACCTAGTTCTCGGTGCTGCTATCTTCTTCTTTTCCCTTTCTCGTCACTGAGAAGATGGAGTTTGATTTTTCCAGCTCGAGCCTCTATGGATTTTGTGGTGCATAGGAGGAATAAGCGAGATTTTGGGCAGATGGATCGCTGGAGGATCGTCCCCAGTAACTAGGATCGTGATCATCGTGATCGTAATGGTGTTGATGTTGAGCGTGTTCGTAATAGATGACCTTAGACGGATGAGATTTTTTCAGATCCATCCAAAATTTGACGACGTTGAGGGCCAAGGTGATGATAGCGATGAAGAAGAACTTGAGTTGGAAGTGCGTCGAGATCAATTGAAGCAGCAGACCGAGTTTAGCCTTGAACAGCATTATCAAACCGAGAAGTCTCTGCAATTGCTTCTTTTTTTTCTTTCCATATTTCTTGCCACGTGCTTCCTCTGTAATCAAAGTTCCGCCATGGATTTAAATACAAGTGACTGAATCTGTTCCGTAATTGCGGCCGTAAAGAATCGATTATAACTTTGATTTATCGACCTTTCTTTCTCCAATGTAAATTTATTTTACATTTTAAATATCTGGATATTTTCTGTGTTTCTAGATATTACGCGAATTTCGTACGTTTTTGCATATTTAAATTTCATATAAATACGCAAACATTCGCGGTTACTCATTAGCTATAATTAGGGCATTTCTGAAAAAAAAAAAAAAAGATCCATATCAGCGAAATTTGTATTCAAGTAATTACGAGATCGATTTTTCTAGACCTTTCTCCTCCGCGTGGGTACACGATGACTGGTGACACGGTGTGAATCGACACAGAAACTATGGAAACAGTTGGCTCGTTCTTTACCGCGAACTCACTCTCTTTGGTCGACTCGATGGCCGCGATTCGAACCACCGCGAATCGTTGACGAGGTTAAAAGTGTAACAAGGTGCTGGAAACATAGATTTACTCGCTAATTCGCCAACCTCTACTTTCATTCACTTCTCCCTTCTACGCTGAAGCTACGTGTCGTCGTTCAACGAGTACGGAAGGAAGAACATTTTGGACAAGATAGGAATATGTAATTGGAGTAACGAATAATTTTTGGAGTAACGAACGAGTCCAGTGACCTAGATGCTTTTCGACTCTTGCGGACTGCGTAATGTTACTCTAATGGCATAAAAATAAAAAGAAAAATACGTCACGGTCCTTCGAAGAGAATACGTCTCCATAATAATAATAACAGGGAACATTTTAAAAAAGCAGAGCAACGATATCATAGTTACTTTAATAGCAGGAAGATTGCCTTGATGTCTGTCAAATTGTTCAATTTCGTAGCTACGATTTGCTGGAAAAGACAAGGAAGATAACGAGCGGCGTACCGTTAGAGCAAATTTGCCCAAGTCGCATCATTGAACGATGTGCAAACTGAGAGAAGAAATTGGTGACATATTGAATGTTGAATTTCAGGCGATCGTTGATGACCTAAAGACACGTATTCGATACGTTTGCCAGAACAGAGCAAGGCTTGTCTCCTAACGTTCCCGTGTTAACGAGCTTCTTCGAACGTTGAATATTATTCCGTGTAAATGTAATTAGTCTCGTTTGTTTAGTTTGTCGTAAAAGCTAGGAACTCGAAAGTTGGGGTACGTTGGCTGTCTGTCCTCCTTCTACTTTTCGCGTAATCGTTTCAAAAGCAACCGCGGCATTTTTCTAAGCTTCGTTCACGAAAGTGAGTCACCCGTGTTGTTCTCCGCTACGACGCCGTTCATCGTCCGAACTCGCACGTACCGAGTCAAAGGCCCGCCAAGAAGAAACGCTCGAAACGAACGATGGAAATCGGCGAACTTTGAAAAACTGCAGATACCCGAAAGGTAATGGAAAGAATCTTAAGGTGAGTCTCGATAAGACGAAGTTGAGTAAGTTCAAGTTAAGTAAGTCGGTAAATGTCAGGTGACTTTTTTTAACGGTGCTCTCGGCACAGAGGAAAGTTCACGGTTGATTTTATCATGCGCTCCACGTGTCGATCGACGCTCGATGCGCTTCGTCTATTTCTTCGTTGATCGATCGAATATATCGTTTACTCGCGATAAATTACTTTACCGCTAAAAACAATACGTCACGATGCTCACCTTGGTCACCGGCATCTGCGGTTTCCGCTACTTCGTCCGATCTTGCGGGATTTTGCACGTCGTCGATGACATCGGCCACGAAATTGCCGGCCTGCTCGATAACCGCACTCATCGGTGTTTCGCTCTTCTTGCCGGTCACTTGCATCTCGATCTGATCGAGGTTCCTCCCTAGCCTCGTACTTAGACATCCCACGGTGTTATCCTCTAGCACGCAGGTCAGGAAACTTTCGTCCTGCTGCTTGGTACCGATGAGTTCACCCTGAACGCAGAGAAGCAGTCCCAGGAGCAAGAAGACGACGGACACTGTTATCCTCATGGCGAAGATGCGATAAGATAATTTTTTCCAAAGACACTACCACTACGCGTTATCACGGCTCATACGCTGCCTGTCTTTCACCCTTCTCCGTTGTTTTCTTTAATTCGAACTCGACCTTCCGCTTTTTATATCCTTGGACCGCGTGTCACGGGCACGAAGTGGTTGTGCAAGGTGCGTGGTCGAACATATATGAGAGTCTAACCCCTTCCTTCTGGACTTCCGCCAATCAAGTTGGTCCTGTTTCAAGTGAAAACCCGACTGGCATCCCCCCCCACTGCCATGCTTTTCGTGGGCACACATCGTTGAAAACGAGCCGCGATTGCCTCTTCTTAAAGAATTCCGACCACCTCGTGGGGTCGAGACGCTGCCGTGAATGGAAAAGAATTTTGGCGGATGTTTCTACAACAAGGAAAACGGATCTCCAAGAGGCTCGTACAATTACCCCTTTCGCTTATGAATGGGTTCCTTAATTAATTTCTCTCGCTGCTTATATCGTTCTATTTCACTCGACGATTCCCATTGCTTCGATTTTGGAGAAGATTGATGTTCACGGCCGCACGAATCTTAAGAATGCGAACGATCAAATTTTACAGAATAAAAAATTTCGAAAAATTTGAAAATTCGAGGATTCGAAAATTTTTAAAATTCGAAGATTCGAATATTTGAAAATTTGAAAATTCAAAAATTGAAAGATTCGAGAATTCGAAAATTCGAAAATTTGAAAATTCAAAGATTCGAAAATTTGAAAATACGAAAATTTGAAAATTCAAAGATTCGAAAATTTGAAAATACGAAAATTTGAAAATTTGAAAATTTAAAAATTGAAAGATTCGAGAATTCGAAAATTTGAAAATTCAAAGATTCGAAAATTTGAAAATACGAAAATTTGAAAATTCAAAGATTCGAAAATTTGAAAATTCAAAAATTCAAAGATTCGAAAATTTGAAAATACGAAAATTTGAAAATTCAAAGATTCGAAAATTTGAAAATTCAAAGATTCGAAAATTTGAAAATTCAAAAATTCAAAGATTCGAGAATTCGAAAATTCGAAAATTTGAAAATTCAAAAATTCGAATATTTGAAAATACGAAAATTCGAAAATTCGAGGATTCGAAAATTTTAGAATTCGAAGATTCGAATATTTGAAAATTTGAAAATTCAAAAATTGAAAGATTCGAGAATTCGAAAATTTGAAAATTCAAAGATTCGAAAATTTGAAAATACGAAAATTTGAAAATTCAAAAATTCAAAGATTCGAAAATTTGAAAATACGAAAATTTGAAAATTCGAAAATTTGAAAATTCAAAGATTCGAAAATTTGAAAATACGAAAATTTGAAAATTCGAAGAATCGAGAATTCGAAAATTCGAAAATTTCAAAATTCAGAGATTCGAAAATTTGAAAATACGAAAATTTGAAAATTCAAAGATTCGAAAATTCGAAGATTCGAAAATTCGAAAATTCGAAGATTCGAAAATTTGAGAATTCGAAAATTCTAAAATTGGGAAACAAAAGAAAAGAGTTTAAAGACTGCGAGGTAACGAAAGTCAAAAATTCAGAAACAGCGAAATTCAAATATTCGGTAATCGAAGACGTGGAAAATTGAAAGATCGAAGAATCAGAAAAGGAACATTTTAAACTTGAAAGTTGAAGAATGGCAAGTTCGTTAATGTAAGAAGCCGAAAATTCCAAAATTAGAAGCCCGGGAATTGATTCTATGCAAATTGATGCACAACTAAGATCCGTTTTCTGCCGGACGGCGCGGTGAAAATTAATTTTTAATGGCGCGTTAACCTTTTCCTTGTTGCAGAAAAGCGTAATGGATTTAAGATTGTACGTGTGTAACTTGGCACGCGTATGAGTCACGTACGTGGACCAATGACAGAAATTCCACTTGAACAGTGTTGGTATGTTAATACAACCCAATTCTAGTCATTTTTATCGTTAAAGAATAAGGAGGTGCGAAAATTTAGTGAAATCGTTGCTTTCGAAACGCTAAGCAATCAAGAAGAGTTAGAAACAATTAAGAACAACGAATATTTATCAGCAGTCTACCTAACTCTTTTCTGTTATAACGAAGCAACGTAAACGGACGTTCCTACAGCGAATCTGGTTATTTATTCAGGCTAATTAGCATAACCGCAGCGGTCTTCGCTCTTAAAGCTACATACATAACCAGCGTAACAAAGAAACTGTCACAGCACGTTGCGAACGATCATCCGGACGAATCACCGTCATCTTGATCCTCTTTTAACGCAAAAGACTTTACGCTTGACGCACAAGCGTTCCGCTCCAATTTGATCGTTTACGGGAAATCCTTCAAGTGTGTTAAAAATTTAACGAAATTCGAATACAGACGTTTCAAAATTCCATCGACTCGACTCGCTTTTTTATATTTGATCGATCGATTTTCCCTTTTATTCCTTAATGATAATTTCATGTCATATAAGGTTTCCCTTAAGCTAGCTGGTTTAACAGGCAAGTTTTGGTTTCTTTTAAAAATTTATTACGTCAAAATTCCAAAGACAAACAAAATTCGCTCTTCACATCCAATACCAAAGGAACGAGTATCCCTTCGGTTGTTGTTGTTCGATCGTTATCGCTGGCAACAAACGAAACGTTCGGCTGATGACCAAATTCGTTCGACAAATATTTCACTCGGCTATCCATACCATTTTCGCTTTCTGCGCGAAAACTGCCATTTTTTCCCCCGCTTCTATATCCATCTTCTTGATGCTCGTGTGTCGTTATCGAGTAATTAAAGCGATAGTAAAGATCATTCGCCGTCTTCTCCAGCCCATTCTCTTGATCATCTATATTCGACTCTTTGAGGCGTGGATCGACCGTATCTTTCACGACATCTTGAACTAAATTCTTTCCTCTTCTTTCGTTAGAAAAATCCTTCTTGAGCTTTGAGAGATTTCGTCTCTCTCTTGAGAAAGTTCATCTGCAAAGTAATTGAGTAAATAGTAAAATGAGAAATAAAAATAGTCGAATGAAACGATAGTCACCGGACTATCGTTTGTAAGGGAAGGATCTTTTACCATTTCTCTTTTTTCCCATTTCTAACGTCTTTGCCATCCCTTGTCGCAGGGCATCCAATTCCTTACTAGAAGTAAGTAGCGTCACCGGTCCAATGGTCTGTGTAGTACGTTCAGATTCGTCTGTTTTCACTACAAGCCCTTGCTACAGCTTCTGCCAGCTTCTTTGCAATTTCCGGCCTTGCTTTCAATATTTCTTGCGTATCCTTCACTGAAATTTAGCCACGAGGGTTTATTCCTTTTCTCCAATGTATATATATATATATTCAAATTATCTCGGTTTATGAATATAATTTGCAGACTTACAACTTTTAATTCTTCTGTAAGTCATCCTGGTGATGATAAAATCACCGTTTTTATCTGTGGCGTATCCTGTTTCGTGATACACTCCATCCGCAGTTATGAATCCGTATTCTCCCGTGATAATTCCATCAGCATCTTGCGAAATGGACATAGATATTTCGTTAACTATGGCTTTCTTCGAATATTTATGTCTGAATCACACTCTCGTCCCGAAAAAAAAAGAGAAAAACAAAAAGATGTTTAACACGATTGAAAACGACTCGAAGAACGCAACAGGATTGATTCGCTTCAATTTTCACGTGTTTTACCAACCTTTCTTCTCGTACCTATGCTGAAAATCACCGATGTCGAACCCAAATTCGTAAGGTCTGTTTCGTTCGGCCGTTTCGTTTGTCATCGCGAAATTCCAAAGAATAATGGCACAGAGGAAGCACGTAATTCTGGTAACCGTTCTCTAAAACGGTACGAACACACTTCGATCTTTTCACAAGGTTAAGGTTAAAGTTGAGAGTAAAATTTGACTAATAACAATTTGACTAAATAAGCTACGTTTATTCTAAATATGAACCCGTAACGTTAACACGTGCTTCGTTGCAATTAATCCTACAAAGGTAAAGAAATTCATTGTTTCAAATGAAAACTAATATAACGAAGTATTTTTAGGCAACGAATTACTTTCAAACTGTACACGCTAAACAGCTTGTATACACTAAAGTCAATCCATTTTTGCTCTCGATATCTCAAATATTTTGCGAGAAAGAACGTTCTCGCGTTCTTACGTGGAACAACATCTTCACGATGGTGCAGCAACTTGGCTTGGTCAGCGCGTTAAACGAACAAGAGCCCCTCGAGACTTCAACGATGATGTAACCAAGCGAGGAAAAGATTTTCTCCGATTTACCGAACAATTCATCGAAGGAGAAGAGGAAATCGTGGAATCCGCATATGCGAAATGTCTACGGACACGTAGAAGTGTCCTCGACGTTCGCTTTCGTGCGTTTCGTATGCCTGGATAATTACATGACTACATATACGGCTGTAAATCTACCGACGCATCGAAGTTACATCGATTTTCTACGAATGTACAAAGCCGTAAATGTTCTTGTCAAAGTTCCTTTTTTAGACCACGTTTTTGTCGCGTACGCCGTACACAATAACCGTGATAACCCGTGATAACTGCGAATTTCGCGAATTCATCAACTATTCTCTGCATTGCACGCGTTACTCCTCTTTTCAAAAAAAGTATCTATACGAGTGGATTTCTATCTCACGCACGTGAGATCCTCCGATCTTTAATCGCCTATGTTACGTATTTCTATTTCTACCGGTTTACGATTACCTCGTCAGAGATCCAGCGGAGATCAACGGACCCGGGTGTTTAATTCAATTAAACTAAAAATTAATAAACGGCGAACGAGACTACATAGCATTAAATGCCATCGAGATCTGCCATAAAGACGTAAAGCAACGGGAGGAGTTCTCTCGAAGAGAATTCGATTTTTCTAATGATAAACACGCTCAACCAAATTGGATACGCGATTGTAGGTTTTCTTAAAAAGCCGAATGTTTTCACGTGCCGTGGCGCTGATCTAAGCTCGTACGCATACAAAGATTAATCCGGGTTCCATTCTGATTTGCCACGTATGCGTCGTGTATCGTGCATTTTGTAGTTTAGAAAACGGTATACGACTACGATTCGTATGGCGAACTGTCAATACGGGATCGATAGCGTTGGCATACTAACTATGCGAACGGAAGGTGGGTTTCTGGCACGTATACGCACCACGAA
This sequence comes from Bombus soroeensis, assembly GCA_014737365.1. Taxonomy (NCBI): domain Eukaryota; kingdom Metazoa; phylum Arthropoda; class Insecta; order Hymenoptera; family Apidae; genus Bombus; species Bombus soroeensis. The sequence continues at coordinate 1,312,898 of JACXIL010000192.1, forward strand.
TATCGAGGCCTTGGAGAATAAATTCGACATTGACAATACTTTCGTTACGTGCCCCCAACATCGATCTATATCCGTCTCTAACGATCGAAGCTCGTCACGAAGCGTTATACGCAAACAGTTTGCTCGTTTCTTAAAAAGTAGAGCGGTCTTCTGGTGCAATTTTTGCATTCAAGAATCGTGTTCGTCGTTACCGTAAACGTGAGGAATTTTCTGAAACGGTAGTTACAGTAATTCGCCAAAGTACCTCGACAGTCATATTCGAAACCTTTTATCAATACACTTTGGATTTCATATGGGACATTTACAAATTTCACTAGCGGTATAATGACGTCTGACGCTCATCGCGATTACATCGGTAAAGTTTGAAAGAAATCGAAAGATGTATATAGAAGCTACGAAATATGCGGACCAAGTATACCGTATTTCGAAGAAATCACGAAAATATCGAAACGCTTAACTATCCATTACACTAATAATTCGTTACGTATGTATTTAAGACGAACGTTTATGTCGTATACCAATTTCTTACTAAATAGCTCGTAGTAAATGTCTCTTAACTTCTTTGTAGATTTTCCGGTTGGTTTCAAATCTCAACGACATAATCGCGGTAAGCCTGTCTCGTTGCAGCGTTGATGAAATTTTATTCGAGAAAAACGAAAGAAAGCTGCGCTGTAATCCCGAAGACGTCTGGTCATCGGATCGTTGAAATCGATCGGTATTATCGAAATTTCGATTTCGACGTTGAATTTAACGGCAGAGAAAAGGGAAAACGCTGGTCGGAGCTGATCGCTTCAGAATCTGGACCAAAATGCCGTTACCAGCTCGAAGTAGGTCGCTCGGCATATCTGGTTGTTGGTCATTGCGCCGGACGTTCTTTCGAGATCCAAAATTTAATTTTAATTTTATATACTATCCGGCGACTTTTCGTCGTGTGGGAAATCGTGTATACTCTTGATTTGAACCGTATATTTGAAATATCGCGACATTTTGTCCCGATCATTACGTATCACAGATACACAATTTGGTTGAAACAGCAATTATCCTAAATACGACTATTCGATGTAGTAATCGAAGCTATTCTATTTTTCATTCGTCGTCCCCACCAGCCTTTGTCGTCGTCTTCCAGTTCGTGATAAGTGTGATAATAGTGATCGTGATATTCAGGTTTATGGATCAGTACCACTTCCGATTTCTGCGAATTCCTCAGCACGTTGTACAGCATTATCGCCAGCGCGATTTTTCCTATGAAGATGCTTCGAAGCAAATTAATCTTGAGGGAGGCGAGGGTAGCTGGTAACGTTGCTAACTAAAATGCAAATTCGCGTTAGAAGTAACGAGTTTCTAAATTCATTTATCGGTTATATGTAGACTGCGAATATTTATGCATTTATGGGAAATACAAAGGTGTAAAAATATACAAAATGGAAAAGGGGGTACAATGGAACGAATAGATAAAGTAAAACCATCAATGTTACTCTTCGATGAGAAACGCGAACGAGGTGCAGTCGTACGACACGAGACCAAACACTTGCTCGCGACGCAGTTCCCGATCGATCATCAACCACCGTACGCGATTTATTCTTCTCTACTTCGGTTTCTTTGCCGTTTTTATAACTCGCATCTTGAAAATTTAAAACGACAAGTACAGCCTGTATTTCGTTGAAGTGTAAGTACTAAATGTTTGTTAAACTACACCTGAGACAAAAGGGAACACCGGCGTGGGGTAAAACGCAACGTCCACGTACGAATATCTCCTATAGAGAAGAGTGAAAATGAAGGAATAAAATTGTACCAGATAGTAGTTTTTAATTCTTAAGAATCAAGATAGCGCATCTTTGAACGGTTTTAAACGAGCGTTCCATTATGCCCCACCATTCCGTTATCGCATAAAAATTTGCAGGCTAGTAATACGTATAGGGTGTTAATTTAAACCTGCCAGATTAGAGGAGCCATCATCATCGCCATTCCAATTCTTTTTAGGATACCTTTCTTAAATTTGAATCTTCCTGTATCTCGTTGCTCTACATCGTTCCCTTCAAAAGAAATTGTAACGAATCGCGTGATTCGTGGGTGCGTATTGAACACTGATCTTAGAAACGTTTTACTTACTTTCGAACAGCGACGACAGGCTCAGAGTAACGTTTGCTTCGTCATTCGCTATGTACAGTGTAATTCCCTGAGAAACGTCAACGCTCAAAGTGTCGTTCAACTCCTTTGCGACATCTTCGGCACGGGCCAAAGTTTGAAAGAGAATTACGATGCACAAGCACGAAAAAACTGCGCCCACTCTATTCATGGCTGCGTCGCGTCGCGTCGTCGCTTAGAAAGTTAACTCTTAAAAATAGAAATATAACCTATTAGCTTCCTTTTAACTGCCTCTCTAACTGCTTCTCTAATTACCTTTCCTTCTATCATTCTTCCGATATCGATCGTTAAGGGGAATAAGGAATCTTGTTGCGAATCACCGTTTACTGATTTCCGTTACGCGTTTGTCGCTGCTCCTTTTCTTACTTCCGGTAAGGTTTCCGGGTGCAAACTGACTCGGCTGTCAGAACGATCTCGAAATTCGTCCGATCTTACAATCGCGCGATCGAATTATCTTTCGCGCTGTCGAGCTTTTCACACGCTTAAAAGATCAACGATCGTTTCTACGTGTTTGTACTTTTATTCGTTTCATAACCGACGAGTAGAACGCGTGGTGCTTGTATTCGATCGGTGATGAGACTGCTAAGGAATCGTAGCAAGCGGAGAGCAGACAATTTCCTTTTTGCCGTCTGCTTACCCCACTGAAACTAGGAAACTGGGTCTCTGCAATCCGCTGCCGCGATTCGTGTCATAGAAGGTGTACTATACACGCGGTTGGTCACGGACGCGTGTGAGTTTAGCAGACCTTGAAACGCGGAAAATTCAACTTTGCTTCTAGATCGCTAAAAGTCGACATTTTCGACTCTTTTCTCATTCTCGTGGAAAAATTGAGGATCTCGACGGATCCGTGGCTACGGTTTTTTCAGTGTCAGAAAATTCATAGCGGAGCAGCTTAACTTCGAGGTACAAAGAGAAATTTGCTTGCTAAGAAAGAGTTTAATAAATACATTCTACGATGATACATACACTTTGAATAAATAGGAGGAGAGACGCAGTTTCTTTACAAAATAAATGAATATTATTGCTAGTTTGAGGTAAACGTGAGGTTGCTTCTTAAACGTACGAGTTTACAATTTTGGTTTTTTCAACCTTTACAAGGTTGGTCGATTAGGCGACACGAGTTACCAGTCTTATCTCAGAATACTTAAACAAAACTTTGGTACACGAGAAGCGAGCTGCGGTTCGCTGTATCGTCGACGCCTGCTAGACAACCGCAACGTGCTTACTCTATTTTTCCAGCACTGGCCGAGGTCGGGACCAGTCGGTCGGCTTGTAAGGAACGTAATAGGTCCGATAGCCTAGTTGCGATCGAAGAGACAGTTCTCGAGAGAAAGATATCGTGGAAGAATTCGTCATCCTCTGTAGTAGTAATGTTCTCCCGCGTTTTCCGGTCCGCTTGCCGACATCCATCCGTTGTATGCTTGATTGTGAGCTGTCGGCAGGCTGTTGTGAACGTGCACGTGGATCGGTTGAGCAGACTGCGCATTGTGCTGCCAACCAGAGGTAAACTTGGCTATTATCGTGCTGAGTTTTAGCATCAATAGTATGGCACCTGCAACCAAGTCCGTGTTCAGATTGTGTTATAATTACGGTGAAAAAATTACGATGCGCGAATTATAAGTAGGAAAAACGTTGCTATTGAATTCTAGATGTTTGGTGGATTTCGAAGAGCATCCATCGATAAATGGGTCGTCGATGTCTCCTGATTCAGTATGCATGTAGCGTACACTATCATAGCCGAACCGTTATCCCTACGTATATACGTACAATGACTATAGAGTAATTTTCGCTTACCAATAAGCAATCCCTTCAGCGAGATCAGAGTTAAAACGGTCAGCATCGTCATCATCGCTCCCATTTTGTACATCATCGGCATCAGCATAAATTGGATTCGCTTCTGACCAAACGTTCGAGCTTGTCCGCTTGCTTTTCATAAATATTTAATATCCAATTAGTCGGTCGTCGAATCGATTTCGGTTTGTTTTCGCGAACGATAATATCTCGAAACGTCGACTTTACGCTTACCTCGAACTTTGTTCCTTCCATCGACGAACAGATCGTCGAGGAATTTTCTCAACTCCTGGATATCGGGGTCCACGGTCGTGTCCTTGGAAATCGGCAGCAGTTTGGTGACTTTGGCGCGTCCAGCTTCGTGCTGGTTACCCGCAGCGACACCAACACTCTGCACGTTCGCCAGGATTGCACTTTTTGGAAAAGTAGTCGCGAGCAACGCGCACGCCAGCGTCCAACCAATCGGCCGCATTATCGAACCGGTTACGATCACGTGGTTCTCTTCATCGACACCGGGGCTCCGCTCCAGGCAAAGAATTTCCCTGCCTACGATCGTTACTCGATCTTTGATCGCGAGATACGAACAGGAACCACGAATTACAACGTGTTAATCGTGCTCGGACGAGCCGCCGTATGATTCGGACGAACGAGCACGACGGCGTTCGCACCACAAAAGAGGATCGGCCTACGTGTGCGCGATGGATCTGCGCACTACCTCGAATTTCCTCCTCGACTGACAATTTCGTGGACGCGCCGCTGTTGAAACACTTTTGAAGAACGCTATTAGAACGTGCCGCGAGCTTCGCCGGCGTATTCAGCGCGGTCGCAGCCTCGTTGCATTTACCGGGCTGCAATTTTTCATGCTTTTACCGGCCGATCCCGTATCGCCCTTCTCCTTTCTCGCGATGCTCGTTGGAAGATGTCGGAAAAAGAGGACGTATCAGGAGAAGAAGGGGATTGTCGTCACTTTCTGACAAATACTCAAATATAAAAGACAAACGTTATCTGTGTTTCGAAAAAGAAAATGGAATCGATCAATTGGGACAAAACGTAAGACGGCGGTATTCGAGGGTCAAAGCTAGCCAGTCCCTTCGCGAGTCGTTTGGAATCTTTCCTGCATCCAACGTACATCATGTCCCACTTTCATGGTCGCTGTCCCGCGATCATTCGTACATTGCTCGCCTCGCATGGAACTGCTCGACCGTGGAATCCCATAGCCGGGGATCGTCGCGTCAGCGACACCATACGTTCATCCATCGTTGATTATTGTTCGAGTGTGGAGAAGAAGGCTCTTTTCCTTAAAACCGTCAAAGGAATACGAAACGAAGGAGGCAGTAACTATAGAACGGCTTTGTCCATTACGTTTTCAATGGCTTTCACGGCCCTGCTAATTTAATGCAGTCAAGCAGCTGTTTCTGCAGCGAAGAAGGTAATAAACGTGATGTGCAATTCCGAAGAAATTACGAACTATATTAACATTCCCAATGAAGTAACCGGCGTACAAATGGATCCGGATGGTCCTGTGGAAGATTCGATGGGTCGATATCGATCCATACGTATCTTTTTTCTATTGCCTAGATACCCGACTCTTTATTTGTAAAATTAAATATGAAATTAGGTAACATTTGCTTCGCGCACACATCTTGGAGGCATCCGAGTATCTCCGATACCTGAAACCTAGGGCAGTCCGAAAATGCGGACCGAGATGGACCCGGCACCATTAATTTTCACGCGTTTGGACGAAATATAGAAAGAACCGGAGAAAGCGATGATCGGTAGATCGAGAGGAAGATCGTAGTCGCTCGAAACGAAAAGAAGTTTCTAATGAAAAAGAAGCCGATCCTAAATGTAGTTAACCACGGAGAAATTTATCGGCAACCCGGTAGACGTATTACGCGCTACGCGCCGACGTAAAATCTCGCGAATAATCAGGTGACATAACATGGAGCTGGGAAGCGTGAAACATTCCGCAGAGAAAATGGTAAAAGTAAAGGAGCGAAAGCAGCAATTTGCATGATATGGATTTGCGCCGGCGAGGCGGACGCGGTTATTGCTAGTAAAATCAGAGTCAACGCGGTTGTGAATACACCTTAAGAACGAAGGTGGCATTGGACGGATAAAAGGAAGAAAAGCGGTACAGGTTTACTGCATCGGCTTTGCGAGGTGAATCCGAATTCTTTATGGAAGGAAAGAGAGAAGCGTAAGCCGAAGAAGGAAACAGTGGAGGCCATGTTGGAAAATAATGCGCGTCGTAAAAATTCTTTACCCTCCGGTATCCTGTTGCCGGGTACTCCTCTTTCTCCCTGCCGTCCCCCTTCTAGTCTCGATTCGCGCTCAAGGACTAAAAATCCAACCCCTTGCACCAGAACCAGAAAGGCCGTATTAAAGATGTACTTGAAACCCGGCTTCGACCGTATTCGAGCTGTGTATCCTCCGGTCTCTTCGCGACGACTTCTTCCCTCGCCGTCTTTTTGCTCCTCTCTCTTGCAACGTTTGCCCGCTCGAACGTTGTGCTCGATCACGCCGAGCTTTTAAAAGCCAGCCTCGGTGCGGGTATTTTAAGGATACGATAAGGATAAAAGAAACTGATAAATGACTTTTTTTCTACCAGCGCGGAACGTTTTTCGCTTCCAAGAAGCAAGTTTTTTCGAGGTCAGCTCGTCCGATAAGTCGACTGTCGCTTAATTTCCCATTTCCCATCGAAAGCGCGGTCTTATCGTTCGGCAAAACAAGGACAGATATCGATATCAGATTCTGATATTTCGCAGGAGAATCTGCATTCTCCGTGTCGATAACCGCGCGTCGATTCGAATTTCGTTCTTGGCCGTTCTCCGCGGAATCTAGCCGACTATCTTTTCTCCGTTTAACTCGCGTCGATCTACGATTCTGTTAGTCCAACAGAAACGACGGAAACGCTAGGAAACGAGGGACTAGAGGTCGAGAGTAGAATCGTAAGAGGCTTTGGCGTTATTTTCCAAGCACCACTGCCTCAAGGTTGAATGGCTCATTACCGTTCGGCCGCAAGAAGAAACAGAGCTGGACACATTAGCGGTCGGCAACCGGTATAACCGACTCGTTGCCTCTTCAGCCACGCTAGATGTTGAGCCATAAAAGAGAAGCGATATTATCCTTACGATCGAGTTTTTAACGACCATTCATGATAGGATTCTATCTATTAGTTAGAAAACGTTGCAGAAAACGCGCGCAATTTCTTCAAACCCTGAAAATGTTCGGCCGGCGAAGGAGGACGCCGGTAGAGTCGTTTAATGCAATGATTCTGCGAATCTCCGCTGCCGATGGAATCGTAAGAAACGTAAAGGTAAATGCATCTACACCCGTTAGACCGCGAACTCGATTCGCTCGTAGAGGGGCAGCATAAAAATGGAAATTCCCGGCTGTTGCCTATTCACACAGTCTCGCGAATGCCCGCGTCTCGTTGGTTGAGCCTGTACGTACACTCTCACGAGCATCTTCCTCCGCTGCGTCCCGGACGACGCTATATGTATTACCATACCTCCGCCATGGTTGACCATAGACCGGCTCACAAGTGGCCGAGACATTCGCCTCTCGACCGCGACCATGAGAGCACTCAACTCGCGACGCCTACAGCCAACAAGGACCTTCCATCTCTTCCCTCGATCTTTCCTCTGTCTGCTGTTTCTCCTGTTCGTTCTCCGCGTCGGTCAACCACGCAGTGTACCGCACGATGAACAGAACCAGGCTCAACCAGTTGCCAAACTATCGCCGGGCGCGAAGAATGACGACGCTGCTGAAATAAATTCGATGGAGATCGACGTGGTCAAGTCCGAAGGGTCGAAGGTGGACGTTGAAGAAATTTTTAAATCGCCGATCGTAAAATGTGATCGTCGGGGACATGATCTCTTAGCGTCCGAGGGAGAGTCCAGGAAGAAAAGAGAGAATCAGAAGACGAAGAAGGTGGTGGACGTGGTTGGAGCGAGTAACGAGGGTAGCAGCGAGGCGTTAAAACAGGAGGACGAGGAAGCCGGTGTGGTGAAGAAGCGTAGAAGGAACGACGTTGCTTTGGTCGGTAAATCCGAGGTTCGAGAGAGCGAAGGGATTACGGTTGGACAGATCGGAGAAGCTACGGACGAGGGAATCAGGAGATTCGATTCGCAAGTGGATGCCGATGGTGTTGCGCCCTGCGCGATCGACCCGCGCCAGAACAACGAAGAGTACAAAGACGCTGTAAAAGCGATCGAGCCTAAAGAATCGGAGATATCCAATGCCGAAGAGAGTCGCGTTCGGGACGATGAAAAATCGAAACAAGCGCTTCCCAATTACTTTCGAAAATCGGGAAAGCTCGATGGCGGCGATAGCAAAAGAGAAGAGGAATACTCGTCGGACGAAAGTGTAGACTCCGAAGAAAGCGAAGAGTTTTTCGTGAATAGAGAATACAGATCTTTCGTCGAGCCTCGAGGCAAATCGAAACGCAAGAGTTCCACCGTTTACTTGAACGCGGAGGAGAAGAAGATATCCGACGGGGAACAGCAATCGATCGTCGATGGACAGATAAAGAAGTTGATATCGATTCGCGACGACGCGCTGGACGCTCAGAAGATCGACAAGATAGACGAGGCGAAAGTTTTGAATTCGAAACGGCAGGTTGGCACGGACGAGTGGCTTGCCTTTAACGAGAAGAAGATTCGGAACGCGAACAAGGTAAAACATATTAAACTAACAGACGCTGAACGATCGGCGGTGGTGTTACAGTTTTCTTAAACGGTGGAAGGGTCGGGCAATTTCTTTGCAAAGCCGGATCGAGGATAGCGCGTTCGTACAACGTTCGAGAAAGCGGACGACCCAAGTTACGAGCTTGGCTTAACCGAGATTCAGTCGCGAATAATTCAGATGCGCCGAACTATTGGTAGCTAGTAGAGAGCGGCGATCCTTCGTCGTTAACTTGACAGAGTGCGTTCGACGGCTTAGTATCTTAAATTGCATGCGTATCCTCGTTTGGCCGCTAACGATGGACGATCTTTCGGAATCGGTCGGTCGGAGTTTGGCCCACCTTCCGATCGAGATAAACGTGTTCGACGTGTTTCAGGGTAACAAGCAAAAATCGGCCAGAGTCGAGGATCTTCATCGTGTCAGGCTTCTCACCCCGGACGTCGCGGTGTACAACATCCTGCAGGACGCTCTGGAATCGTATCCCAACGACGAAACGCTGGTCTCTTACATCGATCCGAAAAACGACACCCTGAAGGAATTGCTCACTTTCGATCAGTTGACTATTCTCCAGATGGCGGAGAAATTTTTACCTCAAGCCTTACGCCGAGAATATTCCGACAAGATGTTTTCGTGCGTCAGAAGATTCGAATATTTTAGTTGCGTCAAGTACTTTGCGTGGCCTTTGGTCAAACAATACTTCCCGGCGTTGCCCGCTTTTCCAGATTACCAATGTTGGTATCCGATCGCCGATCTGTCTCCGCAGTATCCGATTTTCCCCTTCCCCAGCTTCTCGGAAGACATCGGCGAGCTGCCAGAAGTGGTGGACGCCGATGGTACCAGAACGAGGAAGCCTAGACCAGAGGCGCTCATCATCCAGGTTCTTCAAAACACGCTAAAGGAACAGCCGCGTATATCCACATCGCCGTCTTTTCTGGATCAATCGTTGGATACGTACGTAACTCTGATACCCGAGGATCAATTATTAACCATCAACATGGCCGAACAATTGATCCCAATCTCTTATCGGCCAGAATTTGTTCAGAAGACTGTCAGATGTATGAAGGAGTACAACTATCTCTCCTGTTTCAAATACTCGGCCTGGCCCACGGTCAAACGTTTCATCCCGACTCTTCCGGACATTTTCAGTCTCTTGCCGGAGTTTCAGGGTGCAGAACTGTCGTCGGACGTTGGTAGCTACGTTCCACAACTCTCCACCTATTCCAATCTCAACTTCTACGTGCCTATCGGAGCAACTACCGTTCCAAAGGATACCGAGGCACCGGTTTATTCGTCGCTAAAGAATCGAGAAACTTTGTTACGATCTTCCGACGAGTTGGAGACCAAGATCCTGGCGATCCTACAGAAAGTCTATCTTACGAAATCCTACGAGCAGGCCAGAGAGTCACAGTCGTTTATTTTAACGGGAAACGGCGTGAGATTCGTTATGTTTACCAAGAGGCAAATCGAAATTTTACACCTGACCGAATCTCTCCTGCCGCCATCTGCTCGCGCAGCTTTCATCACCGAGTTTCTCTCCTATCTTCGAAAGAGCGACGATTTCATCGACAGCGCCAGATACGTAATATGGCCAACGATCGCAAAGTACCAGCCGACTTTACCCGAGTTCCCAGAATCCGAGGTTCCCGATCGCGCGAAGGAGCGAGTCGATCCTCAAGGATCTTCGGAGACGGAGGAAAGCTCGATAAATCCTGGCGTTTTGATACAAGAACGAGTCGTGTCGAACGTGGAAAAAGAAAAGGCGGCGGGTATCTTCTTCAGAGACAAGGAATCGCGAAACAGAGTACCCAACGTACCGGTAATCAGCGTATCAGGCACTAGATTTGTCCCAATATTCTCCGATCTTCCAGAGTCTGTGATTTATAACATTCTCCGATCGGTTCAGCTGCAATCCATCAAATCCGCTTCACCAACTTCCAGCTTCACGACCAAAAACCAGGAATTCCTCGACTTGCTTACCATGCAACAGGCGAATATCATTGGTATCGTGGATACTTTGCTTCCAGATAACGTCCGACCCGATTTTATCAACGCGATGCTCGCGTGCTTACGCACCGACAACTTTCTCATATGCACCAGGAACGTAGTTTGGCCGACGCTGTCGGTCTATTTTCCCTGGTTGCCTAATTTCCCGGATTTTGGAATCGTAAGCAGCGTACGACCCAGCGATTCGCCCAGTACCGTCGCTAATTCCACCTTAACGGAATCTAGCTCTAGTTCCGATACTCCGGCTCTTTCGGAGACCGACGTGAAGACAGGACAGCACGGGGACACCACCGTGACCATAACCGACACCAGATTCTTTCCAATTTACAACGAACTGCCGGAGACTATCATATCCAACATCCTGAAAGCTGTTCAATTCTCTATTCCTAATTTACCTGGTTCGCCAGCTCCGGCAAGAGCGCAAGAGTTTTCGCCGTATCTGTCGGAGCATCAGATCAATATTATAAATATCGCGGAGAATTTGTTGCCGATTCCAACGAGACTCGAATATATCGAGAATATCAAGCCATGCATCAAGGAACGAAACTTCTTGGAATGTAGCAGAGACGTAACTTGGCCAACGATCGCCAAGTTCTATCCGTGGCTACCTAGCTTCCCGAATTTCGGTACTCTTCAGAATCTGCCCGACGAGTCGAGTTCCAGTTCCATCAAATTTCAAGTTGTCCTATCGGAGAAACCTGCTAGCCCCGCGGTGCAGGCTTCTCAAGCTGGTTTGATCAAAGAAGCAGAACTTTTGGAGCAAGCCGAGGAAAAAATAGAGAATATCTTATCGGACATTTTGAGCAAGAGTCCGAAATTGGAGCGATCGTACTTAAATCTAACCGATTCCGTTGCTTCCAGTTTGAACGAGAGACAGATAAATATCATCAGATTGGTGGAAAGAGGAATACCAGACACGGCTAGACAATCGTACGTCGCGCGAATGCAAAATTGCATAACGGGTTACAATTTCGTAGCTTGCACGAACAACATCATCTGGCCGATCCTCAAACAATACAGTTTCTCATTGCCTGACTTTTCCAGCATCAGCGATTTGTTCTCTCAGTTCCCCGGCATCGTACAGATTCCCGGCCTGCCAGACTTTGGTTCCATCGCCAGTAATATTCCAGGTATTTCTCAACTACCAGGGATTTTACAGATCCCCGGAATTTCCCAGCTGTCAACCGAGTTTCCCACGTTGTCGACGCAGCCTGGCGAACTCTCGGCACGACGATCAGACTCGCGAAACTCGCAAAGTAATTCGCGCGCAGGGACCCAGGAGGGCGAATCGAAAGGAGACCCAACGATCACGCCGTCAGTAGGTGAATCTATCGTTGATCGATGTTTATAGAAACAATCGGAATTGTCTCTAATTCTTTCTATCTTTACAGACAATGACGGAGCCGTCCCAGGATACGCAAACCAACCGCCCGGCATCCTCATAGACATCTCCAACGAGAAGGTCGATTTACCCGATACCGATGGAAAAGCAGCCGCTATCGATACAAAATCGTCGGAAGAAGTTAAAAGTAGACAACGTAGGAGCACCATAGACGTCCTCGGCTCTTATTACGATAACGAAGAAGCGGACACAGCGGACAGCTTGGCGTCTTCGAAATCGTCGACCCTGGCGTTGCCAAACATCACGGAATCCGAGTACCTTCGGTTATTGATCAGAGTGAAGGAGAATCTGAGATTTTCGAACGCGAGTCCCTCCAAATCGGAACAGTATCTCGTCGACAAGTTGAACTCCACGATGAGAAATTCTTTGACCGCCGATCAGTACGAGATCTTAAAGATTATCCAAGACTTGGAAGATGGACCATCGAGCAAAGGAATTACGCAGCAGGTTATACAGTGTCTTCTGAGTCTCAGCTTCATACGATGCTTGGGTATCTTCGTCTGGCCGCTCGTCGTCAGTAATCTGCCTTCTCTTCCTGGTCTTCCGTCTCTACCGAGTTTCGGTATTTTGGGACGTTACTTGGACACGGACAGCCAGGTGCGCAATTTCTTCGGCATGTCGACCACCGACTTCGAGCAGAGGCTGCTGGAAAGGAAGGAATCGATCGAGGGCTTCTTACTCGACTGGTACAGGAAGCTGGCCGAGGACAAGTTTCAAACGGATGTAGGATATCTTAAGATCAAGGGCTATGGGAATAACCAGCTGGGAATCAGCTTCTCCGGATTCAGAGAGGGTAGAGGAGCGAAACTCAAGGATAACAAGAATCTTCCTAGCATATTGACGATCATAAGCGACATAATGGAGGAAGTTTTGGACCAACGACCCGAAGGTGACAGAGCGAAGAAGGATAAGGAGAAAAGGGAAAGAAGCATAGAAGGTTCGAGAGAAACTGATATTCAGTTCTTGAAGAACAGCGAGGCGATCGTTGATATTAAGAGATCCATAGACGACGATGAGATTATCACGCTGTTTCTCGACAGGATCAGACCGAACGATTCAGAGATAGAGAACGACGACACCAAGTATACTTCGGACGACGCGTACGATGCTTTCGGGGTTCTCTTTGGGACGAAACTGCACGACAAACTTGCCGGCGAAATAGAATCTCTGGACGCCGAGTTTAAAATGGATAAAGGAGGGAACGGTCCGACAGAGCCGATAAGGGAAGTGGACATCGTGTCTTTAGAGTCCGGAAAAGATTCGGACGAGTTGAAAGTTCTACCGACGAAGAGCCAAGTGGCGTACGATTTCGAGAAAGAGTCGTCGCGGGACCAAGAAGAAAGGCAGAGACAGAAACGAGCTAAGAACTTTTTCAAATCTTTTTTAGAGAAATACTCGAACAGACGGTCCAAGGACGACTCCAACGTGGAAAGTTTCGACAACGTCGGAGATAATAAAATCGTGGAAGAATACGAGAAAGACGCGAAATCCACGTTAGTCGTTCAACTGCCACGTTTACACGAGGAAGTGGTGCCGAGAAAGGTGACCAATTCGATGATTCACATGGGCAAAGCTTTCAAGACGAAGATGACGCAGATGATGCCAGGATTCGGACTGGTCCTGTCGTTTTTGCTTCAAATGGCTCTGGCTCATGCGCGTGCAACCGCGTCGATGGCTGGGATGATCAGCAATATGGCCCTCGGAACAGCTATGTTCGGAATGATTCGGGATTCTTTCTTTGGATCGAGCGGTCATCCAAAAATTAAGTACGTTTACGACAACGATAAGTACGGACCAGGAATCTCTTGGCCTACTCAATACGAATCCGGTTCTCGTTACTACGGATAGCCATCGTTATAGATAACTAATTACTGCGAGCCAGCGTTATTGGAATGTTATATCGGACAGTGGAGCGATGAAATTTCACGCGATATTCGTTAGATCTCTTACACGCGTAGCGATTTTGATAGATGTAGCGATAAGAGCAAGCGATGTTGGAGGATTCCGGATTTCTTGGGAACAGGAGTCGAATTATCTGGAGTCGGGGTGCACAGGCTAGCCTACGTGCCAGTTTTAAATAAGTAAGAGGGTTCTACGGTTACTGATTACGATTACGCTATGGTAGAATTTTAGTTGACGCACGGCACTTGATCTACCAAGAAGTTAAGACGTATCGACTTGGTTGGTCGGGGGTTCGTCGTTCGTTTACCTTAAAGGCTGAATAACAATGAACGTTGTATTGGGCTAGCTTTAATTTTCTTCCGTAACGCGGTTGACGACGATCCGATCGTCGGCGCTCTTACTCAGTCTTCCTACGAAATAAATGCATATTTACATAGACATTTTAACAGCACGGACTGCAGAGACTCGATCTTAGTTAGGAACAAATGTAGCTCAGAATCGATATTCTTTCGACGAGTTTATTTTAAACGAAGTTCGTATCAGCTCTTGTTCGTTCGTGGAGGGTTTAATGGTGAAGGGTAACGCAATATCTTGATCGCGCTGTTCTCTTATCGATCTCCGTATGATCGAATTGCGCTCAATAACTAAGGACAACACGTAGGTGGTATACGTATATTGTAAAGGCCTTAGCTGCTAAGACTGCCAGCGATTCTCGTTAGTTTCTCGCAATATCTACCTTTACGAAGAATAAAAGAACGCTTGAGAATCCACCCATCCTGGTTTCCTTCCTACGAACACCTCTGACTTAGCTACCGCTTTTTATCGATCCTTCTGTTGCCGGCGCTAATTTTTCAAGATAAGGATCGCGGGATGCGCGCGAGTAACGTAATTGCTCCTGTCTCGAGCGCCTCGGTTCTTGCGTGCAAAAAAAACGAAAACGAGCTACACCAACAGACATGTATCGAGATTAAGAAGATGGATATTTGATTGTACGGCTTATCGCAATCGCGAGCAACCGACGTTGGCTGCAATTTCAAGCACTCGGAGGACCGCGATCCAAACAGTCAAGGTACCGACGAATACGACTTTACCTTCTTTCTTTATTTGGCCGTACATCGGCTACTTTATTTTCTTGTTTTTCTTCTTCTTTTTTACGCTTTAAAGATTAAAAATCCTACCGGATGTTGTATTTTAAACTAATCGTACTATAGACGGAAAAGGGGAAGGATCGTGCATCGAACCCTTGGAAAGTCTCGACATACGCGAAAAGAATGCTTTTACGTTGCATATACGACGGTTCGTTCGCAAAGATCGGTGCTTCAGATACGTAATTGGGTAAACGTTGGACTGCCACATATTTCATATTATTAAACGATTACGATCGCCGTTAAAGCACGGAAAAAGATACGATCAGCCTATTAAGCTGGTGCTCGTGATCGATCGTTATACTATTTATTTCGAAACTTGTATTACAGGAATAGATATCGTTTTAGACAAAAGTACAAGTAACTTATATCGTCGGATACATGTGTACGTAATTGCATACTTGTCACTGTATATGTAATAGCTAGGTCGAACGTTGATTTCCTAAGAAACGCACGTCTATTACGATATAGAAATTTCGCAGGCATAAACTCGTTACGTACTCGATAAACGTAAAGCAAAGTAACACTTATGCGACGTCTTAATCTCTTAGGCGTCACGCTAGCAGAAGGGGCAGCACAGAAGGTATTTCTTCTTCTTCTTCTTCTTCTTCTTCTTTTTCTACTTCCTCCGACAGGGTGTGATTTTCTTCTGTCGCTTCCACAGAGAAAGGTAGCTCGTTTAAATAAAACCTAGAACAAATTTACAAACGTCGATCGGTTATATCGAGACGTTCGAACTTGAAGTATTTACCATTCGTTCGCGCGATCGCAGTCAATGTGTTCATCGTCGCTGCACACGCGTTCCCTCTGATCGAACAGGGTATTGTTTGGACAAATTACGGGGAAACCTTTGCCCGAATCGTCACAGGCATGGAAAACTCGACAATCGTAGTCCAAGTCCGCGTACAAACCAACCGGTTTACCCTCGCAGGAAAATCGGAAAGTCAGATTATCGAAGACATCGAAATCGCTCGTTCCTTCGGACAGGTCCTCGTAAGTCTCTAAACGATGTCGATCCTAGCGAGAAGGAATATCTTTTCATTCTTTTTTATTTTTTTTCAAATTTTGATTCGCGATACGAAAGAAGAATTGAAAACGTACAATGTAACCTAGAGTTGGTAAAGCAACGACGACGACCAACAGCCCTGTAAAACAGAAATTCGTCTCGCAAAGGAAAATTGGTTTTTCAAAGAAATTGGAAATATATTTTACTCACGAGTGCATAGCAGAAGCTTCGAGATAAATACAGTCGAAGAATGCATGTTTTTACAAATTTCCGAAAGAATTTGAGGTGTTCGCGTAATTGGTTTTTGCGGCATTCGTTGCGAATCACGATCTCCGTGCGTGCGATTCGACGATACTCGGCTGATGCGGTAGCTGTCTTTACTGGCACTCCTGGTTCTTGAACCGTGCTATTCGGACAACTTATCGACCTTAATGAGCGAGTAATTTCTCGAAGAGCGTAACGCTATTTCTCGTTATACTTTAAACGCTCGCTAACCGGGATATCCGGTTATTATTTGACGAACTTTTACAAACTGCCAACTAATCGAATGTATACTACGTTTAAAAAGTTAAGGACTCGCGAGACATCCACCACCGGTGGAAATAGATTCAACTGGATTACTCTATTTACGAAAACGATATACGATAATGCGCTTAATTTAACGTACTTCGACGTTTACACGGTTCGAAAGCTTTTCGTCGCTCTTATCCTCGTCGTTGAAACTATCTATAACATCGATTGAAAATCCCCGTACGATTAATTTCACGTACCGATAGATGTCACTGGCTCGTAAAGAAGTCGTTGTTCTAAGCGACTTTCACCGGCGTCCGCCAATCGCGGCCATCGTTCTCCACTTTCTTCCATCTTAAACGCGGCTTTCCTCCAACGACTCCTTCTCTAAACGTATACGTATATACGTAAACAGAAGGCCACGGGAAAACGATTCGTAGTATTATTTTCTAAACTGGAAGTTAAGCCGCATCGACGTTAACAATTTCTCTAAAGCGTTCGATTATAATTACGATAACGCGGAGATCGAACACACGGATCGAGAAAGGGGCTTCGATACGGCCCTGAGAGGCAACGAACCAATGAAGCGCAACCTTAGCGTCCTTGTCTCGTGGAAATGTTCTGGGTTTAGAGTCAGAGAGCCGCGTGTCCACGAAAGGACAGCGCGTATCAACTGCCTACGAGGGAGGCCTCGCTTCTCGAGCCGCCTTTCTCTTTAGCTTCGAGCCACGGCTCAGTTTTCACGGCAGCCTCATCCAGCAACTACTCGCAGAATGTCTGGAAGACAGAAACGTGGTGAAACGTTAACGTGATTCTCTTCATCTCCTTCCCGTACTGATTTCGCGCGCGTGAAACGCATCGAATGGTAAACTGGTCGAGCGACGAATATGTGACTCGAAGACGACGACTGTCATCGTGCTTTCACAACGTGCTGCCCGTACGCGAACCGCAATACAAGGTACTTTGTCTTCGATACGAACACGATTTCCGAACATTATATACGTAGTTGACATTTTAATTGAAACTCTCCTTACGAGGTCAAAGAAAAACGCGGCGGTATTTGATAGCGCGGTTCCACGTGCGCTTGGACGTCATCCGCCAACTGCGGCGAGTTCAACGCGTGAATAGAGATACGGGTTACCGGTTATTGCGCCAGTGATCGCACCTTTTTCGTAATTATACATTACGACCTTTCGTCGATAAATGGTTTTTTTGATTTCTCCTCGCCCATCCGTGTCAACGAGCGCTTCTCCCGATATCAGCTAACGTTCGTGGCATTGACAGCTTCTATCGCGAACCTATCGAGTTCCGAAAGAGACGAGATTTTGTCTAACGCTGTCCGTCGGTGAGTCTCGCTCTGCAAGGACGGCTGGCTCGACGAAAATACCCTTGAAAGTAGTCGATGCGGAAAGGAAAAAAGGAAAAATTCCGTGTGACGTCATTTTCCGCCGCCCTCTTCCCCGTTGCAAAACGCGAGAACGAGGAACGAGTCGGTAAGAGACAACGACGATTCTAAATATTATTCCAGAGATTTCGAGTTTTCCCCTGCCACGCTGTCGTAACAACGTTAATTGGGCGCAGAAAGTAGAGCGTGGTTTTTGTATTTTCTTCGCGCATGAATTATTCCTTCCGAGACGGAGGAAATGAAACGTTTCTTCTCACGAGCTTAGATCTCTTCTCGATTATTCGCGCAGCTACTTGTTTACGCCTCCTCGAATTAATATAATACGTACGAGCGTGATTCGAGCCATTCTTCGACGTTTTACTTTCGACATCGTTCTTGGATTTCTCCGATTTCACATCGATAGAAGGGCAACGTGAAATATCAGGTGTCAAACGCGAAATTACGTCATTAGAACCGGTGCAGGAAATTTTTTTAGCGCCAGCTAGAAATCAAAATGATTCGGTTCATTGCCTGTCGTTGCACCGCTAAGGTCGCTTCAGGAGAAGTGAAAGGGGACCGGCAGCGTTTTCGATATGCCGCGCGTCTAACCTGTATCGCTTCGCTAAAATTCTGCACTTCCTATTATACAACGTATTTATCGGTACATTTGCTCAACGTCGAATTGCATAATTTTGTGGAAAAGATGCCTGGCGCTTTACGGAAAGCACGTTTCCATATTACGCGTCATATTTACGACCGGCTCGGTCGTGCAAGGCTCGTATTATGTTCCGATCGTTGCATAAACGTGCGGCGAAACTAGATCACCGCTTTTCTCTTTACCTCCTCGCTCGCTGAATTACTAGATTACTGGAACCGTAATAAAGCACGCTTGTTTCTGCTCGTTTCTCAGGTCAGTGGGCCTCGCGAGCGTTCATCCTTTTAAACGTTAGGCTGTAAAATTAGCTATAAAGTCGGTTGTACGATTTTAGGCTGTTGGCCGATGGAATCTTCTATTACACCGCAGAATTCTCCCGTTTCTCGTTGACCCCCTTAAACGTCCGTGGTCGAGGCCATCGTTAACGCATCGATCGAAATAAAGAATACTCGTTTTACTAGCCCACGCTTTCCTCTCGCGAATCCTCTTTACGGCAAACTCTTGCGCGCGATCTAACGGTTAATCAAAGGCCTAATTTCTAGATCGAACGGTTACATTTTCCTAAGTACTTGTCGCGCCGAGACATCTCCATCGTTTGGTCGATCCGAAAGGTTCTAGCCTTTTTATCCCGAATTTCTATCGTTCTGTCCATCCAAGAGACAACTGGAGGTGTCCAACTGGATACCAGACAGAAAGGAGGAAAAATTTGTCGATGAAACGAATCTCGTTTGTCTCGTTCGCCGGACAGCGGATTCGTTGTTGTTTATCGCGGTCGTTACGAAATTTACGTATAGGAAACATAGGCGAGGGATTAAATACTCTGGAAGCTTGTAAAAGCTACTTGAAAGAATTCATTGGCGAAAAGGACGAATAACTTTTTTTCACGTCGGTCTTTACCTATTCGAACGAAAGTACAATTTGCATTCGACCGCGCATCGGGGAGCGGCATTTCGCTTTCAGCCGGAGAATGCAGTGGCGATCACCCACTTCCCTTGCCAATAATAATCTATCACGCTCTTGTCAGATTTGCATAGAGACGTTCGATCGTGCGACAAGACGAAATTACAGCTTTCTGCCGGAGGACCTCGTCAAAATTTAATTAACGCGATTATCTGCTGCGAAGAACATTTTTCGTTTATCTTTGATCGCGGCAACTTCGTGGACTGAATTGTCAGGCGGAATCTCTGTCTAAACCGATACGTGGGTAACAGCGCTTGCACGCGATTCCTCGTAAAGACGGTATACCAAGGAAGTAGTAGCAACGAGGTCATTCGTCTCTTTACGACTTCTTTGTTTCTACTGGCTCCTCCGGGTGATCGCCGATCCGCAAACAAATTAGTCGCGCCTCGCCGTGATTTGCGCTTATTTAGACACCCGAACGTCTATCTTTCTGCGATTTGTCTGCGAGACGCTCGTACGACAGTCTCGTAATGTAAACGCGTTATCGCGTTTTTTACGTTATTCGGATGACAACGTGTTGCAGCAGTTGGAAGCTAGGCTCGCGATATGGCGGAGTCGATATCGTAAGAGACGATGCGCGTAATTGGTTCGTCAAACGGGAATTAACCGGTTCTACGAAGACCATTGTCACGGCGACTTGCTCGTTCGATCAGGTGCGGTTCCAACGCAAGAAAACAAGAGTCCACGAGGAAGTTTCTAGAAAAGGATGCGTCACGGATTTTGAAAGAAGCAGGAAAATGGAAAGGCGAGGCGGTCGAACGGAAGGTCGCGTTCCGAATCGAGGGAAAAGTTTAATCGGCTCGTGGTTTATGGTGTCTATGAGCGCGTTATCGAGGCGCGAATCTAACGCAGGATCGACCGACCACTGGGAAAACTTTCTCACGTTTCACGCCAAACAGCGCGATTACAACACGAGTGCCGTGACTAATAAAAGTTCTACGGCTTGGAGCACTTGCTCCCGTTAGAATTCTTATCGGCAGAATTGGCGTTCTTGTTGGCAACCAACGAGAATGAAAGATTAATTGGTAATGCCCCATTGTTTCGTTCCGCAGATGACACTTTTCCCGTTATTATGGGTTTTGATCGTGTTCCCTGTCATCATGGGCGGCTACGTTCCACCCGGACCACGGTTTACATGTCCCAAAGAACCTAAGTACGTCTATCCTTGCGTGTGCGTTCGTGGCAGTGACAGAGGCCTTTATGTTCGTTGCGAGAACACCAATTTGGCAAGTTTGAGCTTGGCCTTCTCCAATTTGGGCAACGAGGGCATACCGATCGAGCAACTTGTTCTGTACAAATGCAACATAGGTAAGCATATGGCTCGCTGTTTCTCGGAGAAGCGCGTTTACGCTTCGTAAATACGTGGAACAAGGTTCTCGAGCTACGTTGCAAATCGCTTTCGTTATGTTACGATTAAAGGACGTTTTTACGGGCCGGCTCTCTACCCTCTGGACGTTCGAGTGTTGACGTTCATCGACACTCCGTTGAGACTGATAGAAGAACACAGCTTTCTCGGCGTGAACAGAACTCTGCAAGAACTTTACGTGATAAACAGCACTCTAGAGAAATTCCCGCGTCAGGCGTTGCAAATTTTAGGGAATTTGAGTATCCTGAGCATCGTTGGCCATCGAATCTCCACTCTACCGGTGGACAGCTTCGCTGACAGCATTGCGGCTGCTAAAATCGAAAAGTTGGAGATCAGCAACGGTACTGTACTGTTTTGCGCGCAAGCAAATCGTATCGAACGAATTGTATCTCTGGTTTCCTACAGTTATTTTACTGTTTCAGGCACTCTGACTTCGTTGCCCGTGGAAGCGTTGGCCCCTCTGAAGAAACTCAAGAGATTAGATCTTCACGATAACGAGATTAAGGAGCTGAAGAGGAATCAGTTCAAGGGTTTGAGGGACACGGAATATCTAGATCTATCCCACAATCAGATTAACAAACTCGATGGCTCTCATTTGGCTGATTTAACGAAGATGGGCTGGTGCAATTTGTCTCACAATGCCATTTCAGACTTAAAGAGGTAAACTGTTTGCCAATGCTTCCGGTACGCTAACGGCACTTTGTTCCCTCCCTATATGAAACAAGTACGAATAAACGATGAAAACGCGTTAATCGGTTAATCGATTGACGAATATCTTCGTCTATAGGGGAACATTCGCGAGAAACTCGCTGCTGAAGGTGCTCAATCTGAGCCACAATAAAATCAGAAAACTCGACTCGAATACCTTCCGTGGCATGCGCTTTTTGGTAAGATTGTACTTGAGCGATAATCAGATAAACGACGTTGGAAGAGGTACCTTTGGCCCTGTTACCAGGATAGGTACCATTGATCTGGCTAGGAATTTTATCAAAAAGATCGACTTCCAGATGTTTAATCAGCTACAGTTCGCAGAGGTACGAGTATCGTAGATATCCTGAGAAATACTATCGATCGAGGCTTTGAGGACAATCCAAACAATTTATTAAAGCGGTGTAAAGCGGACGCGGACTCAAAATACTCAATTTGTTTCTCGTTGCAGCTGTTAGACGTGTCCGAGAACTTCGTGACAGTGGTAGAGAAGCTGTCTTTCAAAGATCTTTACTTGGCGAAGATCAATCTATCTCGCAACGAGATTTCAACGATAGAACCGGGCGCCTTCGAAAACTGCGTCAACATCACGATCCTGGATCTAAGTCACAACAAGCTGGAAAATATCTCCAAATACTCGTTCGACAGTGCAACTTACGCCACGGAGCTGCGATTGAGCTACAATCGATTCACCGCGGTCAACCAGGTCTCTTTCGCAGGCGGATAATTCGAGAATCGAAACCCTAAGAAATCCGGAGCGAAACGATCATTAATAATTACAGGTGCCGCTGCACAACATGACCGGGCTGAAAGTTCTCAACGTGTCGCACAATTTGATCCATTCGGTGCCTCGTCAGACGTTTCCCAAGCTATACGAGCTGCACACGATCGATCTGTCCCATAACAACTTGTCCGAAATCCACAACGCCGTATTTCAGACTCTCTTCAGTCTTCGTTTCTTAAATCTATCGTACAATTCTCTGGAGAAGATAAAACCGTCCACGTTCGGTCCTCTGCCAACGCTGTTGGAGTTGGACATGAGTTACAATCAATTGAACGATATCGCTCGTGGCAGTTTAACCAGATTGCCAAGCTGCAGGTAATCGGTGATTTTATAAACAAATAAATAAATAACACTCGTTCAAATTCGCTTAAACTATCCAAAAATGACGACGACCATAGCATCGAATAAAAAGTCGCGTCAACTTGCAGGAGCCTGTCTGTCAGGAATAATCGATTGACGAAGATCTTCCAGTTGCCTATTTCTCTCGGTAGCCTAGACTTTTCCGAAAATTGGCTGGAGGAAATTCCAACGATGGACGTATGGCCCACGATGAACGCTCTTCTCTCGCTGGACCTTTCGGGGAATCTATTGGCCGATAACCTGAAACATGGCAGCTTCGAAAACCTGCTTACCTTGAGGACTTTGAACCTGCAGTCGAACAACATGACGAGGCCACCGTGGGAGGCGCTAAGCACTCTAACTAGCTTGCAGTACCTTTATATGCAGGTTCAACGATCTTTTATACGCTATCATAAGTTAAGTTAATATCACGTTCCAACTTGACGAGCAAGGTGATTTAACCTAACGTCGACGATAATTTCAGCACAACCAGCTAACCGAGTTAGGAAAGTCCGCGTTTGGACGTCTTCCAATAGTGTTCGAACTGAATCTAGCGAACAATCGGATATCGAACGTGAGCACCCGAGCTTTCGAGGGACTGTTGCAGTTGTTGACGCTGAATTTGACGAACAATAAACTTACCCACATCCCCAATGGAGCGTTTCAGAGTCTCGTCTCTTTGAGGTCCTTGGACCTTTCTCGCAATAAGTTGGAAAGACTGGATAACAAAACTCACGGGCTTCTGGACGATTGTTTATCCCTGGAGAGACTCAATCTCAGTCACAATAGGATATCCTTTATTACGAAGAAAACCTTTCCCAACGATCCTTGGATCCCTTATCGGTTAAGAGAAGTCGATCTTTCGTACAACACAATGCCGGTGTTGACGCACGAACTCACCGTAGGAACGAAAAAGTTGCAGTACTTGAACATCAGTCATAATAACATCAACGAGATTCGAAGATGTGAGTATACAGAAGGGTCCGCGAATTCAGTTTCGCGATAAGCCAATAGTTTAACAGAGATAATTAAGAAAAAATTCAAAAGAATTGAGATACGAAATGATTATTGTGTTTCGTGAAAAAAATGATCGTTTCGAAGGTTCCTGGAGACGACTAAAATTCTTCATTTTTTTTGCTACATTAAAGCAAGCATACTAAGCGGCGATCGATTCGTGAACCAAACGTACGTTACTTTTTCGGTATCGATTTAATATCTTTTCGTTCCTCTCGAATATCCTAGATGTGATTGGGAATTTGACAGCGATGCGAACGCTGGACCTCTCCTACAACGAGATCAACGACCTCTCAGAACCGGATATCTTTGATCCTCCGAAGAATTTGACTAATCTGTACCTGAGTCACAACCGTCTGACTCACGTACCCTTGAACAAGATCCTTCCGTTGCCGAAATTGAAGATTCTCGACGTGAAATCCAACTCGATCGGAGTGTTCAACGATATGTTCATGAAGATCATAGAAAATAGCACGAAGCTTCAGTATAATGGTAAGGAACGAGTACCCAAACATCGGTGTCTCTTAACACCGAGAGAGGGAGCAAAATGTCAAATACGATTTTACCGATCATTATTTTTTAATAATCGCCAACGTCGTTAGAAAATTACTTTTACGAGATATTATTATTATTATTATTATTATTATTATTATTATTATTGAGAATCAGGTATCGTTATATATATATATATATCATTTCCAATTGCTATTCAGGAAATCCATTGCACTGCGACTGTTACGTGAGGCCCTTGAAACGATGGCTGAACGTTCATACCGAAATACCAAAGGAATGGTCGAACGTTAGCTGTGAAAGTCCGCGTTTCCTGGCCAACAAACTGCTGACGGAGGTGACGGAAGATCTGATGGCATGCGGTCAGAGGGAGGTGAAAGAGTATCCCGAGTTCGACATCACCCCGGACGTAAAGTATCGAAATATCGAGTAGTACGTATTCTAGAAAAGAACGATCGATCTTGGATTCGCGTAGATCGAAGCGTTGGCATTTCCTTCACGCAGCTGTGATTATTTCGCAGCAACGAGGAGGACAAGAGTTGGAAGGCGACGTGGTACGTGACGTCGCGAGAAGACATCGGCGACTTTTACGTGGTGGTTCGCGAATCTGGAAGCAGCAAGTCCGCGATCGAGAAAGATCTCGTCTACAGCGAGAGGTCCTTTAAAATTCCAGAGTTGCAGGATTCTGGGACAAAGTACGAGCTGTGCGTGCTGGCGAGAGACTCGGAGGGGAACGTGAAGCATTTTCGAAGCTCTCAGTGTCGGATATTGGCGCAGCACGGACTCGACTCTTCAACGTCGAGGTTCACAGTGAACGCGTTCCTGATTCTAATCGCCGTGTCCTTCGGTACTCTAGCGTGATGGCAGAGGAGAAGAGCGTCGCGACATCGTGCTAGATGTTTCGCGCGATTCTCTCGCCGCTCCCACGACTAACCGTGTAAATAACGATACGATCGTAAATCAATGTTCCGGCGTGGATCGTGGCTGTACATAGGTCGTGTTTTACCAGTACGCATCGCATCGAAGACGTTGACCGTCGTGTATTTATTTTTGTAAAATATAGTCGCTGATTGGTACTACGATTCTCGTTGTTCACTCTGGACGAAGAAATACGACACGATCGGTATAGAGGCACAGGCGATTTGTCGGCAAGGACTGAACGAAACCGATCGGTCGGTATCGGAGACGATAGGATCGTGACGAAGGGTAAAAAGAGTGGCGACCAGGTAATTGGAGATCGTTAGGTGGTTGAGAGTCGTAGACGATTAGCGGACAATTTGTCTTAATAACTTTGGTCGTCTAATCCCACGAGCCTAATTCCTCGCGGAGCGTTGTCCCGTCGTTAATAAAGGCGTTTCTCTCGCAGGCCCGGTTGAAAAAGTTCTCAAGGAAGTCAGCGGGCTCGCGAGCCGCGCGTAGTAAGATGATTTCATTATTCCGCGTGTTATAATTAGCATCCACGGTTATCCCGGAGGAAGAGAAACGGCTCGGGGCCTTTCTAATGAGGCCGAAGTCCCGTGGAAGTTGTCGCTTCCGCAAAACGATCCGCCAGAAAGATTAATGGCGTCAGCGCCGATCACGATCATCCACGCGACACGTTTCGCTCTGCTCTTCCTTCCTATCGTTCCCTCTATCGGCCATTATTCGGCCTTGTTCGGTGGTCTTGCTCGCGACGTCGCAGAATTCGCCAGATACGTAACAAGGAGGGACGTGACCATCCTGTTTCGTTGACGATTAACGGGACTCTGGATCGGTAAACGCGCAACGCGCGCGATCGTTATCGCCTCTACGCAAAGAAAAAAGATAATTTACTTTTTCCAGCATCCGCTCTTGGACAAGAAAAAAGTGGATTCTTTTGGCAAAAAAAAAAAGGAAAAAAAAAAAAGAAAAAAAACAGAAAAGAAAAGATCCAAAGGAATTTCCTCTCAAATATTTGAGGTACAACGTAATGCTTAAATTTTGGTTCCGTGCAAACGCTTCGAGGAGGAACCGTGTTCACCCCGCTCGGTTCTCCAAGCGAAGACCGTATCCTTGAATGTTCTGAAAGCGACGAAACGGTTTGCTTAAAAATCGACCGTGTAACACGGTAAAGAGTGCTTTAATGGTATCCCAAGGTTTACTCCGATTTTTTGAAAGAGCAGAACGATAAAAAGATTCAACGTGGACGTAAACGAGATAGCTTACCAGCACATTCTTGCTCCATAGAACGCGAGGTAATCTCTTCGGTACGGAATAATAATCCGCGACAACTAGAAACGGATAAATTGGATTACGCGAGGAAAGATGGGATCCGAGCGGGACCGAGACGGAACCGAATCTTTCTCTCCCACCTTCCTTTCGTTATCTCTCCGTCCTGTCGCTGATCTTGTTATTTGCGCCGTTAGCGCAAGGTAGGAATGGATCCTCGATAACGCGTTGCCGGAAATGTCGTAGACTTTGTTGCGATCGCTTTAATTATCGAATGTTTTTCGAGGCAGTCTCCGAGGATAGAGCCCAATTAGCATCGAGCCGTGGCGGTCGTTACGGAGCCAAACGATTTCTCGTAGCGAGCGTAATCGCAATCGGTTGCTCGTTACGAAATCCTTGGACACTTTCACCTGGAGGCCTGGAGTATGGCGTGGCTCGTCCAGGTACCGTACACGAGAGTGCACGATCGTGCACGAGCGGGCACGAGCGGGCACGAACGACGCCAGTGTCTATCAGAGGCAGACATCCGTTTGTCTGGCCTCGGCTCGGCCATAAGGCCCCAAGGCTGTTTTGCCTGAATAAATTTATGCGCGTCTCATCCTCCCGGTCGAACGAGACGCGGCGAGCCTCGGTTTCGTTGACCCGACAGTCGCCGCTACCTCCGCTAATGCGATAATTAATTATCGATCAACGGCCACCCTTCTATAAATCATGGATATTTTTGCAGGCGGACCAGCTTCGTTCAACGTATCGATTTCCAATTACTTATTCCGGTTCGTGGTTCATATTCATGGCAGCGAGAGCCAGTTATAAATAGATGTAAAAAAGAAGCGCTGGAAGATTTCCAGGGGAAGATTTAACGCGATAAACAGGCGACCAGTTTCTTCGTACTGGCTGAACGCATTTACATAGTCCACTTTGGGCAGTGACTCACACCGGATCCATGTAAGGCCCAACGTCGCGTCTCTGTTCGTGGACCTGTACGCCTACGGCGAGACGACGAGTTCGCGCTTGCAAAATAAAAAGCAGCGTTCCAACGCAACGGGAGGATCCTCGAAAGAGCTACGTGACTCGATTTCGTAGTACCAACGAAAATACGGACTACTATTCGCAGCTGAAACGTCGAATGATTTCTCGGGCCCGAATTGTGCGGTTCGTTAATTCTCCGGCAACTTTGCGCCAACTACTCGTGGGAGGAAAGAGTAATCTCTTGCAGCGTATCGTTCTCATCGATCTCGCCGCGCGCGCCAATCGATCCACCGAGCAATTAGCCTGACACTCTTGCAACCCTGACTCCGTTACACCGAAACGTTACGTTCAAACCTATCGACGAGACGACGTTACGTGGAAAATTCGCTCTACGAAGGCGAATTCTTCCTTCCTTTCGGCAAAAGTCAGGAACAACCTCGTAGAAAACCATGTCTATCGCGCTGCATTAGTCGCTGATAAACGAGAGTTAAATAATCCGTCTCGCGGTACAGACCTGAAACGATCCTGTAGCCGATTCGAAATCCACGTTCGGATCGTTTCCACTGCGGGCCAATTTCACCGATACGATAGGAGCGCGCACGAGACTCGTGCAACGTCTCACGGCTTTATCCGTGTTCCTTTCGGACGGATACCGCAGGATACCGGCGTGGACCGCGAGAGAGGTTAAGCCAGCGGTTGCGAAAAATGCCGGTATCAGCGGCAGGGGTACCTGCTGCACAACGTACCATCGGGACGGATCTCACGTGCTCGCCGTTAAAAAGATGTTGCCCCGTTCCGCGTCGACGTCCGGCTGCGCGCGGCCCGTGTACCGTGTGGGTCCGGTGTGTCGGTGTGTGCGGTTCGAACTCTGCCGCCACCGCCAGTGCCCGGGCCCGTCAGTGTCTCTCGCGTTCTCGCACGGAGAACAACTCCGACTCGATCGCGTCGTCGCGTCTCGCCGCTTCTTCCTCCGTGTTTATCCGTATTCCATCGGGATCGCGCAATACCGCGCAATACCGCGCAATACCGCGCAATACCGCGCAACACCGCGTCGTATCGCACGAATATCGACATCCCTTTAAGAGTGAACGCCCAAGGACGTCGAGACAGCTGATTCTCGAGGAGATCCAGCGATCCGACTAAATGAGAGTTTCTCGTGGTTAGAGCGAAAACGTCGCGTCGTCCCTCTCTTCCCACCTTCCTTCTCCCTCTCCCCCTCTCGTCCCTTTTACGCCCCTTTCCCTTAATTCCAACCTTTCGAGAATAGAAACCCCGTTCGGTAGAACGTCGGCCACCTTGACATGGAGACTGGATCCCGAAGGCTGCTCCTCTGCTGGATATATATTCTTAGTGTGGCAGGAGCAAACGGTGAGCAAGTTGAAAAAAGTGCGGCTGTTTACGGAAAGGATTATTTTCGCGAAAAAAATGGAACGTGGCCCGGATACGAAGGAAACGTCACGTGGACGAACGGTGGACTCCTGGCTCAAGGCCGACGGACGTTCACTCGCCAAACGCGCCACTCGATCGTCGCATCGGCCTCCATGCAACCGCTCTCTCGCGTCTCGTAAATCTTCGTTTCCATCGAATCTCCATCCTTCTTTTCCTTTTTCGTTCTTCCTTCTCTTCCGTCGGGCGGAGGAGACGGTTGCGCGCACCGTATACAACGATCGTAGCGATTCTGGCCCACGGTGATCAGAGGGTAATCGTACCGTTTGGTTGCGCGAAGAACCGCGCGTGATCGCGTTTACCTGACGCGTATTTTTAGATCGCAGAAGAGTTACGAATGTTTTTCGCGTATCAGAATTCTCATGAAAAATTAGCCCACGACGGCTCGGATGGTTATCCGGCGAGCGGAAAAGCATCGGAAAATTACGTAAGAACGTTGATGATACCGTGCGAAAGGCTGGAAACTTGCGTGATTTACGCGTGAACGGTAACGTTGCCCGATGAATCACGCGATCCCTTTCGTACGTCTCGTTATTCGCCACTCGTTGCTTCTAACTGCTCGCGCGTTTACGGCTGTCCACGGCGAAAGTAAAAAGGTTTTTGTCCCTTCTGGCTTGGCAAAAAATTAATTTCCTCGCAAATTGGTCGAGCTGACGCGACGATAGAAATCGCAATATGGTCGCACAGATCTCTCTGTGTACCGGTTGATTTAGCGTCGGCATGTTTTTGCGTAATCAAACGGAAGACGCATCGCTCGCGATTGCTTCCTCGTGGTAATTCGTTTCTTCCAGTTAATTCCTCGGCGCGAGCTTAATGGGCCACGTCATCTCCGGCTTGATCGATCGGATTCGATTTTCTTTCGCGTTTCTCTGTTCCGTCGGCTAAAATTCTTGTCCGAGAGCCGACCAAATTGATTAGCCGACCACTGCCGCGCCATGTAACGAGCAGAACTTGCCCGGAATGCTTGACGCGAGCAGCGATCTTTCCATCGGGGAAAGAAAGGGAAGGAAAGAGGACGAAAGTGATTTTCTACGCTTCGTGTTACGTACGTTCCAACCGTACATGCCCTCTTTCCTTTTCTTTGCTATTTCTACGCCGAATTTGGAAATCGTTTGGAACCCATCCGCTCTTCATTTATTTTGTCTTTAAAAATTGACTCGAGCGTTTAACGATTCGTTATTACGTCAGGAGGAAAGCAGGATTTCGTATTCCGTTCTCTCGTCCCGGCTCACTCGGATTCCTGGCACGTGGGCGGGAGAACATTGAAAAGAGAAGGTGAAATTCGACTTGACTGCGGTGACTCACGAAAGCATTTTCACGAATATTTATTTATTTATTTGTCACGAATCCAAAAAAGATATGCAAAAGATATTACGCCCTTTACAAACGTGAAAGACGATTTTGATTAGATCTTTATTTAAGATCCGCAAAGAAATGAAACGAATGACCCGAATCGACGCGAATCACCCTCGCGTCTCTACGCGTTTCACCTTCAAGAACGTTTTACGGTTTTATCGTTCGTTTCGTCGTTCAAGCATGTACACAGCAGTGCCTTTTTCCTATCTGGCAGCTGTAGAATTTACTCGCTAAATTTCACGCTGCAAGCGGCCGCGAATAAGAGTACGAGCGGCGTCGTGGTTTAAAATAAAAAGCGGGAAAAGAAAAAAGAATAAAAAAAGAAACGGGGATCGATGTAAGCGTGGAAACGGGCTGGTCGCGTCGCGTCGATTCGATATCCTCCCTTGTGGTCGATAGGAGGAAATGAAAAAGCGCAGATAGAGCGTAACGCAAAAAGCGTGTTCGATCGCGGACTAAATCGAGTTGTCCGATTAAAATAAACCGGCCAGGCCGCAGTGGTTCGTGGCGAAGGTAAAATAACAATCGCGGCGGTTTCCAGGCGTATCTCGCAGTGTGCTTCGTTTCCTCGAACACGGGGAAAAGCTGCGAGAGGTCGCGGACGCGACTCGATCCTCTGTCGAGAAAGCGAAAAGCCGCGAGCCGATACTCGCCGGAAACGGTACCTCGTACGCTTCGCGATCAATCGAAACACGTTGCAAGCAACGAGGGAATAAACGAGGTTACCAAGGGTCGGTCGGAGAAGCGTGACCATAAAACCAGAGACGCCGCTAAATTCACGATACGAGCAGAGTCGCGAATATTCCGGCAAAAAGCGATTCGCGGTAATACGTCCTCGGCAGTCGGTCGTAGTTGGAACGCATTTAATTGCGAGGCAGCGTCTCGCGATCGAGCCTTGTATGCAAAATAACTATTCGTGGAAAAGTGAATCGAGTGGGTGGTGTCGCCAGTGCCGTAGCCGGTGTCGAACGAATCCTGTGCTCGTCGAACAAGTTTCCTGGACGTCTCGCGTTCATCGGCAGAAAAATTGACGATGTTGCGTGTCGGACGCGTAGCATGCCGCGTGACAGGTTTGCTTTTTGACAGGTTGCCTTTCTTTCGAAAGGTAAGGGGTCCGGTGAAAGAGCGGACGAAGGAAAAAGGACGAGGAGAGTGGAAAGAAAGGGAGAAGATGGGGTATCGCGGCGGCCCTGCGGGAGGAGGACGCTGAGAATGCGAGAGGGTCTGCGCTGGAATGGGAATCGGAGGTGGGAGTGAGAGTGGGAGTGAGGAATCGGCCGGGAGAGGCCATAGGAAAACCGGTTGCCAATCTGCGCGGACGTTGGACATCGGCGAACGTACTAGCGGAGAAAAGGCTAAAAAGAGCGGCACTCCGGTTTTCAGCAAACCGATCCGCCGATCGATTTTCATCGATTCTTGCTGCAGACCACCGTGAACGAAAACGTAAAATAAATGGTAAAAGCAATTACTCGTTAGGAGAGAGAAAATGCATCGGAAAGCCGGCGAACGAAAAGGCAATGCGCGCACGAAGAAAAACGTCACGACGAGGCCGCCGCGTCGATCCAGTTCGAAACCGAAACGATCATCGAGAATCGCAGTTCGGAAACTCGATGCCTAAGCTCGTTGGAAGATCTAGACGCCGATCGATTCGTCTCTTCGCTCTTTCTCCCAGAGCAGCAGCTCTATCGTAGGCTCAAAATCTATCGATTTATCTATTAAATCGATTAATCGTTGGTTTTCGCTATCGAACGGTAAAGGATTGAACGCAGGATAAAGCTCGATAAAGCGATAGGATGGCGAACAGACGGATCGAGATTACGTCGTCCGGCGTGGCTGATCTAGCGGATCTACTTTTTTCAAGGACGATGCATCGCGACGCGTGATCGACGGGAAACTTTTCCCGCTTTTTCCACGCGGTGAAACTGGGTCTTGGGTGGCCGGTCGTTGAACGATCCTCGCGATGCGTTCAATTTTTACGGTTAAGGAAGAATAGCGGTGCACCACGAAAAATCTGTACAGTTATCGCGCCGAAGACTCGTGATCTTTGACACGGGATTGTTTAGGTCGGTGTCGCGCGAATGGCGACCCGTTGATGGAAGAAACGTGCCATCTTCCATTCTTCGACGCTTCTTTAACATTCCGTGCCACGCTGGCTACGACGTACCCTCGTAAACGTTATTCACCGTGGAAAGTTTTTCCACTAAAACTCAGCCGTTAGATCCTGCAAGGCTTGGAGGCTACCGTTTAAAGCTGGATGCCACATATCAGCACGTTCCAGGCGATTCGTGCGAGGGGACCATTCTCTCTGTTGTGTATTTCACGAGCTCGGCGCGGCCCGTTGCAAAAACCAGGCTGAAAAAGATTATCGAGATCCGTCGAACGAAAAGGCAATTTCGATTCGGTTGTTTCACGCCTGGACTTAACTGTATCTGGATAATGCTACAGGCGTAATCGATAGGAGGTAAAAAGGCAGCAGCGATCCTTTTAGACGGAGGGATAACTTTTTGCAACGAGTTAAATTTACTCCCTGCGTGGAGTTAATTTACGATCCTCGTTTCGTCGTAATTCACGGTGTATCGACGAGATCTTCTTGTCGACCGACGACCGACGACCGACGACCGACGATCGACGACCGACGACCGGCGACCGAACGACGGAAAGCTTTAACCCGCAGTGCCGATAGCGTAGATGACCTCTTCCCCTGGCGGATTTTCTGCGTCTCCGTAGTTCACGCGACTGTTCCTCCAGCCAAATATGGCGGATACCGGTCGAACCACTCGCTGTGCACGCGTGTCGTGTCACCGTGGCTGCGTGGGCACGCGTGCCTGTGCGTGTAGAGACGAAGGACGGACAGGAGCACCCACGGGCGAATTCCTCCCGTTCGACGATCGTCTCTCGATGCCGTATAAGCTGCTTCGCGAAGCACAGGCGAGCCGTAAAAATTGCTCGCCGGTACCTCGCCTCCGTTTTAGGCGGACGATATCTTCTTGCCGGTTCGAACAACGTTCGTACGCGACGATTGACACGTAAAGACCACCGCATTCGTCTCTTCTTTCGCCGATGTAGAACGAACGAGCACGGTTCTTTCTAGCGTCTTTCCTTGCACTTAATTTTCAAGGCACGTCATCAACGACATTGATCTTTACGAATTTCATTTACCAGCAAGTTTTCCACTGATCCTGTTCCCCGTTGTACGAGTACGGTTTCTATAAACGATATGTTGGAAGGAAATTCGTCGCTTCGTTTTTCTACGCTCGCATGTTGCTGCATAGGTGAAACGCATCAGACGAGTTCGGTAGTTCAGCTTCAAGGATTTCCACCTACCGGATTTACGCATCTGGGACGTAATTTCAGGCTGGTCTCGCGTCGCGTATAAAGTAGCAATTTTCGAGAAACGGAGTAGGTATATAATCGCCGCGTACCTCTTTGCCCTGCATTCTTACCGCGTCTCGAGTTTCGACCAGTCGACGACGTTTTCTTCGACGATGCTTGGCCACTTTGCCGGAATAATCGCCTTTCCGTCCGCCTCGCCTATCGCGAGAACGTTCCGCATAGCCTGTAAACGGCTCGTTCGTCGCCACTGATGATAATCGGTCCAATACGAGAGTATAACGTCGCGCGGGCTTCGTTGATCATTCGCGCGCTCTTTCTCCATGATCTCGCAATTCCTCAAAGCAGCCAGTCACTCGCAACTCGTTAACAAAGACGGCGTTTTCATCGAATAATCGTCGCCTCGAGTCATCGATCGCTTCGCCAGTCGTGCCTAAATCAATGAAAATTCTTCCAAACACTCTTCTCGTCTCTCGCTCTAATTGTTTGACAGCGCGGATAGAGAACATCTTCCCGCTTCGATAGAGATCGAAGATCGTTTGAGAAACGTGACGCGACGTTTAGCTCCTGCGACGTTCCATTCGGGGAAACGTTAATAAATCGATAAGATTCCCCTTGGAGATCGACTTAAACGCAAGCTTCACGGTGAAATTCAGGATTAACGAAGAATTAATGCTAACGAACGTAATAATTACTACGGCGTCCGAGAGGAAGCGCCATAACGCTGAATGGGGAATGGGCATTCTTAACCAGATAAAGATAGAAATACCGACGAAAGTGCTGCGTGTAAGGAGAAAACAAAACGCACACGCACAAGAGCGTTTTCTCGATCAGATACGAGGGACGAGGTTGTAAAGAGAGTCGACAGAGATCATAAAGTAATCGCAGGCACAGGCCCGTTAACGAAACTATCCTCCATCGATTCTTTAATATCTACACCATCGAATGAACGAAGGATCGCAAAAACGATCACGACGATCGTTAATAAGCCGCGACGTTCTTAACCGACACGAGCGCAAACGCCCGCTCTAACGATTAGTACGCGCGATGAATTCGCAAGTGGGATCGTTCGCCCGTGCAAAAGTCGATCGTGAACCAATTGGTCGAGATGAGATTCTGCGGCTGTAATTTATCGCCGGCGATTGACCGGATTGGCGAGCGCGTGACGTTGGCCGTTCGGGCTACGTGGAATCGCGTATGAAGGGAACTTGGAGGTACAAGCGACTTATTTGTGAGAATTGAACAGTCGTCTCGTTCGCGAGAACCGTATCGAATATGCAACACGAGCGAGTTATCGGAGGCGAGTCGCGCGTACCTACGTGTTTCCCGCACGTGCATCATTCGTGCGTGTTCCTCGACGGCGACTGTATCGTAAGATTCCACTGTTCTGCCAATGATCGTTACCTGTGCTATCAAAGGTAATAAATCTGCGCTGGTTCGCGTACGTTCCGCCGAGAACGTTTACTTATACGTGGCGATAATTGCACGTTATGGGGGCCCTGCTAACGACACGGTTCGAATTAAAAATAAATTAAACGCGAGTATACGCAAAACGGACAGTCATTTTTCTTGGCTGCGGAGAGTGCTAGGGAACTCGGTCGAGAATCCTGTTGAACCGAGAAAGGAATTCGCGGCAAAGACACGATATAACGAGGTCGTAAAGCGAGTTGAAAATCAAAGCGATCGTTTTGCCGACGTCGGAAGGATGGAATTATAAGAATTTTCGGACGTAACGCGTGCCCCGATGCCTACGCGCACTTTCAGACGCTTCGTCTATCAAAATATAGTTCCATCGCCATCGCTAGATCGTTCAGGTTCGCACTAATTTTTCTCCATTCTGCGAATCGTATACGTAATACCGCGAACTCGCGCATATTGCGCTTGTTCAGAGTTCTTTCGCGCGTACCGGTATCCCTAACCTCGGAAATTCGGTTCAAAGGATTTCGTAAAACACGCGACTCGTCCGTTGCGCGTGTGCTCGCGTTCTACGTAAACGTTCTGCGTTTACCCTCGTCATCTGAATTAATAAAGATATCTTTGGCTGAACTATGCAGCGAAACGGAGAACTTGAAACGATATTCGCCAACTCGAGAACTGTTCCCTCGTAGGGCACGTCCGAGAATCAACGTGGAAAGGACGAACTCGCGGAAACAATTAAATTCTCTGATCAGATAAGCGCGCGAGTATCCTCTGGAAAATGTATTCCGTGCTCGAGTCTGGAGCAGTACAAAGTCTGGATAATAAAGCGTGCCGGAAGTCGCCTGCGGATAGAGTCGGGTTCGATATCTCGACGATGACAGTACAAGGAAGTCTCTTTCAACGACAAAGGATTGTTCTTCGTAGGATAAGCTCGCCAGCGTTGGGATTACGCGAGCGAAACTTATAGCCGTGGCATGGCGCGATACGATCTGGATTTCGATCGATGTCCGACTGTTTTCTCTTTCTACGAGCGAGCAGATGCGGGAAAAAACCGACCGTCACGGTTAGCCATGAAATTCCGTTACGCGTCGGTGGTAATCGAGGAATCGGCGACTTTGTTGGCGAAATACCGCGAATTCCACGGCTGAAAAGTCGACGCAGCTCGTTACGTTCCGCGTCCAACAGATTGAAAGAATGCAGACCGAAAAAAATGCGCGTCGAACGGCCACGTAACGACGCGTGTGAACGTTTTATGCACCGGTGATCCGAAGCGTAAAATTGTTTAAATAATCGGCTTGGCTGGATGGTGGACCGGTGGTGGCGATTTAATCGTTGCCGAGATTACCGAAAATGCGCGTAACGGTAGTGGCTGGCTTCGCGCATAATTTCTGCACGGATCGCCGCCATGATAAATTATTCATTCTGCATTTGGCGCGCGCGATGCACCTTGCTCCCTGTGTCTCTTGTATTTCGTGACTAGTCGCGACCCTACGACCGACCGATCCTCCGACGTCATTTGCATCCTCCCCGCTCTCCGCTCCACGACTATTTCTTCGAATCGTGGAAGGAAATCGACAGCCTCTTCTCCGTACGAATCTTCCTGGAAAGCAATAGTCCGTGTCCTACATGAAATTTTAGAGAGAAGAGAACGTAGGAAATTAATGTGCTTAATGCGCACGATCACGTATAACTCGTTCTAATTACTCGCGTACGTGAACCGATTGTAATTTATAAAATTAGAACGGCAGAGTATTTGTACGTACGCACGATGAAAAGTAACTTTTCCGTATATTTTGTGATCGTTTTCAAGTTTTACAGTTCTAATCGGAGCGGTCGTGTCTCGTCGCGCGATGCTTCATAAAAATGTTCTACGGTAAATATTCGAATATTTTCGCGAGCCACTGCCGTTGTTGGATCGCTACTTCTTTCTCTCTTGTCGTTAGCCACGATTCACAAAGAGTCAGCGTGCTACCGAGTAGTTGCTCGCACCATAGCCAAGAGTTGGAGGACTGACGTCGTTACCATTTAGATGTATAGCGTTTCTGCCTGTTCCGCCGATTTCCAGCATCGCGTTTCGCGTCGTTGCCAAGGGTTTCGATAAGATGCTCGGGCACAAAGTATTCCAAAGACGCGTTATCTTCGGGATTTTTACGATTCCTCTGGTCCGCGTTCGTAGGTTCATAGACGGCTGATGTTGGTACGGCCTCGATACGCCGATGGATTACGCGCGACAGGATCGAACAGTAGCGGCGATGTAAAGGACAGTGCGCAGCTGACCCAAAGCGAATTCCAACATCGATCTCCGGATTTGTTCGTATCACGGTAAAGAATAAAATTCTTTAGCTGCTGCCGGCGTTCGATCGCATTATCGTGCACCTCGATCCGGTCAAAGTCCGGATCCTGCCTCTCAACACGTCGTTTAACAACCGGCGGCCGATGCGAGGCAGAAAATAACGAAACGCGTGCTTAAGATTCGCTCGTGGCGTCCGAGACTTTCCGCCAATCTCTCGGCGGAATCTGCCTAACGATTCAACGAATGAAGAACCTCTTTACATCTTGGAGGCGATTAAGGGGAAATCACTTAGCTTTTGCTCTATCGAAATTGCTTGTTCATCATCGAAACCGGTCTGCTATTTTCAGTTACGTAATTCCAGCAACATCGAAAGGGCGAGGAATTTAGCATAGGAGATAGCAAGGAGACAACAGAGAGGCGTCGATCGTTGCACTCGTTGTTTCAGGCATCTAACGATACGTCCAGACCAAGCGAGCGAACGCTCGTTCTTCGCCATTTTCGCAAAATTGAACAAAACGAAAGTACGAACGATTTCTGATCCGGAAAGTAATCGCCAGACGGCGAACGGATGCTCGCTTACACTTTTATTTCTAAATTTTACTAGACGCTCGCTCGCTCGCTCGATCGTAAACGCACACCGTAAATACACACCGAGACGCTCTAGACGTTAGAGACGCCGGCGTGGCGGTGATTCTTTCGTTTCGTCCACCTAACTCTATCGACGGAATCGCAGGGCGCTAATGATCGCTGATCGTCGGTGATTTACCGCTGGCAGCTGTTGTAATCGGGGCGGCGCGGCGCGGCGCGGCGCAGCGCGGCGTGTATCGCGCCGTGGCCAAAGGAACCGGAATGAAATCACCGTTACCGAGTCCGCTCCTCTTTTATCACTCTCGCGGCCAACCTGCTTCGCATCGATTACGAACTTTCGATCCTGTTACGCAGTCGTGGTGCGCTTCGTGCGTTCTGTTCACCGCGTCTAGCCAGCTCGAAGCAACAGGCAGATTTCTTGCGCGATCTTCGGTCTCTCGATTATAATATTTCGCGAGCCCCGCGTTTTCTCCCACGGTATCGGAATAAATTCTTATCGTCGTAGATTAGCGTCGCAAGAATGGAATCGATCAGTTTGCCTTCTCAGACACTCGCGCGTCTATCCGTTTTCTTTCGTTTGAAAATTATTTAAAAACGAAGCGATAAAATTCCTTTTACGATACCCTGTAGAGGAAAAATTGCAAAGTCGAGACAGCTGTTGCCTGCAGTCATCTACAACGGTTAATCCTTAAGCAGACATTGAAATTGCTCGCGTCTTTTTCTGAGAAAAGGTAATACGCCAGGCAACACGCGCAACTGTTGCATTGTTGAAGGGAAAATAACTGACGGTGGCGCGTG
Source organism: Bombus soroeensis (assembly GCA_014737365.1). NCBI lineage: Eukaryota > Metazoa > Arthropoda > Insecta > Hymenoptera > Apidae > Bombus > Bombus soroeensis. Next base: position 1,351,598 of record JACXIL010000192.1, read on the forward strand.
GAGATCGAGAAACGACAACGCGGAGTAATTGAATTACGTACAGTGGTGACGTTTGAATTAGCGAGGCGGCGAATTTATTTGCATAACTGAGAAAACGTAGGCGTCCGTTTAATTAACGTCGTTGGTAACGAGGAATGGACGCACTCCTTGGAAATTGTGGCAATTAATATCGCACGTTCTTAATTGGCAACCGATGTAGCCTACAAGTACGTTTATCCCAACTCTATTTATCGAAACGAAATGTTACCTTAACGCCCAATTAAAACCTCTCTGGGATCAATCAGATTGTTCGTATTCGACTTTTTCGTAGTTCGCGTAATCTGGCATTGGATAACTACAATTATCAGCGTATTGTTACGTGCGCGAAGTCGGGCCGAGTACAAAGTCGGGAAGAAAGAATTTCGATTAGAAAATGTAAAATTAGAAATAACGTTACGCAACTTAACTCGTAAAATCGATCGACTTTTCAATATCGATGGTTGGTAAAGCATCGTGCAAGAGGACCGTCTGAGAAATCTATCTAGCGTAGAATCGAACGTACGAAACTCGCCTACCAGCAGCGTGTTCTAACTGTAACTTCGAAAGCGTATCGATTTACGAGCGATCCATTCCGCTTGCAACCGGAAGTCGTAGAAAGCTCTGGAAGGAATCTTGGCGATATAAAAGTTGGCCGCAACCGAGACGATAGCCTTTTCAGTGTCCCTAAAACTGCTCTCTCGGTTACCGTAGATATCCACGCGATTTTGTATCGCTCCAAGTACCGGCAACGTTATGACGATGGTTGTTATTTCAGCACGGCGCGGATCGCGAAGCTACGAATTGATTCCGTAGTCAATTTCGTGTCGGCGAAATGAAACACGATTTCGTTTCGTTACAACGCGTATAATTGCAAGGTGTAATCCATTTCTCGTGCGAGTCGTTCTACACGCTGTGCAGCGAGACGAAGCTAAATCGAAGCATCGAGTAACGGCATTAATTAATGCACCGACCGGCACAGTCGCGTTCGACGTTTGTATGCATCAATTATATTATTATTATTATTATTATTATTATTATTATTATTATTAATAACACGAATTGTATATCCATACGTATAAATATAGTATAGTATAGTAATACTACGAAATAGTAAAAAATCGTTAACAGGAAGATAATGGTATGTACGAATATTTTTTGTTGAACAAGATGTACGTAAACCGTGTAACAACCGGTAGTAAGTATGTGTAGAAGGGCACGCCTACGTAAGTACGTACGAGCTTCCTGCTCGACCGACCGATTCTTTGCTGCCGTCTACCTATCGACCAGTTTAATTGCTGGCTACAGATATTCCCGCCTTCGTGGTCTGCCCTTCTCCACTCACGGTTATTCGTTGTACAGTTAACGTCGCGTGGACGCACAGACGACGGGCCACGAATGCTAATCGCGTCGCACCGGATTTCCACCCTTTCTTTCGCGTTACTGTCTGCCTTACGTGGAAAATGGGGTCGAATGCACTGCGTGCGTTCGTCGTCGAGAGACTCGCCGTCAACCGTGCGAGAACGTTCTGGTCCCACTCGGCATCCCACTTGTAGTCGATTTGTTGTCCATTTAAATAAATTAGTCGATTTGTAGAGTTCGATTCTCATTGATCGTACCTTCGTTCTTACTTATTCAAACGACGGTGGATCAACTTGGCACCGTAATCCGTGCAACAAGCGTGTTACACAATCCGTGCAAAAGGGCGTGTTACACAGCGATGGTGCGTAATTATGCAGCTTGCTTCTCGTCTTAACACCGAGGTCAGTAATGGCCTCAAATTATTGTAATCCCGAGGATCGTACGCTGTCGTAATTTACATCAATGCCTCCTTGTTTCCCGGCAACTTTGCGAAACAGTCGAAGAAAGGGCGTCCGGACAAGGTACGAGAGAAAGGGACAGAAAGCGGAAGAGTAGAACACCGGTCACTAGCAGGCGAATCCGGCAAAAAGCATCGACGGTACATGGAACGTTTCGCCATCGACAGTGAAACCGATCTACCGATTCTCTTCGTCGAGCTCGCGTGTTGTCGCAAAGAAACGCGAGAAACAAAGAAGAAAGCAGTAGGAGTTGATCTTTCTCGGGATCGAAGCAGTTATCCGTGGTAGATATCGAGTCAACATAAAGATAGCTTCGGAGTCTAGATGATCTACATGCTGATAATAACGGTTGAATCGCGATTAAAGAGGCCGTCTCAAAGGCTGATATTAGATCGTTGCATGCGAAGATTACTACGAACGATAGAGACATTTTGCGATTAAGCGGCAGAATTTTAAATACCACGTGTGTGGAAACGAAAGCAGAAGTAAAAACGCAACTGTAACAGAGAATGGATCGACAACGAACTGATTTCCAAGATCGACGTCGGATGTAAGAAATACGACTGGTGGAAGATCTGCAAACTCCGGTCGACGCATTGGCGACAGGGCGCGAACGGTTAAAAATGTACGCAAGGCACGAAGAAAGTTCTATCGACGGACGTAAAAAGCGCAAAGCGATTAACGCGGTGGGCGGGCGAAGAAGCGTACGAAGGTCGCAGCAGGTCGGGAAAACCACGCGAGAGCATAGGTCGACTTGGAGTTCTTCGCGGACTTGCGGAGATCTTAATCTTCGAAGGACGGAGAAAAGATCGGAAAGAAATCGAAAGAGAGAAACGAGTAAAACGAAGCCCGATAGCGGAGGAGAAGGGGAAACGTACAGAAGAACGGAATTCTGAGAGAGCGGGGCGATGCGTGCTTCTCGGATTTAATGGCGGCAAAGAGAACAGGAAGGGATCGGAAACTCGGCGAGAATAATAAAGAAGAAAGGTACAGGGGTCACGTAGCCCCTCTCTCGCAACGTGGAGAATCGTTCGCGGAACGAAGAACCGGCAGCGTTCGGCCGAAACGATTATCCGGTAATGAAAGCGGATCCCTATCGGTGGCATAAATTACCAAGACAATAGGCCGAGTGTCCGAACCGAGCAGGGACGCTGGAAAAAAGCGTCTGCTCGTTGGTGGACCGTCGACGAGGTTGAAAAACTCGAAACAGGAAGTCCTCCGTGCGTCCGACAGTAGGGTAAATAAACGACATCGCGGCGGAACACGAGAGCGAGAGCGAGAGAGAGAGAGAGAGAGAGAGAGAGAGAGAGAGAACAGCGAAGAAGAAGAAATGGGAAGTGCAGGGTCTCTCGCGGTGACTACGACGTTAGGAGAACGCCGCTGATCAAAACACAAAGAGGAGACGCAGGCGAGGAAGGAACAATAAGAAGAAGGAGAAGAAGGAGAAGAAGGAGTGGAAGAAGACGAAGAAAAGAAAGGAACAACGAGTCGGACATCGAAAGAGGAGCGAGTAAAAGAGGCTCCTGCAAAAACGTAGCGGACGTCGAAAATGAAAAAAGGACTAGAGAGAAAGAACAAAAGAAGAAGAAGAAGAAGAACGAGAAGAAGAAGAAGAAGAAGAAGAAGAAGAAGAAAGAGAAGAAGAAGAAGAAGAAGAAGAAGAAGAATGAGAAGAAGAAGAAGGAGAAGGAGAAGAAGAAGAAGAAGGTCACGGACCTCTGTCGAGAGATGGCTCGAGGATTGTACCTACTACAGGTGGTTGCACTGCCTGGGGAAACACTTTAAACTCGCTAATGGAAAAGACCGCCAATCCTCGGGCTATTTGAAAGTGACACAACGCGCAGTCGTGTAATTTGCGCGTTAATCGCGACCTGATGGACTCGCGGAAACCGTGAACAACCACTTACGGCAGACACGAGCTAGGCGGGTGACTTTTCGTCGTTCGTACTTGTCACGATGCGAGACGGACATCGAGTTAACGATCACGAGGAATTTTCTCTTCCAGAAGGAAATGAACGAAAGGTTGCAAAATTCCCCGAGAATGTACTATGTGGTAGTATGTAAATCACGGAAGAAAACAAATCTATCAGAGGACGAGATCGTTTAATTGCTTCGATTCGCGGGCAAACGTTATCGGTTCATCTCGAAACAGCAACCCGGTTCCCCGTTCGCCGACAGAGTTAGGTTGTGCGTGAAACTTTCCCGACTTCGTTCTCTTGTCGCAGGAAAGATACGCCGCGTTCTTTAACGGCGTGTTGACCGCGTGACGATGATACTTCACCGTGAATTATTGCCCGATCTGCGTAGTTGGCCGCGAAGTGCGTGTGCCACGTCCCGCAGAGATATTGCGCTTGTTCCAAAGATCAACGCTGCAACTATATATCAAACAACAGCCGCGATATCGTTTCGAGTATACGGTATTTCTGGATGAAATCGTTGGTCGTGGCTCTCCGTAATCGCGCGGAGATCTCAATTATCGGCCATTGGATTTTTCTTCGCCGAGCGCCAGCCGATCGCCAGCCGATCGCCAATCGATCGCCAGCGAATCTACTATTAGCCAAATATAATTATCGATGGCGATTTAACGATCGCGAGGGGCTACATCGATCGCGATCGCGATCGAATCAGCCGAAAATTCAATTATCCAGGAAGGAAATGAAGTACGCGTCGCGCGGTTATTTCTTCTCCTGTCCCGTCGCTTTTTCGCGGCCGGATGCAACGCGATCGCGATAATGTAAACCGGTGGTTTAGGTGTATCACACGGACGTTACTCGCCAACGGTGAAAGTATCCATCGTCGAGTTCCGCGAATAAACAGGGTCCAACCTAAAGGGATGTACGTCAGAGCTCGCGGGTTTCTCGAGCGCGCAGTGTCGAGCTGCTCGCTTTTCAAGGTCGGGACGTTTACGACTTTATGGGGCAATTACGGTGGTATACTGCAAGTTAGTTTGCGGCTACGTCGTACTTTTCGTCTTCGTTTTTCTCGCGTTCGCCGTCGGACGGGATTCCTCTTTGCAAGTTTCTCGCCCATTTTTCCGAAACGCGTCTAATCTATCCGACCGATATCGCTCGATAGATATTCGATATCCCTCGCCGCCTTAAGCCGCTCTACCATTCTCCTTCGAAATTGCTCGCGTATACGCAGTATCGATCGAGCTGAAACGATTTCTCATCCGAAATCCCTTCTGGGTTTTTCTGTTGCAGTTCAGAGCAAAGTGAGATGCTCGGAACAGTGGATGGAGGTTGACATCGTAAGGAGTAGTCCGCAAGCGAGGATATATCTGCAACAGATGAAAGACTTTCCAGGTAAAGATCGATTCCCTTCGTGTTTCTGGCTGTTGCCGGCTGTACGCCGACGTAGCCGTGAGATATAGAAGCGGGATGCAAAGGCAGACGCGTATTTTACACGTTGAAACGTATCTTCTTTTGCAGACGAAGCTTGCAAACCTCGGCTTAGCAACGGCGTCGCCACGTTCCGATTGCCGCTCTTAGAGCAGGACATGTTGCGATGCGGTATCACTAGAGTCGTTAACAAAGTCACGGTAGGCAGTAATTACGAGTCTGATCGCTGATAAAACTATCGCGTCCGAATAATTAAAATGATCGAATAATTTAGCGGACACGGCGGTAGGCTGCGTGATTTATGGATCGTTCGATCGACTTTGTCGCATCTGATCGGAAGCTGTTTTCTTTGAACCGCGCGATTGACTGCACGTGTAAAATAAAAACAGATTGGCTGCAAGCTAAATGGAATCGAAGGATCGCGACGTACGGTCGAACGAACGTATCGATTCGTGCTGAGAGTTGGCGATAAGTTGTTAGGACTCGTTTCATTGTTTCGATCGGCGATCCCATGGATTCGAGCAAAATTACACACGCATAATGATACACAGGGTCAGAAGGTGTACTTTCATCGGATAATAGTGGAGGAGCCGGCGGATTCCAGCAAGCACACGTTCACCGTAAAGTGTGTTATCACCGAAGTCGTTGTGAAACCTGGAATCTCGATCGCAACCAATCACACCGCGGTTCGACGCAGCGTTCTTCCAGCAGGTTTCCAGGAACCCGAGTGAGTTTATCTTTCACCTTAATATTCTGTTTCTGCGCTATTTATTCTCTAAACTTATTCGCTCAATTTTCCACTTATCGTTTCACGATAGAACTCCGTTTCCGATCGGTTAGAATCGCATAATGCAGCCTTCGTCGTTCGTAGGTTAAGCGATCGCGCGCGCGCAATAATAATTGCGTATTCGCATCAAGGACACTCTATTCGCTCCAAGCGATCGCGAGAACGAGCGACGACTAAAATTATATTTGAAACTTTCATCCATCTGTGACTCGTTGTTTTACGAAGTAAAACCTTGGCTCTTCGGTAGTTTAAACGGTTGCAACCTTCCGGGCTGCGCCTGCAGTGAAATAAGACGATGCCTAGTCGGATCAGGGGTTCGCTCTTGCTTCGTAGCAAGCAATTAATCGCAATTGTACAGACAGCTGGTAAAACTGTTTGATCAAAGGGGAACGGTAATTCTCGATTTAGATACTGCTCGTTGGCTTACTGGTATAATTATTCGCCTCATACCGATATACAGTGCGAGACAAAAGTGAGTATACATTATGTCTCGCGTACAGACTTATCCAACGTAATATTTTTCAACAAATTTCGCGTTTTCAAGACGTATACTCGTCTTTTGATTTTCACCGTACCGTTGGCAAGATGCTCGTTTACCTTTTACCTTTTTGCTCGGTCTAAAATTATATTTTTCGAAACGATTCGCTCAACCGTTAGCACCGCGCTGAACGATCGAACGTTTCAGTTATATAGATTTGCAGCGAGATACGCTTCCGGCCGCTCGAATCACTTTTTGTCAATCCATAGAATATAAATAACAACGGTGGGGATAAGCAAGGAGGCCGAAGCATACCGCGGATGATAAGTTCAAGTACTCGTCGCTTTCTAATTCAAACGAGTGCGAGCTAAACGAAGATGGACGTTTGTTGTGGTCACCGAGTTGATTCATGATTCCACGTTCCATTTATTCCTCGAGCCTATACAGGCGCAGGTGCTGGAAAACCTGAAATGTAATTTTAGCCTTGCGTACATCGCGTCACAGAGTCTTCTCCCTTCCTTTTCCTGCTCGTTCGATAAAACTGACTTCTCCACGGTCGTTCGTATTCTTCGTGTATCACTGGTAAAACGTTTCGACCGGCGCGCGACCATCCAAGGGGATCTTTTTGTTTGCCCGGAACATGTAAATGTCGCTTAAGAGGCACTAACGACCACTTCGAAGTAGGCTCCGCGTTCCGTTCCTAAACGTTAAACGGCCTGTTAAAACCTTGTTTGAATAAATTCTATATCCACAGGATTCTTTCCTCGTCTTTCGTTCTAATTTCGCTGTGTTTTTGTCCTTCGCGACGATCGACTCTGATACTCGACGAGTTTTCAAACTCCATTCTCTCGAAAATGAGACCTCCAATCCGCAATTTCGTTATCCTCGATCCTCTTACTTTGAATCGTAGAATCTCTTCTGACTTGGCCATTAACGTAATTTTAGTTGGCAACAGAGTGGACGGCTGTCAGAGGCCTCTGCCTATTTTCCATCGATGAAAGTCGGTTCGCTAGGCGGCATTCTTCCCTGGTATAACTGAATTTTTGTCTCGTTCCTGTTTCGCGGCGCTAATTTATTGGTACTAATCGATCGTACCTCGCCGTGGCCGTGGATTCTGCGAATCGTCGATGTCGCCGCTCAACCAGGAAGCCGTAAAATCTTTATTGTTGAATTATCACGCGGTATCTCGCATTGGCCGATGCTCGGGGTCGAGCTACGCACTACGGGCAAATTCTTTCTCGATCTTGATAACTGTTTCTGCTTCCACGAAGTCGATGGAATTGCATGCCTGCCCGATTGGATGCGTCCATCGCGATTAGGGATCACCGTCGACCGCATTGGCCGACTATCGAGGGATGATCGAACAACTGAAAATTCCTCGGATACTCGGCGATCGCGTCGTCCATATACATCCATTCGATCTACGGATGATAACAGATGCGAACAAGAAAAACAGCCATCGACCAACGTGTCATCCAAACGGAAACTTCGTCTTTGTCCCTGTTTTTTTTTTTTTTTTTTTTTTTCTGGCTTCATCATCGTCCTCTGTCTTTAGTACCGTTCCGTTCGCCTGTGCCGTTCGATCGTCGAAAGACGTACGACGCAGAGGCTCGAAGGAAACGACCGATGAGACGGCAGAAGTGGAAACGCGATTCAGGTCGATGCTAAGATTCGATGACTGTCGAAAGTAACCCAGGTCGCAGCACAGTTCGTTCGCCGCACTTTTCCACGTTTTCTTGCCAATCGCAAACAGTTTAATTTTGCTTCGGCCGACTATCGAATCATATAGACGTTCGCTCGTAGTTTTTGCCCGGAAATTACATTCGAACGCATCTTCCTCGGGTTCGATAGTTCCATTTGCCAGATGGCCGCGTGTTATTCCCATTTCAACGGGAAACAAAGTTTCTTTCGTGGGTAGGAATTTCATGCGCGTCTTTTGCTTCCTGTGACAGCGTGATCGACATCAGGGGAGAGATTTCCGAGTCGGCACCGGTACCGATATTGGGAGTCGGCGTCAGGCAAGGTGGCAATCTCGTTACCGGGGAACTGAACGTTAGCCCAGGTACGCCTTTGCAGATGGAGATCTTCCTGGACAATGGCTCCGCTCCCGTTTATGGACTCTTGGTTACTTATATGTTGGTCACTGATACCAAGTCACAGGAGGAAACTATTATTATCAATGGGTGAGCGAACAATTTCTACTTCGTATGGTGTAGCGAAAGAAACCGGTATTTTAATTTTAATTTATCGAAATATTTATCAAGCTAATAGCGTCACGACCATTTGATTTTGAACAATAAACGAGATTAAAACGATATTAAGAGACGAGTAGCACCAGCGACTACTCTATCATCTGCTCTAGCTAGGTCGATGATTACAAATAGAACGGAAATAAAGAGGGAAAATAGCAAGGAAAGAACAGAACGAACGATCCGGAAAATAATTCAGACGTTTTGTATCTTCTTCTGGTCAAAGGGTTAAAAGGGTTCGAATATGCGAGAAAGAAAATATCATACGTAACTCTTTCTACCCTCAGCTGTTCCGTGGACCCGTATCTGTTCGAAAATTTCAACACGGTGGATGGGGACTTTCTAACAGCGAAATTCCGAGCATTCAAGTTTCCGGAGAGCACCTACGTTCAATTTCGTGGTACCGTTAACGTTTGTTTGGACAAATGCCAAGGGGTAAGACGCAATTCTGCCGCATCACACGCTTACTCGAATATCGCGTTCGCATCGTTACGCCAATATCTAATTTCATCTACACCTAGTGTATCCGATATTTCAGATCGAGTGCAGCAATGGTCAAATTGGATTCGGTAGGAAGAGAAGAGCCATCGACGTCTCAAATACTGACAATAACAAGCTGTTTGAAGTGACTATGTCTGCTCTCATTAAAGTGGATTTCGAGGAAGACGCAGTGGTCGATAAAGGTAGATCGATCGGCATGTCTTATCCCAATTTTGTTACAGTTTAATTAAAATTCTGTGTTTAACAGCCTTATCCGAGTTGTACATCAGAAGAGGAAAGAACAGGACAAAAGCCAGAGCTGTGATCGCGGAAGAAGTGAGAGAGCAACCAGCTCCGACCACGATTAGGACGGAAGAAAGAGCTTTCATAGCGCAAGAGGTTAAAGAACAGTTCAAATACAAGGTTACCGAGACGGAGATAAACGGTTCGTCGTGTAGGACAGCGGTCGTAACTTTCGTCCTCGTTCTGTTCTGTCTCTGCAAATTTTTGTAAGATTCCAAGGGAACGATCTGCAAACCGATGAACGATCGTTGACTGTAAATAGAAAGCGGCTTGAGAACCGGCAGAATTCCAGTATATCGTGGATCGTGGGATAAAAGAATGGATCGAATGTTTAGCCGGATGTTGGCACGTATAATTCTTTTCCTTCCTACGTAAGGAAAGACACGCGTGTTCGTGCACGATTGAATGGCATATTCGCTTTGTACGATATCGAATCGAGTTGACGAACAAGATCCCGCCCAGTTAACATCGTTCGAGATTTTTACCACTTTGGACAATATTAGGGGCAATGTTAATGGAAAGAATTACGGCCGTGAAAGTCTTGGAATTGTGATTGATCGTTCCATAGGTATACAAGGATTACTGTATAGGAAGAATAATCACGAAGCTTCGAGTTTGGGTTAATTAGCATCTGCTCAAGAAATTTCTCCGTTCAGCGACCGCCAAATTTTCGCTCACCTCTTTCGTTCTTCCAATCCGCGTTACTTCATTTCCCAGCTGTACCCTCGCGAATAACCGCATAACAATACAGCCGCTATACTGCCAGAAGAAAATTGGCCTTTGCGAGCGGAGAATGCCGAGGAGACCTAGTCGCGCGACGAGATATAACAACGTGATGTGACTTAAGCAACTTAGACAATTACGAGGTAATTAATTGCTGCTATAATCTCAATATAATTATAACGGAACGCGCAAAATGTAAAATAACTCTTAATAAAGCGAGAGAATACGCGCGTGGACGCGTGCTCGTTGTTTCGCATCCATGAAGAGATGTTCCCTACTTTATAGACGCGTTAAGGAGCAAAGATAGAAGGCTAATAAAGACGCGCATAGAAATATACTTTTATATATATATATATATATATATATGTATGTATATATACATATATATATATATATATATGTGGAATGTTTAATGATCGTGTATACATGATAACTTTGTATAAAAAATATATATCTTTGGCCTAAAATTTTGTTAGCAAGGCTACAAACATCGGTTCATACTTTCATAATTGCAGGTCACTGGTTACATCGTTGAACACGAACCTTACATTCGGAAAATTCCAAATTTAGTTTCTGGTATGGGTGCATTCAGCGCTGCCGATAGACTAAGGCCTAATACCACTCTAGTGTCGATCGGATTGATCACACCGTCGTCCCAAAGTCTGAAAAACAATTTACTCGAATAACTTGCATTTGCCCTCCTATAGCGAAAGAACTTTTTAGTACGTGAATATCTACCTGGCACTAGCATAGTACGGATTGCTCTCCCTTTCGAATTTCTCTATGATCGGTCTTTTCAGCTGCTCCTCCTCTTCCGGAGTCCACTGTCGCAATCGACGAGATTATATCGATAATTGACAAAAGACAATAACAGAACGAATTGCAATGCTTTGTACCTCTTTCCCATCGCGAACACGTTGCTGCTTGGTAATTTGCGCTATTACATTCGCAGCCTGTACCCCTCCCATCACGGATATCTTTGCATTCGGCCAGGTATAGAGAAATCTTGGCGAATAAGATCTACCACACATACCTGCGTATGCGTGAAAATTAAACAAACTAAACATGACTCGAACAGTCGTTTATCAAATGCAAAGTACCGTAATTTCCTGCTCCGTACGAACCACCGATCACCACCGTAATTTTGGGCACTTGAGCGCAAGCCACGGCGCTCACCATTTTTGCTCCATTTTTAGCGATACCCTCGGCCTCAGCATCCTTGCCCACCATAAACCCTGCAGTTTCACAATGACCAGATGTATTAGTCGTGGGAACGCGGCAATTTCATTCAACGAGATACGTACCTGTAATATTCTGCAAGAAAATAAGCGGTATCTTTCTCTGAGCGCAGAGCTGCACGAAATGTGTGGCTTTTAACGCGGCCTGCGAAAACAGTATGCCATTATTCGCAACTATTCCCACGGGGTAACCGTAAATTTTCGCGAAGCCGGTAACCAACGTTTCCCCGTACTGCGCCTTAAACTCGCGAAATCTCGATCCGTCCACGATCCTAGCGATCACTTCTCTGACATCGTACGGTCGCTTCAAGTTTACGCCAACTATACCATAAATTTCATCGACAGAATACAATGGTACGTCCATCTGTTTGTCCAAGTTCACGTGCATCGGTCTTTGTCTATTTAAGTCTTTCACAATCTGACGAGCCAAGTACAAGGCGTGAGTATCATCCGTGGCATAATGGTCGGTGACTCCAGAGGTTCTGAAATTAAAACTCCAGAACCATAATCGAAAACGAACGATGTGTTCAAATGTACTTGTTAATTACCGACAATGAACCGTCGCACCGCCCAACTCCTCCGATGTAACATCTTCGCCAGTAGAAGCTTTCACTAAAGGCGGACCAGCCAAGAAGATAGTACCTTGATTGCCAACGATTATGTTTTCGTCGGCCATAGCTGGTAAGTATGCGCCTCCTGTATAAATTGATTAAATGTCATTGCGAATAATTGGCGTATAACAGCGCTGAGAGATTCAAGTAGAATACGTGGATCATAGTCAGACCTGCTGTGCAACTTCCCATTACTACTGCAATTTGCGCGATTCCCTTCGAACTTAGGATAGCCTGATTGTAGAAGCTTCTCCCGAAATGCATTTTATCCGGAAATACTTCGGCTTGTCTAGATAAATTTGCGCCGCCACTGTCTACTAAATATATGCACGGCAAATGATTCTCTTCCGCAATTTCTTGAGCTCTCAAGTGCTTTTTCACCGTGATCGGATAATACGTGCCCCCCTTCACAGTCGGATCATTTGCAACTATTACGCATTCAGTGCTAAATGGTGACGACATATTTTTAACATAATTTTCAAAGAATTTTTTCAAGTCCGGAAATTGGAAATACTTACCCTTCCACCCTACCGATGCCAGTAATAATTCCACCAGCTGGTACTTCCTCGTTATCGTACAGCTCGTAACCAGCTAATTGAGAAAATTCGAGGAAAGGAGATGTCGGATCGAGAAGCGTGTTAATTCGTGCTCGTGGTAAAAGTTTCCCCTTTTTCGTGTGTCTTTCTCTCGCCTTTCGTCCACCGCCCTCTACAACCTTTTCCACTGTCTCTTTTAGTCTATCTACCATACACTTCATTTGTACATAATTGTCCTGGAAACATTTTTTTTTTACCAGCTCCACATTCGTTCTGACACTCGTTGTTAACCTCCAACCAATATCGTTGGCTCGTAGATAATTACTATAGAGTTCATTCAGTTATAATTTGTACTCTTTACTTTACGTAACGGAAATCGTTGATAGTCATTACGATGACAGTCATAAAATGCAGAATAAAATTAATCAAATATTGAATATTAGAAATCATAATTGTACAAATACTATTATTAATTATCCCGATTTAGCAAAATAATTCAAGCTGCGTGATCGCTAATGATTCAACGATAACAGTGGATTTTCATTATTCGAAACATTGCTCGCACTGTTTCTAATAAATTATGAAAAAAAAGGCGCGCGCAATGTTCCCGACGTTCGTAATACGCGCCGTACATCATGGCGAGTCAGTTGCGCAGTCGTCCATCACGCTCGGAATGCATTTAAACAAACGATATCAATTTATCTCACTCAAGAGATAAAATAATCCGTCCGTGCAATTAATATCGCGATAATTTTTACATCCCTTCCAAAGTGATAAGGTAATATCGATCAAAAGTGGAATCCTTAAAGAGATTAGTTTCAGGATGGTTCGTTTAAGAATGAAATGCGCATGTACTCTCGTTCTAACCTGATATTCCGGTGACTTGGTGTCTTGTTCACTACCGATGACGATAGCTTCATCGTGAAACGTTCTTGTAGTATGGCGTAAATTTCTCATAAAAAGATTTCCCTTCCTTAACATCCTTATTAATATCGATGCTTCTTTCGATTCACTTTACTTTTCGTGAATTATCTATAACTATAGTGCTCGCTATACTTTACGCTTACGTGTATATACAGCAGCTACAACAATGTAATTCACTTATTTTTGAGATCGAGCTACGCTGCCATCTCAGTGAAGTTATTCACAGTTCGGAGGCTGAAGTGTTTATCGTGATATGCGATGGGAATAACACATAATTGTAGCAGACTATTTATCAAAGCATTGTGAAGAGAGATAATTTTTTTCAGTTCAGGATCACGTAGGGTCAATGATATAATACAAAATACGTCAAGATATCATGGATTTTTCGATTTGTTTTTCAATAGGGCGAAACATAAAAATGCTTTCGTTGATTTTATTAATTAACGATATTAAATTTTATATCTTTTACAATCGATGATGTAAAATGGTATAACATAGACAATATGTAGACAAATTTTTAATTAATACATATTAAATTCAAATAATTGGTACGCATTGCATTTTATAGATGGCGCTCGGATCGCAGGTTTACGCTAGATGTCGTTGGAAGTGGAGGTGTATCGCTACGCAGTATCCGTTTTGCGTTGCATTAATGAAAGATTTAGAAGAAGGGTGAAGTTTGAGAATATTTTGTCAATCGTGGACGAATAACAAACGTGTCTCGACTGATAAGTAGCTAACGATAGTCAACGTAGAAGCAAAGAACGTGACAAGGTATTAGAACAAGTTCGAGAAAAATTTGAAAGCTTACAGAATGCCGGACATATCCAGTCTGTCCCATTACCCTTTAAAGGTAAATATCATTAAAGTAACATTCGATTTGTCATTTCCTTGAATAATTCTACTTTGGAATCATTTGCTTTATTCCTATTCGTTGCACGTCATATTCCTTACTTTTTCTCGTTTCGCTTTGTTATCGCTTTCCGCTACAGCGATTACGACGATTTCTCTTCGATATTCAATGTTTCCGATTACGAGAACAGATGCCAGATAACCTCCTAAAATTGTAATTACATTTTACGAAGGCTTTGCCGTAGTTCCTTTCGACGATGCATGTATTCTAAAGAGTGAAATAGAATTATGTAAGGGCACGGCAATGAAACAATTCCATAACTTGTTTGGCAAGTTTCTCATATTATCAAGGCGGTTTCTGCAATACCGCAATTGCATTATCAAGAATCCGTTGCCTAGAAAACTCTACTTATTTAGCATTTTAAGATCATTTTTTATGATCTTGTCGGATTTTTTCAGGTGATATTTGCAATTCATTTAGTCCTAGTAACATGGTAAGAATAAATTTTTTGTTTACTGTATACTAATCTGTAATTTAGAAAGTATTGTAAAGTACTGCAACGTATGGAATGTCATATTTGTACTACATAGTTGAACAATGGATTTCTAGGAGCATTCAGGGACATTGGTGCCCAAGGTCTGTAATGTTTTACAATTTTCTTTTCTTCGTTTGTTTATTGTGGGCTATTCACAATATCGAATCAGACGAACCTCTGCAATTTGTAAGCATTTAGCCATTCATATATATTTTATGGTTCTGGTAAGATCAGTGTTTGTAATAGAATTATATATTTTAGGCACTTTTTATAAATGTACTATCCATTTTTTTTGACATAGTAACATTAGCGGTCTATTTCCCATCAATGTGTAAGTTGGTGCCACTTACTATGAAATTTAAGACTAACACTTAAAGCTTGATAAATTATATCACTGATTAACCTCCCTACGCAGAAGATATATCAATCTGATCGCACGAACTTGTAGATGTATCTGAGACGCTTAGTGCAACAATTATGATCATAAACATGATTGTTCGCATCATCACAAGCGTATATCTTCTACGAATAGGCCAAGCAAGAGGTGGATGTTTATCCACAATGTTTACTACAGGTCCTGCAATGGGTCAGTAATACATTGGATACAGATGTTTTGTAGGCCTGCGTTGCTTCTACAAAGTTATGCTTTGAGTAGGTGCATGACATCTTTTGTTTCAAGTATGCATATTATATCGCACAGTTTACACTACGTTGTTTATAACAGTATTTGTGAATGTAATGCTTGATACGATACAAACTGTTTACAATGTACAGCGTTTTATTTGCAACCAAGCGTTTTATTGAACTATGCACTGTGTCGTATTGCCTTTTTTGTACATGTGGTTCGTAATTTGATGGGGGGTGGGGAACAAACTTTTATGAATGTTTTTCTATTCTAGGCTTTGGTCGACAGGATTACGTGGACATATCTCATCCGATTCCACAAAATTCCGATTTTGCTGGAGTTTAAATATACGATATGACATTACTAAAGTTCGATACGTCGAAAATTACGCGATATCATTGTCATATCTCTCGTAACTCGTAAGAAGTACGCGCACGTATAATCCCGTTACTGACGTTAAATACTTCTTTATTTATATATTTTAGAATCTCTAACAACGATGACATTCAGTGCGATCTAGAATCTCTATTTTATGTATATACGTATGCAAATAACGCTCCGCCGATACGCGATGACACGAAAAGAACCGTATATTATTATATCATTATAATAAAACTGAACTTAACTATACGTTTCATACGCCCAATCTATAGATTTTATTCTGTACAATTATTTGTACTCGTAACATGTGAATAAAAATTTTCATTGCAACCGTATGCCCGAACTCCTTAGGTTTTCATGGACCGTAATCTTTAATCTTCAATCTCTTAAACTTATTATTTAAGACTAGATTGTTCGTAGATTAATGAAAAAAAAAAAAAAAAAAAAAGTAAAAGAAAAAAGAAAATAGAAAACGAACAATCATTGGATTAATCCTCCGATGGGCGGGCAGGAGAGTATGAACCAAAATTTTGATTAAAACAGGATAAATACGCTATTCAATATTGCTGTCTTTTGCTTAATTCGAGTTACCTCGTTGAAAATAAATGCTCGGTCAAACAAATATTAATCATCTTCCACAGAAAAAGATATTCTCTCATAACCTTTTGCCCGTCCACCAGAGAATTACTAGACAATAAGAAAGATAAAGAATTAACGATTATGTTTGATTAACGATAAATATATTTTTGCGAAGGTGTCGAAAGAGGAAAGAATGATATTCAAAGCAGCCGCGTAGCGACAGTGGCGCGAGTCAGTGGAGAAAGTGTGGCGCCACTGATGAACTATAAGAACCGCATCGGTGAGGCGGCGTGGTTCAGTAGTGTGCGTGACCGTTCCGGGAGGAGGGTGACTCCACGCGCGGCCACACCGCGAAACCGTGCCCCACTCGCCTCAACCACGAACGTCCACTCGTTTTCTCGTCTCGTGAAAACATGGCGGCCAGCGACGACGAGCCGATGCATCTCTACGAGGTCTTTCAAAACTGCTTCAATAAGATCGCCAACAAGCATCCTGGTGAGTGTGGTCAGTCACTGAAACAATATTCATTAAACACAGAGAATCAGGAGAATTCTGTGCTGTGCGTGTACCGTGTGAAAATAGAGCGACGGAGTCTCTTGTGTCTAGTGTCTTCTGCGAGAGCACCGTGCATTAAATGCAGCAAGCGTCGCTTTTGGTGGTTCCTTTGTGTCAGCGAATCGTTTTGCAAAGGGTTAGGAAGAATTCGAGTGTTGTGTTTCGGTCGATCGAGCTCTTGATCACATCGACGATCCGTGCCGGACGATTCTCTCGACTGAGTCGCTCCGTTCTGTGTTTTGGTTTGCTTGTCAGTGCTTTGGACAGTGCTGCCCCGTCGTAGTGAACTAACCCCCCGAGAGAGAGAGATCAGTTCTCTTCCTTGTGCTTCGTGTATCGCTATTATCGTTCTTTCGTTCGTTTAAACTCGAATACTATTTGCATATTGTCCGTGTGGACGGTACTAGACGCCAAAAATATAGTCGATATAACCTAGACATCAGGGACTCGTCGCTCTCTCGCTCGCTGTCATGTGCAACAGTCGATCCGATGAAACTGTTGCGATACATTTGCAAAGCGTCCGTACGACTAATACCGAAAACAACAATGTTTTTAGACATTAATGCATTATTATTTATCTGGCGCATCATCGACGTTCCTTGATGCGGTGATATTCGTTTTCAAAAGTTGGCCCCCGATTGGGCGAGACAGCCGAGAGACCCGATCATGTACCACGTGTCCTCTCGGCGACGCCGCTGGAATCGTTAGAGGTTAATCGCTCGAACATAATATAAGAAAGACCATAAATCGGAATCTTTCTCCTGGCACAGAGCCTCGAAAGACTTCTCGAGGGTGGGAATTACGGTCCTTTCTTTCCTTTTTTCATTTCTTTTTTCCTTTTTTCGCCTTTCCCTTTTCGTGTAGTTGACCGAGAAAGAAATAGTTCTTACAATTCGGAGCATTGGTACGCCGTGGTCGTTGCGTGAACTGTATCTAAAAGAGGTTGCCATCCTTTCGCGACAGTTTTAACACACGTCAATTCCAGCACGTGTCTGCCCGATCGAACGCTGATGATATTATCGACGCTCGATGTTGATCACGCTCGTGGTCGAATATTCTTATCTGTTTTCGAAATTTATATCTAATACGGTGACATTGTCGAGCTTTGATTTATCAGCGATAAGGTTAATAAGGGTGTAGCAGGTTTGGTCGGTCGTGACGGCCACGAAATCATTGCGAAAATTGTTGTTCAAAGGGAATTGTAAAGTCGACTGTTTGCATGTCGCTCGGGATAGTTGGTAAACCGAGTCTCGGTTGTTTGCTTAGCTTGTGGATGCTGTTTGGAAAACGCTGGAGGTGGTGCATGGTTGTCCTCGACCAAATGCGCCTCCTAGTCGGTAACGAAATGTTTCGTGTCGCACATAGTACCTACATACGCTACGTATACAGGATCGACTATCCAAATTAAACGTTTTTTCTTTCTCTTGTTAGACGAGCCGCGTTAGATCGATATATCGATGCACGCGGCGAGTTCGTGTATTTAATCGGAGATTAGATATACGATTCGCCGGCCGAACGGCGTGTCGAGTTTTACACGATGTTTGAAGAGCGGTCCGAACAATTTCGAAAATATCGTGTCGATTGTTTAGGATCGATCGCCGTCTTACTCATTTATATTCCCGATGTTTAAGCGCGCACGGTGTCGGGTTCGTTAAGCGTCAATTGTTCGGACGAGGCGGCCGCCAATTGCCAACAATCCGGTTAATTCTTCGCTCGTTTCGCCCCCTGTTAATTTCAACGATTGCCACTTTGACTGGAAACATCGTATACGATTTGATATAAAGCCTCGTTCAGATTAGTCCAGTTACCTGAATTCATACGATTTAAAGTCCAGTAACTCGAAACTTCTTTACCAGCATGAAATTATCGTTTACTTTATTCCAGACGTTCTTTCAAGTTCCTATATACCTACATCAGCCTCGTTAGCAGCGAAACCATCGAATCGATCAAAATGATGCGCGGATTTGTTAGTTTCGCAGCTATTAAAATAGCGTATGCGTTTTCGGTAATAACAACGTTTACTTTTATCAAGACAGGAAGTCTTTTGTTATTCTTGTCTCGTTACTCTAACCTTATACGATATATGCCAGGTAGATATTAAAGGTAGTTCTATAGCATTGGTCAATCGTTAGTTAAGGAGCAGCTAGTATTTGATTCAGTCCACAATATCTCATCCATTGTTTTAATATCTGAAGGGTCAGGGCTCGATCGTTCAAGTGCAAGGGTATCTAAAAATAAAGGGGAATCTCCAACGTACATTCCACAGATATTTCTTTCCATTTGGATGAAGCGTTTCTATCTTTGTTCGTTAATGGGACTGTACGTATATACATATGTATACGTTTCAAAGGTTCTCGCACGACAGGATGGGCAAACGGCAAAATTGCACGTAATGCCACGAAAACACGAGCGTAGATTTTAATGGTCGATTCGATCTAAAATTATCAGACAGTGACTCACGAGTAAATTTACCTGAAGCGGAGTTTGTTTCGGGAAACCGCGGCATGATAAAACGTTCACCGTCCACGATACGTTTACTTAGGAGGAAATACTTTCTGTAAGCACTAATTATTCAATGTTGACCAACGAAACACGGACGAATGTACACGGTGTCTCGGAAACGATCTTTTACGATCTTGAAAATTTTATCTCTCGATGTTTCAGCCTGTTCTAATATCGTTGATATTACAGATTCATAGTTGAAAGAGGCTTATTATAACTCCGAAAGTAAGGTTATCTGGATCGATGCGCGTCTATTAAGACTCTTTCGCTTGTGTGTCACGATGGAGCAGCGCGTGGTCTTGAAGCATTACCTCGACTCTCATTCACGTTCCCTAAACTTTCTTCGATTGCAATGTTTTCGTCCGGGATCGATATTTCGGTATGAAGAAACGCGGTGCAATATCTCCGGTGTTGGCTGGAAAATCGAATCTTCCACGGGGCGATTCTGTTTCAGCTCGTAAACTGTAACGATGAATCCGCGCGACTTGCAAGTATTACGAGGGAATACCTCCTCGCAGGGAAAAGCGGCTGATTTGATCTGACCCAAGAGCGCCATTTCTGAAACTCTCTCGTTCCCCAGAGCGAGAGTTTGAACGAACAACCATAAACGAGCTCCAGACACAACACTCGTGACTTAGCTCTCCTTCTTCCTTTCTCTTTCCATCCCACGGACCCTTCGATTTCTCTCTTTTTCCCTTTTTACCTTATTTCTCTCTCAGGAGAATTATCGAGGGAGTGTCACCGTGATGCACCTGCCTCTTGCCCTCTCTTTCTCTCTTTCTCTCTTTTTTCTCACTCCCGCTATATCCCTGTCTTCCTGCCGCCTTCTCCTTCACTCTCGCATTGCTTATTGGTCGCACACGCGCCTCGCACACGATTTGGTACCGCAATGGCTCGCCTATGAAAATTCTCGATGGTACTCCGAGTGGATAAACGGATGATTTCGCAACTGCGAAAATGAAAATGTATACGACTTCCAAATGTAACCTGCAACATTTCCTCTAGCAGCTATGATTCTGTACGACTACGTATGTTGCCGAAAACAGTTAGAGTATCAGAAGATGGCTGTGCATCGGTCTATCAAGCCGAAATAGAGAAGACTATGGATCTGTTAAATCGATAAAAAAAAAAAAGAAAAAATAAAATTGATGCGATAAACGTTAACCATCAGAACCCTCTCGCATATTACGACTAACGTTATTACCGAAATTTTACATTGTTCTAATCTCTCTGAACGCGACAGGGAAGCGATTATTAAAACTCGATACGTCGTCGATCAATTTCGCTTGGAAACTATCTTTCCATTTATTTTTTTTAAGTCGAATATACGTTTCTGTCTCAGTCTCTCGAGCACTTGAGAGATATTAATTAATATCGCGTATGCGGAATAACATTGATTAAATTAGACAATCGGAAGGTGTATACATACGTGTTTCGAAAGGTCGCGAATTCGATTTCTTGCATCGCGAAGCGCTCTATTCTTCGAGACGTTCGAACAACCCGTTACTCGTTAACGAACCATTCGCGAAGCCCTGTTCACGGAGAGGATGCGGCATTCTAGCGCTATTCTTCGGTACCTCCAATTCCGGAAGCTGTCCGGTCTGAAAGTAAATCAGGGAAAAGTTTCCCGTGGTTCGGCTACGAAACTTTTCGATCCTCTTCTTAGGGAAGGCCAAGTCCAAAGTGCGTCTCATGTACGGGCGCGCACACACAAATCAAGGATGAGCATAATCTACATTTACAGCAGGGGCCCGATGAGCATCTGCTTCCACCCCTCCTCGCCCTCGACCCCTCATCCCTCGACGCCCTAGTCTGAATCCCTTTCTCCGCCAACGAGCATCCTCCCACCGTCGTGCACGCGTGTATTTCTCCCGATCACGATCGTTTCTTCCTCGTCTGCGTCGAACTTTGTTCGCTCGTTCCCTCTCTCTTCCATTTACACGCCAGAAACGTATAATATACAGCCAACGCATAGTATACAGCGTCTGCCATAAGTATATCAACACGCTTATAAACATTTAGCGCAAGTCGAACGCCTTTGACTACTTTTATTTTCTAGCTGCACTGTTATAAATAAGCTGCGGATTTTTATGCAATTTCGTATTCTCATCGAGAGAATTGAAAAAACCAGACGAAACTTATTTCGTTATATCTATACGCATAATACAGTCGCCTCGGAAACTAAGCCAACGCCCTTTAAACGTAAGACGGTTAACTTGGTTCCCGAGCTGACTATATCTGTCTATAACGTACGGTATCGAACAGAGTAAAATTTGTCGGTGTTTCGCATCGAATGTAATTGGGTAGGTGTGCTAATACTTATGGCCGGCGGTGTATTATATACGCGCGTGCGACACCAGTGTCGTTAGTTCACGCGGAGATCTCCTCGTACGTTATCTTCAACTTTATTATTTGCTGTATCATTAGCGAAAAATTTGTAATCGTTTAAGCTCGACCTTTCAATTCATCACGATTTTTCCGACCTCTCCCTCTCTCTCTCTCTCTCTCTCTCTCTCTCTCTCTCTCTCTCTCTTTGCATCTATTGCGTCTCGAAACAGAGGATTCCTCTTTTTGCGTTCTTGGCGAAATCTGTGTAGATATTGTTGGTTGTTGTGGGTTTTATCTTCTCACTGCGAGCAGGATAAAAATGCGCTTTGATAAAATGCTTAACGAGTCGTACTCTTTGTATATAGGATGATGCTAATATATTGTGACGATATGAGTAATTTCAATATGCACTGGCATTTTTTTGTTCGAGGGTGAATGTGCGTCTTTCGATCGTGAGGTCATCGAGATAAAAGCAATATAAAGACGCGTATTTATCAGCGATCGTGTTCGCGAATCTTAAAATGTTGCAGAAATTGTTGTATTCGCGCTTCGAAGGATTATTTTTCACTTAATGAGAAAACACGCGTATCGCGCAGCCTTCTTTGAACTTAAGATGATTATTAACGATAAAGAAACGCGACTGACTAGATGCGAAAGGAAGGAAAGAACGCGGCAGAGTCGAAGGTTAGTCGAAGCATGGAGATTTACTTTCGGGCTCCTGAACTAGATTAGCTGGCTCGATAGCGGAGAGTAGACGCGAAGGTGTTTGAGAAGTTGGCGAAACGGGCGAGTGCACGGTGCGACTCGAATTCCTGACTAATGCAAGTCCCTCGTTACCGAACATACGCCGCCATTCGCCGCGCTCCCGTTATGGTCGATATGAATTTGCCACAGCGTGAAACGCCATCGTCCTGAAACTCTTCGCTTCTCTCCCATTCTCCTTCTCTTTCTCTCCGTATCTTCCCCTCGAGAGTAACGCGCCAACAATCTCGTGTCTCCGCTCTTTCTGTATTTCTCTCTCGGTGGCCGTCGACTGGTCTTGGTAAATTCGCGATGTTCCACGGGGAAGAGCAAAAGTCCATTAGCCACTGCGAGAACTGGGTTACCGAAAGGAGCTTGGACGGATAAAAAAGATTCTCGACGATTCTCTATATTTGGCGCTTGTCGTTCCCTTTCGCCGATCAGCCGTTTCTGATCCGAGATCTCCGATTCGAACTTCAAAGTCTCCAAAATCATGCAGCATTTCCCTTGGTTTCTGTTGCCGCGGATACACGTTCCTCATGCCGAATGTCTTTGCAAGACTTGGTATCGCGTTCTCTGGAAACACGGTCTATCGTCCTAGAGAGTCTCTTAACAGTTTGACTGAAAGCACCACCCTATGGAGTACCATATCCTGCTATCCTCTTGTCTCATTGGCGTAGGCTTCACCGTTCTCAACTTCCTTTCTCCTTTATCGTTGCGATGGTAAAAGTTTCTTCGGATAGATTTACTAGTTTATACGTCGAAAACGACAAGCGAAATTCGCATAATAGAAGTTCGTCGATTCTCCTCATTGCCGATGATTTTTCATTCATACGGTAGGCGTTGAACTTTGGATAAATAAAGTCCATATGAACGGAATTCGCTTGTAATCTAAATTCTCTAAAATATTCCATCTTCTCTTTATATAAGGTTCCACGAAATATCGCTTTTGCAATAGAGCGAAAGTGAAAGATCTATCTGACCAGAAACCTTTACACGCTGTTACATCTCTTTATTAATTATTAACGACGATGAGCGACAAATTGTGACAGCAAACGAATTGAAATTAAATCTGGGTATAACGCGCGACAAAAATGTTCCAGTATAGTCTGCTATCGCGGCATAGAAGTTAAGTCTCTTCTGGTTAACGATTCAAAGTCGTATCGCTGCATAGATCCACGATCTGCGTATTCTTGTTTTTCGTTGTAAAGGTACCAAAAGTAGCCTCGCTTTCTAAAAGAAGTATGAAAAAAAAGAAAAAGAAAAAAAAAAGAAAGAAAGAAAGAAAGGAACGAGACTGGCGGAGACGAAGAAATTGATCGCAGACCGATTTAAGCCGGGTAGGAAGAGCGATGCCACCTGTAACAGATCGTGAGCGCGCGTAATCGGCGAAAAGCTGGCTGGTCGAACGCGTGTGCAGACATTCACGCTCGCGCACAAATGCACGCAAGTGCGCGCCGCTGGTGGGTCTGTACGGCGCCGACCTGCACCACGGTTCGGAATAGACATCTGGCCAGATTTCGTTAAGTTTGGCCCACGTGTACACACCTATACGTACGTGTATATACACGGCATATATAGACGCGTACACGCGACACCGGGGCTCGAACAAATGTGCATTCGGCTCCTGGCGCCAGAGCCGAAAAGGGGGCTCTGATTTTTTGGCAGGTGCCACTGTCCTCGACCAGCGTCACTTTCCGACGTTCAATGGCCTGCCCCCGACTCACGAAATTCCTCGGAATTTCCAGTCTCATCGACCGCGAGATACCACGGGTCAAACTCGACCATCGAACTTCGTCTGCCCTGTAATTTCACTCTGATCATCCTCGACTCGATTCTCTCTCTCTCTCTCCCTCCCTCCCTCCACCCTGCCCCTCTCCCATTCCTCTGCTCCGTCGATTTAGTGGGAAGCAATTCTCAGAAGAAATAGCTGTTCTGTCTATCGTCGTTTATAAGGCACCCTTGCCTTTCCTTTCCACCCTGAGTAGAGGAAAGACCATCGAACGCGCGTGAGAACGCGTGCTCTGGTAAAACGTGAAGGCGAAAATGGCGGCAGCTTCTCACCTGTTGAACGCAACCCCGAGGCGATGCAGAAGATTTGCTCCTGCCTCGAACGTTAATACTCTTGGTGGTCCTCTCGTGCCGTGCTGGTTCACGTGAACCCGTGAATGAAAACCCGGGTTAACCTAGCCGTGGGAACTGGAGTGAGAGGGAGAGAGACAGCACGAAATCGGAGCACGTGTACGCCACGTGCCATGGGCGGCACGAGCTCGCGCGCGCGCGCGCACACACGCACCTTGCCACCTTTTTTCCACGCGATTTTACTTTACGCCGCCACTTCACCCGTTTTCACCATTTTCGATCGTGCGGCAGCAAACCGTGAACCTGTTCTCGCGTGTACTCGCGATTTTCGGGCGAATCTTGCCAACGTGCATGCATCCTATCTTTCACTTTGGGTTTACCTCCTGTGCACAGTGCCCCATGAAAGTGTTTGAACGATTATCGTTAGACCGCGGTTTTTTATGCAAATTCGCATTTATATGAGGACGAAGAGAGTAAGAAACCTAGACAGAGGTTCGTTTCATCCATTAAATATTATAACAGGTCTTGTATTTTGGGTATTTTATGTATTTTCGTTATTGTGTACGTCCTATACATGTTTTGGATCCTTAAATATCCTATAAATGTATAAAAATTCGTAGCACTCGCTTTTCTGGACGACTATACCTTAAATGAACGTACTCATACTCGTCGTACTGGCGAATAGATCGCTGATATATTTGCAAAACTATGCGAGAATGTAGATGAATATACAAATTTATAAAATATCTGTACCAATGATCTGTAAAATATCTACTATCTGTATGTGCAAAAATACGAATTTGCGTAAACATCCTCAAATTGCGAAGTGGCACTTAAAATTCTAAGCTAAGTCGTTCGTGTTTATCGTTGCTTTTCTTACGGAGACATCGAGTTGGACTCTGTCCAAGGAACACGAACAAAAGGGATTCGCGAAACGATACCGTCGACGGATAATCCATTTCAGGAACATTTCAGATCATTTTCCTCTATCAGTCTCGTTCGATTATTCCTTGATTTTCGCTTGGGTCAACATTTCGAGAGAATTTAAATTGAAGTAGAAATTGATCGCGTGGAAGATCGAAATTTCAAGAGAACTTAAGATAAATAAAGCTTAAGAGATTTTTGGTACAATTTTACAAGTTATAGTTTATAAACTAACATACCTGTAAAAGATGGCGCTCCGAGAAGAGAGATCTCCCCCTGTGTTTGCCCAACGAATTCGATTACTGTATCGTTTTCCCCTGTCGATTGATTTCTCCCAATTATTCCTTGATCTTCGTTCGGTTCGAGAAAAAGGAACTTTAAGAAAAATGAAAATGATGTATTGCCTACCGTGAGAAACTTCAGTTATGTAAGCTGCGTGAATCATATATGGTGCTCCGCGTAACAACAACAGCGAAGAAATATGTTTTTTGGAAAAATTAAATACTTATCGATACTTGAACGATCTTATCGCTATCCGTCCAAGGCTGAAACAGTTTCGGTGAGAAGTAAGCAAGATATTTGTGATTGTTGCTGCCAATGCATTAAAAAGATAATGTTTGAGAGTCACTGGAGCCCCCGTGGCCTGCGCCACTGTCCTCCGGTGGGCCCCTTCTAGGGTAACACGAAGGGGGGCACTGACAGCGACAGCTGCCGCTGCTGCTGCTATATTCCCCTCCTTCTTTCTTTCTCCATCTCTCCTACTCGCTGTCCGCGTCTCACCGTTTCCACTCGGTCCCTTTTGCCGGAGCCATAGCCCTCTTGGTCCCGCGGGGCCCGTTGGCACCACGGCATCCCCACCATGATGCCCATGGTCGCGTGGCAGCCAGCCTTCTCCTCTACAAAATACACCTTCGCTGTTCCGTTTACATCCAAACGCCGCAACGGACGGTCCCCTTTTTTCTTCCTTTTTCTTTCTCCCCCTCTCTTTTTCTTTTTCCCTTCGTTCTTTCTTCTTGCAGCGCTTCCTTTCCTCAGACTGCGAATATCACGCTCCAGCCAGCCTCGCTCCTTCTTGCGAATCGTACGCTCGATTCGACTCTTCGCGTTGATACGTACCGGTCGCTGGTTCGCTGCTCTTTTTATCCCAAATTTTTGCTGCTCCTGCTATCTTCCGCTACGGAAAGTAACGGTTTCAAAAATACTCGCCCCGATAGTTTGCATCAGTCTCTCTGATTCCGACTTCACCTGCTCCGATTGGTATACAAGGGATAATTTAATTAGTCTCGTTGCAATTGGAACGTTGAATAAGAATCGATGCAGCCTTGATTACGTACATACACGATTTTTACACACCCGACGTTAAGTATTCTTTCGTTGCTACGCGCGCATTGCCCTCCGTATAGTAACAGGTAACTGCCGAGAAAAAGTGGCTCGTCTGCATCGATCCTGAGCGAAGTATTTCCGCGAAGTTCGTCGGTACTCGAAGAATTTGTCCGGATCGATCACCGGATCGTTTCGCGACTTCAATTTCTATATTTTTCGCTCAGATTCCTGGGGTCCTTGTACCTATCCGTGTACCTAGCCGGTACACCCGTGATACACCGCGGTTTCAGAGCCGATGAATAAGTTGCCATATTATATGTAGAAGTATAATGCACACGCTCCTCCGATTATTTTCACTACGCTGGTTCCACTGTGGCCTTGCGAGCGAGCTTTCGAAATTCTGGTCTTGCAAACAGCTTGGAAACTTGGAGATATAAAAACCCGCATAAAAAATTCCTTCGAATATTAATTTCATCCAAGTCCAAGCTGCACATTTCAAGACAATAG
The DNA here is from genome assembly GCA_014737365.1 of Bombus soroeensis. NCBI lineage: Eukaryota > Metazoa > Arthropoda > Insecta > Hymenoptera > Apidae > Bombus > Bombus soroeensis. Next base: position 1,379,038 of record JACXIL010000192.1, read on the forward strand.
CGTAAGACCGGCGTGTTAAGTAGCGTTAGATCGTCGTTGCAATACAACGGAGAGAAACGATCGTAGATAGATGGATCGAACGATTCGATTCGAGTGAGAGCGCTGGTTCGGTTGAGCACCAGTGTCTACCTGAGTTCTTTTTCACATTTTTTTTCCTCTTTCTCTGCTGGTCTTCTATTCTTCCTCCCTCTGGTGTACGTATCCCCTCTACCATTGGGGTCGAGGGCCCCAAGGGTGGCAAACCTTTCCCCCTTCCTCTTCTTTCCCTATTCTCTGCTGGCCGCGAACTTCTTTTTTCTTCTTTTTTCTCTTCCCTTCCTCCCTTCTTCTTTCTTCCCCCCTCCCTTTCTTTGTCTGTCTCTCTCTCTCTCTCTCTCTCTCTCTCTGTCTCGTTTACTCGCTCGCTTTCTCTCGCTTACCTGCGGGAACTTGGAACACCCTTTTGGGTCGCGTGGCACCGTGCACCGGCATGATACACACGCGAATTCTCCCATAGAAATCGCTCGTTGGGGTGCGTGGGTCTGCGTAGTGGCGGTGTATGTATCGGGTGTCCTGCAAATATGACAAAGAAAAGGAGAATTCTCGAGAAGAATCTGAAAATTCATACAGAAGTTACAACTATTACAAGACGCTTACCGCAAATGTACATATATCTAGTAAAAAAATTAGCATACAGCACGAATAGATATCTGAGAATACAATCGTGAAATGTTTCGTTACAGTGGAAATGAAATTTCAAAATGTTTCCTATAATACAGGCGATGTACTCGTAAAAGGTTTCTGCAAGTATTCCAATACTTTTGTCAGACGCTGTATCTTATATTTTGGGAATGTCAGTCGTATCCTGATCTCTTGAAACGTCGTCACGGAACGTCGAAGACGACTATTAAAATTTACACGCGGGCGTAAAAAAATGCAGCGACTATTCGAGGGAGATAATCGAATTAAGCCTTTCCAAGGCGCGCAGGTGTTTCATTATTTCTTTCACCGTTTTTACAAGCTTCGCCGTCACATTTTTCTCCGCGTTCATTTACGTTTGGTTTAATCGTGCTCTCAACAGGTGGTGATACAACACGTTAGAAATTCGATCGACCAGATTTCGGGCAGCTTTCTTTCTCCGCTCGATCTTACGAGGCAAATTGCTCGAGGTCCTACTTCACGAAACTGTGGTTCGTCGCTGTCTCAGCGACGAACTTTTGCCGGTGTTCCGCGTTTCTCGAAAGACTTGCTGGTTGTTACCCGATGATACTTCATTTTTCTTCGCGTTCCTGTTGCTAGCTACAAGTTGATAAAAGCTGTTGCTTGTGGCTAGCGGCAAAGATCAGAAAATTAAGAATCGTCGCGACGGAAATAACTGTTTCTTCAGTGCGTAAAGTTGGCTGACTGTTTTACAACGCATGTTGCTACTTGTTGGATGATCGATATCTCTAGTTTTACATTTGCGCGTAGACAACTTGTTGCTAGGAACACACGTCGTTTCGAAACCGAGACAAAACCAAAATGTTCTTTTCGTTGCGTGGTTTCAACAACACGAACGAAAAAACATTGTACAAGTTGATGTTTGTTGGGCGCCGTTTGGAACGCGCAGCAACAACAAAATGTTGCGCGTCGCTGTTTCAGCGATGACGCGGTTCGAGCGAGTATCGGTTGCTTGTGGGAACGAAAAGGATCCTTTGGTCGGAGTTTGGCCAGAGTGCAGCAAGGTACCCACGCTGATCAGGCGACCGATCGTTTTTCGAAAAAAAGGGAAAAAATCAAGGGTCGGGTCAAGCTGTCGCTGGAATCCGGGGTCAAAGTACAGTCACTTAATTCTGGTCCACGTTGAACACGTTCGATCGAGCGCGTAATCGTGTCTTTTAACGCATCCCTCGATCGTCCCTAGATTATGGAAATTTTGCGTTATATGGAAGGAACGCGCCTCGTTAATTAAACCCATCTTCGTTAACCCGTCTCGCGAGGCCGAAGCCGCATTTTTACCACCTGTTCTTTAATTTCACTTCGTTCTATCGGCTAGATGAGAACCGGATGCTGACGTCCAGAGGTTTACCAAGGTGGATTAGTACGAACGATAAGTCAGTCGTATCGCGCGGTTCGCTCGAACTTGGACGTTCAACACGGAAACCCTTCTCGCTGCTTTTCTCCGGAATCGGGAAATGCAGATACGCGGCTCTACCGTTTCGCGGTGCCCTGTCTTTCACGACCATTCTTTTTTATGTCCGCGCTTGCTTTTCAACGTTTAGTCGTTGCACGCGCTTTTTTTACGAGATCGTCAAAACTCTGAAACGCTGGCTGGCATTTTCGCGGCACGTAATATTCGCTGATATTTTTTCCTTTCTCTTTCATGCGACTCTGTGGCGAATTCGCGAAACAGCGTTGAAGCGGTACACAGTCGCGGATTATTCGGTAAATCATTGAAAATTTATACATTTGCGTAAACAAGCCGCATTTCGCGAAACATCGTTGATACTTATTCCCACTATCCGTTCGTTTATCTCTTTTCCCGGCTGTACGTTCGAGATAGAGGGGAAGAACATAATAAAATTCGTAGACGAGTATCCTTATTTGTTTCTGGACTCTATTCCTCCACGGATTATTGCGTCGGAATCTATAAGTAAAATGGAATCGAGCGGTTGCGGAGGGATGTACGCGAGGTAACAACACTGTGATCGAGGGGGGAAAATAATTTTAGGTAATTCTAATTCGATGGTGTCGCGCTGATATACGACGCCGAGCAGGCTGACCACCAAATCGCGGTCGTGTCTCGCGCGCTGAAAATCGTTGGTCGCCGCGCGCAACGCGGCGTGGCGCGTGGTTTTCGAGGTTGTGTCGCGCATTTCGCGAGCTGTAATGCCGAATTGATGTCGGCCGAAATCCGTGTAGATGGTATCGTGGCGACCAGTGGCCGGCTGTGGCGCCGGTAATTCGCCGCCGACATTCGCGTTCCCTCTTTCTACGATCCTCGTATTCCCTTTCTCGCATTCAGAGTTAAAAGTAGGAAAACGTTAATCGTTTGGTAGATAAGATACGTGGGAACGTGACACAACGTTCAAGTGAATTTATATATTATTATAGTACGCATACGTTATCCTATATAAACGGTAGTATAAAATTAGAATATGCGGGCGCTCGAGTGGATTTGTAGCGACAGCGCATCATGAACGTTAATAGAATATACGTATGCGTAGTTAACCCCAAACTAGCGAGAACAATTTGATCCGATTCGGGGAATCGTCGAGGAAAGTATACGCGGATTTGTCCTGCGATGGCGCAATCGAACGACACACGTCGAACAGATGATCACCGCGCCAAACACTTATCAAAAGTCGCGGTATCTGTAATATCTCTTTATCGTAATATTAATTCAATACGTTGCAAGATAATTTTTAGGAAAATCGCTAGATCGTTGTAATTTTTCCGACGTCGCTGTGGCCCATTAGGATACGCATGGCACGGAGCGGCGAGTTGGGTTCGATGGTTCGCTACAATGGTATCTTATTTACTGTTCTCTCGGTAGTCTTTATCTTACCACCGGTGATCTTTGATTCTAAGAGCGATACCGGTATAGAATACTGTAAATCGTGGAGGAACAGGGGCACGTACGTTGTTTCCGTGACGAGTGAAACACACTTGGTCGGCAAGTCGGACAAGGGCAGCAACTCCGGAATCTCGTCGAGCGGAATCCGTAGTAATTCTTCATCGAGCAATATTCGATAGAGGTGACGCCGGCAGGAGCCAGCGTGGAAGACGAACTAGTCGTGACACGAAGGCCCGGTGCTCAACACTACGTCATAACGGTCGAGCTGGCTTGCACTGGCTCTGAGGATGACACGATGGACCATGGTTTAGCTTGTACTTTGATGCATGATATTGCAGACTCGGTACTGCACGCTTCGGCAAACATGTCACGAGCAAGCCGAAACTGTTAGGATTCATAGTTACCTCGGCCGATCGTGGCATAGTCGGACACTCGCCCTATCGTCTACGCACGGCTATATCCGTCCTCTGTAATATGATATACTCCTTCTGTACCATTCCCTTTTCTCGGCTAGTTATCAACCAAGCTGCACTTTCCGCTTTTGCCACTTAAACAGGAGAATCTCTCTCTCTCTCTCTCTCTCTCTCTCTCTCTGAATCGCTAGATAAATTACTTGGAATAATTAATACGTCCACGAATCGTCGGCAAATGCCACGTTCGAGGATGGTCGATCGGAAGTTGCTTGGATCGTTTCCGTGCATAGCGTATGGGGCAACTTGAAGGGATGGCGATCGAATTGCGCAATAATAGGGTGTAACGTTAAAATATCGTTGAATGAAAATTAATCGGAGTTCTTGCGCGGTGGTTTTCGAGACCGGTAAATCCAGCCGATGCTCATAAATTCTGTGCAAGATACGCGCACGTAGATTCACGTTCTCGTCTGTCTGTAGACGCGTGTGTGTATGGGGTGGGCATTAATAACGGATGAAGCCTCGACTGCGGAAACCTCGTAATGTTTATCTCGTTGTTTATTCCGCATGCGTCGCAGCCGCAACGCGGAAAACGCGTACATCCCGCTTGGATTCTTAACGCGATCGCGGTTTTGATTTATAAAGACGGGGCGCGAATTTATGCCCGGCATTAATTTTGCATCGACTCCGCGTCTTGCCACGCGTTCCACTACGGCATCGGAGCTTAGTATTCGTCTTATTTCGCTCCCCTTTTTGTCGGTACTGCGTCTGGAAATAACGTATGTTTCTAGTATTATTATCGATATCGCGAGTTACTTAAACTCCGAGCCTCGAAAAATTTCCACGCGAGACGGAGTTGTTCGCGTCACCCGAGCCTTAACTTCTTACGATACGATCCTAAACTTTGCATAGAATAACGAAACTTGTCCTATATTACGTATACTTGTTTCGATCGTGACGAATGGATTTTAACCTGGCTTCTTGTCTCTTGCAGAAAAACTAGGCTTCCAGTCGCCGTATGGCCCCACGATGGACAATGGGATGGTAAGTCTCGTTCCCTTTCTTATTTTTACTCGTTGATTATTCTTGAAACGCGAAGCGGAAACTGGCTGATGTTCAGAGGGTGAATGTAAGGCCTTTTTTTTCCCCTCCACGGTTGACCATCTCGAATCTTAAGATAAAGCAGGATTACGTAAGAAACAGGAGCGCAATAATTATTGCAGTCGTAGAGGCAAATTTATCCGAGAAAAAGTTACTCCTTTTCTTCTTCTCTCTCGCGGCGCGCCCTCGAGTACCCCTCTACGTAATCCCAAAACTTTATCCCGAGTAATATTTTTTGGCAAGCGGTTCTCATCGTGTTTGAAATTTTCCGCTAAAAACACTGTACGCCACTCTCTTGCCAGTAGCTTATCCGTAAAGCCGGGATTTAATTTCTTTAAATCCTGGTAACAAAGGGAACAGCATCCGTTAAGCGTTCTTAAAAAGTTCTCCTTGAATCATCTCCTCGCGCGTTCGTAGTTTCAGCTATTAAAAATTTATAAACTTTTCCAAAAACGTCACGCAAGGTTTCTCGCAAATTAGGAGAAACGATTTTTTCTTTCTCCTTTCTTTTTCTTTTTTTTTTTTTTTTCAACATTAATTCACGGAACGATGAAAGTTCATTTTGTCTAGAAAGTAAGAATTACCCAATTTCGCGAGGGTTGAGCGCCGTCAACCTCCGGCTTTAATATCACTTACCCTCTCCCTCGTTCGCGACGATGTATTTATACGCTTATGTACGTGTACATGTACACGCGCGAACACGCGCATATATTAATATATACATTGTACGGAACAAAGGAACCGAGGAAGGTCGCAGGGGGTTAAGCGAGCTCGGATGAAAAGTTATCCCAGAGTGTGGATAAAGTCCCTCGTACTTCCTTCTTCCATGGCTTACTGCCCATCTATTTCTTTTGCCTTCGCGTAGCCTTCGCGGCGATCGGTAATTAGTTACGCCTCTGGAAGAACGATCGGAGCGAAGCGTTTTTTGCGCGAGTTACGCGAAGCACGAGTTTCATTTGGAAAAGGAATGTTGGAAAACGATGTTCGCCGCAGTTACGTGCGAAACGTTAAAAACAAGTCGATGTTACAAAACCCGTAAGCAGTAAACGGTCGACCTTGCGCCCGCAGTCTTTTATCCAACCTCGACAGACTGTTCCGACAGTTTCAATCGTCTCTCACCTCGACGACCTTTCCTTTATCGGCAATTCCAATTATCGATGTTTCGTGGCGATCCGTGTGAGAAAATTTGCAAGTCTCGTCGTCGAGCAAATGTCGGAATCTCGTTTTCGAAACAATTTCTTCTTCGGCTTATTGCGTAAAAAAAAAAGCGTATGCATGCGAATGGTCGACTAGGTTTGTCCGAGGAAACGGAGATAGCAGAGATTTTTTTACGGCACCAGGGAATAGTATCTAATCGGCAGTCGTTAAACCATGCCTGATAAGAAGTATTGATTTTGATAGGTTTAGTGAAGTCGCCTTCCATTGGCTTCTTTCGACTGCCTTCTTCCTCCTGTCTCTTCCACTAATCCTGATCGATGGAAATCGATCCGATCGTTCCGAGAATTTGTACATATTCGTCCCTTTCCGTACAGCACAGCGTCGAAAATCACTCGAACGACGCGATAAACAGCGTTAAACAGCGGTAACGGTATGGGAATAAGGAAGAAACGTTGATTTTCCAGACGTATGGTGGAGGAACGTTCGGTCCAACAGCGGGAGGGCCAGGCGGGGGGCCAGGGGGAGGTGGAGGTGGTGGCGGAGGCGGGGGCGGCGGGGGTGGTGGTGGAAATAGCGGTGGCGGAGGCGGCGGAGGTGTCGAGGGCGCCACTTACCCCCCGGACTCCCCGTACTTTCCGTTTGGGAGCCGAGGCGTACCGCCCTCCGTGGGGACGCCCACCCCCGCTGCTAACCCTGCAGCACCTACCGGCAGCAACGGAGCACGGCTACCAAATTCGACAGCCGGTTAGTTTCGTCCTTTTTCTCTGTATCCTCTGATCGCAATGTAAAAGAATACTAAAAAACGAAGCGTATCGTTCGATTGTTTCAGGTGCCGCAGCCATAAAGAGAAAGAAAGACGTAAGTATCTTTCGTCTCGTTGAAAGTAGAGGAATTCCTATTCCTATTTTCCTTTGAACCGGGAAATTTCGAGTTTGCGCGCGTTGCATGTACTAATTTCGTTCGTCACATTTCGATGCATCCGTGAAATCATTTTTTTTTTTTTTCGAACTTTGGGAATAGGAACTGATCTCGTGTTCGTTTACTTAACAGGCCCTCGATGGAGCGGATGGCGAAGTCGTAACAACGCAGCATTGGGTGAGTAACTCGAAAAAGATTCGATAAACGCATGCTAGTCCATGGTAAATGTGTTTCCTGTCCCGACATCGGGATTCGATAATGGCTTCGAACGTATCGGAACCATATGAGTTCAGCGGCGCGATTGATAAAAGTCTGTGTCGGAAAAACGATAGAATTAGGTTAGCTCGTAAGTTACGCTTTGCTCCCGGCCCCCCCCCCTTTTTTTTCCCTTTTCTTTAGTACGTGGTTCCTCGAGCGCGACTCTTGGAAGACGCTCGGATGATCTCGGGGAATGCTCATGATCGTAATCTTTACGAGCAGAGTTATAGAGTATAATGATTTTACCAAGAGTCCAGCTCGGGTTAAAACTTGGAGATCTGCAGCCTGTTTCTCACGAACCTAATCCCCGATGGTCACACGCCCCTCGTTTTTTATCCATCGAACGGCCTCTTCGCCGCGATTTTTATTTCTCACCGATCGTTATCTCGCTCTTTCGCTGCTAAACCGCGAATCGTTTGGAAGACCGAGGAAGGGAAAATTAAAAGTTTTCGTTTCGCGAATACCTTTGGTATTTGTATTTTATGTTTGCTCTTTCATAGGAGTTTATTTTCGTGTATGAAACAAATAACAACAATAATAGCGATAATAAAATTTGGTCGCTCCGGGTATCTAAGTGTCACAGATTTCAGATTACAATCGGGTCAAAGTCGGAATTTCGATTTGATAACAAATCGATCGTAAAGCGGGGAGAGCTATAATGACTCGGCAATGTGTTCGAACGCTTAATGCTAGCAGCGCTTGGCGCTACCAAGATTTCTGAATGTTTCGTACAAATCACGTAATATTGTGCGTTCGTAAAAAGATTGTAGAGGCGTCGGAATACTTTCGCCAGTTACCGCGTAGTGATTCTGCGAAGGTAACCTCGAGAAGGCGACACGCGTACGCGAGCGAGAGACCGGGCTTTCGGTAAATGGAATATAATATCGATTGATAGGAGGGCGTTAAATATTTGTCGTCCGCGTTCGTGACTCTCCTTTCGAGTGCGAAGAAAAAGAGGCTAAAACAAATTGCTTCTCGATGATCAAATACGCTGTCGCGCCTCTTTACAATCCTTCTTCTTTTGCATCCTCTTAAATGATTTATCGCGAGATAAATCAGAGGATATTCGAGGTTTATAATTTCTCTTATCTGTAGATTTTCTCTTTCACGGGCCGTGTCGAACAATCGTTCGGAGTCTATTCGATTCCAGGCACATCGTAGCCGCGTCAATAAACTACCACTTCCGTGATTACCCGGCAAACAGGGGTAAATATATCGACGGGGGGTTGGAAAAGGGTCGTGGATGATGTTTTCTCACTCTCCCTCGACGTCGATTACTTTCAATCGCCGAAAGATCCACCTTCCGTCATGTGCTAAAAAATTTGTATCGCCAATGACACGTTTTGTATGATCGCAACTCGATAAAAATTGTTTCTTTTCTCTTTTTACGTAATGAATTTTCTTGCTAATAACGTCTCGATCGATAATTTATCGAACAGGCTGGATATCTGAAGTTTCTTGAAGGTTTGCGGAGGTTCAGGGTTGCCGGGAATTAAAAATATCCGACTCACGCGATTCTACGTTTCCCTGGAAATTAGTGCGATAACGCGCCCGTTTCGGCGGCGATCAATAAGATTAATCATCGCGATTCCGATCATCGTTCCGATTGATCGCGAGCTGTCGTTAATATCGAGGCTAAAAAATGTACGGAATTTTTAATCGAGCCGCGTCGAAATGTCTGCGAACGATTTCACGTGTCCGTGATCTTTAGTGGACAATGGTAAATGAAAAAAGTGAATGGCATGATCGTTGATACGGTGACTATCTTACGGGAAACGAGGTATCGACTCGCGAAACGATGCTTGGCGAAAAATCGCGAAACGATAATGGCTAATGGGGTCAAAATAATAATAAATAAGCGCGGAGAGTCACGAGCGAATAAATCCTCGACTGTCCCACGGTGCAGATCGTCGTTAATCCAGGCGATATGGTGTGTTACGCGAACCCTCGACCGTAGCGTAAGCCTGCTAATAATTTATTCAGCGTGCAGGACTACGCGATTACGTTTCTATTAGGATATGAGCGTTCTAGTGTCCTCGAGGGTGCCGTAACCCGTGTTCCCGCTGGCTCCACCGGGAGTTTCACTTATCGTCCAGTTTTACCACCGTCTCTCCGCAACACCACGGCCCCACTTTTTTCTTTCCGGGTTTCCGAACCATGGCGTACCATGGTGCAATGCCTCGAAAGAAAACAGCGCGAATCCTATTCTTTTTTTTCTTTTTCTTTTTTTTGAAATACGAATATGTACCACCGTAGAAGCTGAAATGGAGCAATCAGGTTTAGCTTGAAGACGACGAGATGGAATCGAGTGAAACGTAAAAGAGGAAATCATCTCGTCGAACGAAACCACGGTTCTCCTCATCCGTTCTTCGTGACGATTGAACTATCGTAAACGGAGCAGTCGGAGGAAAGCAGAACAGAGTGTGACCGGTCGTTGCGCGTTTCTCGACACGCTCGTAAAAAAGTATTTCTCGGTTCGTTATCTGGTCGGGATTTCGTTGGAAGTTCAGCGTGGTTGCATCGTTCCGTCGTCCATTTCGGTTAAGATCTTTCGGGTCGTATCTTTCCGAGCGACTGAGGAAGGCGTGTTTGTGCATAGGGGGGTCATGGGTATCGGGGAGACCATATGGTGTCGCGTGCTACGGTCGCCAGACCGTGGAGCCCTTCCAGTTCGCCTCCATGACTCGCGCTATGGCTGCCTGAATGGCTTCTCGCTAATTCGTGGCCTCGAGGAATTTCGTGACCGCATCGAAGAACCAAAGAGCTTGGGCTCCCGTGTAAGTGGCACGTACTCGCGCGAACCATCGGTCGCATGGACCACCTTAAACTTTCCATGGATCGTGCTTCGATCCGATCTTGCTGCCCGCTTGCCCGGCTTATATTCGCCTTCCAATCCTCGTTTCTTGGCTTCTGTTTTCCCTTGCAGCAACAACGGATGCGACTCGTTCGGGAGCGGTCGCTCTCTTGCTCGTGGTATCCGCGATTTGTCGCGTTCCTCGGCGCGGTTTATCAAACACCGTAGGAAGACGAAGGAGACGTAGAATCGCGATCTTGGGTTATTAACACATTCGCTGATCAACACCCCTGATATGATAAACAGTGTTCGTCGCGAATAATCGTAATTATCTAACAACAAGAACACGATCGTTTCTTCGTGGATAGCGACAGCAGATAGTTAAGGAAATTGGTTCTCGGCGGAAATCTTAATCGTACAATTCGATAGTTGTTCGGGCCCGGTGGACTTTGATTGACGGATAAATTGGTAACGCAGTCGAGGCGAGTTTGCGATGTCAGCAACGCAGGTGTTTTCTCCAAGAAATTAAACTGCAGCCACTTTTTAGGCCTCGCTTTTAATTGCGCTGTAATATCTTCTGAGCCGCGGAAGGTTTATAGCAGCGACCGTTAAGGCAGCTATTTTTGTATCGCCAGCGTTTCGTAAGATCGAAAACTCCAATTCGTAACGGACACGTCTTTTCGAAGAATCGAGTGATCTACGCGTGCCGTATTTTGTTAGTTCTTCAGTTTCTACAGGTAACTATGCTCTGCCACTTTTCATTTACTTTACGATACATCGTTCCAGATTCTATAGATACGACAGTTAGCTGTAGTTAATAAATTTAAACGTAACAGTTGCCTATTATTAATTTTAATACTTTGAATCTAGTTAATGCGATAAACGAGAAAAAGCAGCAAACTAGATTATTCTTGCTTCGTAATCGTAGAACCGGCATATTTATGCACAGCGTATTTTATTACGTAAAAATTGAACTCAGGATACGACAAAATTAAATTTCAACGATAACTTGGCAAGCGATACGCGATCTCCCTCTATCCCCCGATAAATTTAAGTATCGCAGTTTGCAAATTTATTCGGATTTTGTCGTGTTGCGTCTTGCACAAAGATCAGAAGGTAGTTGAGGGTAGTTTCGTAGTTACGAAACGCAGTTACACCTAAATCTGCTCGTGAAACATAGTTCTCCAAGCGTCTACGCGAAAAGCGTCCAAACACGATAATTGCGAGCGCGGTGGTATATAAAATATTATTGCGAGTTTCCAGAACCGTCTATAAGTTTGTTCACTGGCGAGTACTCGCTTCTATTGTAGATAACTCGGTTACATTATTAGATACTTGTTCCATGACGTGGTCAATCGCGCGTATAGGATAAATGAACCGGCGTGCGATTTTTCCCGGGCCTCGTCAAACAAAGTAACAGCTTTACGAGCAATTTTCGATATTCATTTGTCTCCCCCGGACGTTTATCGGCCGCATATCTCGAGAGTCAGCCGAGTGTTGCGCCGCGAATGCAAACGAGATATACTCGATCTTTCCCGTTTGTCTCCGTCTGTCTCTACTTGAAGGAGAATTTGTGCATTTGCTAGCAATCCTCCGAGCTACGAAAACGAGTCCCTCCCGAAATGGGAACGACACGCGGTTTCTCTCGATTCCGATAACGGCCGTTGACCAGTTCGCGGAAAGAATGCTGTATCATTTATTTAATCGTGCAGCTCGTGCTCGCTAATGATCGGTTCGCTACTGCAAACGGACAGTTTCGGTAACCAGGGAATGGATTCGCAGGCGCCCACGTAGTCCCACGTTAGCCACGTTTCTCGCCCTTTGTCATATCGCGACGGAACTCATTAACGACACAACCATCCGCAAACCCTTTTTCAGGATTTCAAATTACAGCTCGCATCTTGGAGGGTCGTCGAATCGTTTCATGAAACGATCGCGATTCGTTTCGGACTGGCCTCTGTCACGTTTATTCCGCCGGTTTTTCGTATTTTCTCTTCGTAGACTGGAAAACTCCCCTATTATATCAAAGACCAGCGGAGTAATTTATTCTCGCAACGAGTTTGACTTTTGACAACGAAAACTTTTGGGATAGGGTATTTTAACCGAGCGGTATGTATCGTATTCGATAAGGTGGCTTAATGGTAACGCGAGGAACACGAGAATCGTCAAACTGGCGAGTAGATGCGGACACGTTTCAACCGTTAGTGGAATCCGACTGTAGGGATCGGTCGTTGAACGATTCGCCAGTTGGACAGGGAGCACTGGGTTGTCTCGTCAACGAATCAATTACGAGGAATCGCGTGCGAGGCAAGGGAAGAATGGGAGAGAAAGGGAAAGAGAAAGAAAGGAAAAAGGGAGGAAGGTCAGCGCGAGAGGGAGAAAGAGACGGTTTGCTAGAGACGTTGAACGTTGTTTGACGGGCACCTGTTGCTGGTAGCACACGAGCCAATGCCTCTTTGGCTTGCACTCTCCTTCTCTTCCTCGTTCCCTTGCCTCCCCTTTGTGCTACTTTGGTCTCTTCCTTGGTTGGTTGCCGCATGCTATTTTACCACGTCGCACCTTTTGTTCGAACGCGGATCGTTTCGTTTGCTTACCACCGTTTCGCGATCCTAGTCACGGCTGTCGATCCGCGAGTAGCTATTTCGTTCGAAATGTCTGAAAATTATTTCAATCGAATTTCATCGTGCCGTAATAACGGAGCAACGATGAAAAATCGTTATCCACCGATACGCGTATCGCTTCGCAACACTAAATTTCCCACTACATTTCATGCGAATCGGCCGAAAACACGAATCACCGTTGCTTCTTAAAACGGTACGATCGTCGTTCTGTAAGAAATCTGCAGGGATTGGAGGAAGGTGTCTTCTCGACTTTTTCGTGTCAGCGATGAATCTGGCGAAAGCAACCGAATTGGAATAGGCATTACGCTTACCACTCGCGGCTAATCTCTCGAGACCAGTTCTATTTAGACACGATCGTGGTAGTCGTCGCTTGACGGAAATATGTTGGGAATTTTCTATAATTTACGCGCGCTGCCTTCTCCAACACGCTATTATTGGACACGCACCGAATGACGCAACGCGACATTCGCGCCACTTGGAGAAATCCGGGATTTTTGCGGGTACAGGAAACTCGTAAACCGAGATGTCGAACTTACTACGATTACGCTCGCAAATGCACTACTCGTTCTCGTGTCTTATCTCGCTGGCAAAGTGCTACCCTATGGAGGAACCGCGGCGCATTTCACTCTTTCCACGCCCTTTTAGCCCCCATTGTGTCCAGCTTCCATTTTCGTGCTTTACTAACCCAGACGAGCAGTAAATCCACGTATCTAGCTAAAAGTTTTCGTTTCTTTTGCCTTCTCGCGCTCTTGTCTACAAATTGGACTGGTTCTCGGTTTTTTCAAGCGACGCGTTCTTACGCGAACTACAGCAGCGCTGGCGATTTATGGCCATTATATCCTCGGATGGAGAATCGAGCGTGGCTATTTATCCGAAGAGATGTATTTCTAGAAATTATGTAACGCGATGAATATTTCATTAGGAAAGATACAGATACGTTTATCACGATTCTATGACACGATGGATGTACATTTTCTTTAAAAATGTTGAAACGTACCGAGCGAAGACGAAAGATCGTTTTTCTTCGAGAAAGACGAACAGGAACAAGGATCATTTTCATAACGAGTCCTTCAATCGGCAAAGAATATAGCGACCGGATAGAGGAAAAACAAACGGCAGAGGCAGGGTTGGATCTGTTGGGCGAAGAGACAGGAGCAAGCGTGGAATTATCGTGCGGCTCTTATCGTATTTATCCCCCTTCCTTTTCTTCACCTTCCTCGTCGATCTTTTTACCTTTTGCTCGTCTCCTTTCGATCCTCCTCGCTCACTCTCTCTCTCTCTCTCTCTCTCTCTCTCACACTTTCTCCTCCCCTCCCTCCGTTTCGGTTGGCGTGCAAACTCGCCGCAGTGTACAGAGTACACAGCACCGCGCAGCACGGGTTTATGGAGTGAGTTGTCGACTTACAACGGGTAAACCACCCGTCGCCGACGAGGGGAACGGGGACGATGAAGCGGTCGTGTTGGCGGGTGGTGGGCTGAGACGCGGAGAGGGGTTGTATCGGCGTGGATAAAGCGAGGAAAGAGGAGAGATATGATCTATACACATATTTTCTGGCTTCGAACGATACGGGAACCGCACCGCGTACGCACGCTCCACCATTGTTCGACCCGCCACTCGAATTTGTTACATCGAACGTCGTTAAGCCGCGTAATTGAAACGGAGAATGATTTTTAGCCGAGCCTGCGCCGTCATTGTCGCCGCGAAATCACCAAACCGATTGGCCTCGCTGCCTTTTCGATCGATCCCCTTAAGAACCGGAGGAATTTTCTACTCGCCGGATCGCGTCATTCGTCTTCGCGATTTCTCTCCCTTTCGTGATTTCGTTACGATTACGATTCTGTCATTGGCTTGCCGCGTATCGATCTTTACAACGCTATCGATACTCGCGGTATGAGATCGTAGATGGGGAACTTTTTTTTGAACCAAGTTAATTTCAATAGGAAACGAGGTTTCGTCACGGCGAGTCAGATTAGCGAACGATGCGCAGTCGGCTGAGTATGGAAGACACGGAACATATACATATATCTGGCGGGCGATCGGCCGAAAATGCACGCGTGAGCGATAGTTTACGGTCATTGTGGGATTATCGCGATAAATTATTGGGTGTATCGCAACTGCGCCTATCGGTATGTCGATAGTATTAATTGGGTCGTCGAGATTATTACCGGGAATGTATCAATAATAATTACCAGTGTACCAGAACGGCCGGGGGATTTTCGTCGAAATTGTAAACCCAAAACTTTAGCTTGTTTTCGGTTCGATTGTATTTTAACCAATTGGGGATGGCGATTCGACGTACGCTCGAGGAACGATGAAACAATCCGCCCGTTCATTGGTTATTTCATCAGGTGTGCCCACGTCCACTCTTCCTTCTAACTTTTCGAATTTTTACCTCTCGATCTTGCCCTCGTTTTCAGCAGGCAAAAAGGGAATAACGTTGTAAGCTGTGGCACATAAAATCGAATCAAGAAATTACGCATCGCCAGTAAGGTTCTTTTCTTACTTTCTTCAAACCGTAAAGATACCTTTTAAGGTTAGACAAACGTAATTGCGACGAGAATGACCGAACGTACGAACGTGTTGTTCATGGCCATGTCGATCCGAACAAAAGAAAGACGCTGTAATTACACGGACGAGATAACGCCGCGTGTCCCTCGAAGGGTTGAAAACTGGCCCATACGGTGGGTCGAATGGCCCATGGGTGATTGAATCTTCCATAGCGTGCACAGGATATTTAACGATCCGTTTCTCTGTCTCACCGCCGACGAACGAGATTAATCTATTACCTACGACCGGCAGGAAATTTCGAGTGGCGAGCTGTCTCTTCATCCCCTGGTCAGGGTCACGTGGCTTGCTGGGGGTTTTTCTACTCGAGTGGTGCTTCACGTGCCAACCTAACCCCGCGATAGTTTTCATGGGGGATTAACGATCACGGTGAGAACTGCGCGCCAATTAACATATCAATCGCGCGATAAATGGATTTATTTTGCTTGCTCCTAGGACTCGCGTACCAGACCCGGATACAATGATTCTTCTGGTTTCGATTTAGGTTTCTGTGGTACCAGCTTTCCAACACTTCCGCACGAAATTTTACGCTAAAATAAACAGCATGTGTGCCGTGAGTGTACGGTGGCTGCACTCGCCGGGTTTGTTGCATAGACGATTGCGTAAGGCAATGGGGCTTCATCGCGATCCTCTCCCTTCGAATTCGAGCGGATCCAGAGAGCGGATTCGGTGCACTCCTAAATTTTTCCGTGTTCCAACACGTGAAACGAGTCGGATGTATGCCGATTTGAACGGCCTCCTTACGAAGTATAGGCCTGTTTCGTCCGTGATGTTATCTAATCTCACGACGATGCATACGATAATTTCCAAGTCGTAACTAGCTTGTTTAAAACTTGTTAACGGAAAAGAGTTAACTCGTCATGCGGCAATTACTTGGAAAGCTAACGCGTTCACGATTTCAATGATTTTATCTCTCTTCTATACGCGTTATCGGCGAACGATCTCAGTTTTCGAGATATTCGCCAAAAATCGTCGAGTCGATAGGTACAACGAAAGATAAGAATTAGCCTTTGGATTAGATGTTGCTTTATCCGGTCGCCGTAGTCACCGTAATTCACCGTACTATCTGGAAAACTAAGAGAGACCGCCGGTTACCTGTATAGGAAAAAGTTGTGCAAAAATGTCGACTTGTACGACATTTTACAAATCATCGAAACGAAGAACGCGGCGACTATCTAAATAGTCGTCGTCGAGTTAACTTTACCGGGAGACATATAGAATTAATAGACCGTAACAGGATTAAAAACATAGTTTCCTTGCGAAGATCTGGCAATTCTTTTAAAAGAGTTTTGTTTTCTTTCTAAAACGCCTTAAACGACGAATCAGGTTATCCGTGTTCTACAAAAGGACGTTCGTTACGACAGGCGGACGAGAAAGATTTGCAACGCACGCTTTCGTCGAACAAACAGTATCCGGTGAGTATACTCTTCGGGTGTTTTGGAAATTGCGCCAGATTCTGGTAGACCCGGGGTCCTATCCCGGGTCGCTGTATGTATCTATAATTCCTTGAAATTACATGTGTACATACGGCCGCGTGTGTGTGTTTGTTCTACGTAAGCGGCAGTGTTTGCACAATGCGTACAACCCAGCAGAGGGTGCGGGATGATACGAGCTAAATCGAGCACCACCCAAGTGTGCTTCATTTGTGGCCTACCGGCCTGTGAAATTCGGGGGTGCTTCTTTGCCGTACACCCCCTCCCCTGCAGCCGCGTCACCGTTTACCCCTCGGCTCACGATGATTTGTCGACTACCGGGGTTATAACGTCGGTGAAAAGTTTTCTAGATGTTGGTAATGTAACTGATACAGCGAGACTGTAAATTCGAGCGTCGATAGCGGTGGTAGCCGATTAATCGGTAGACGTGCAAGTTGTATTTGCGCGTTATTATTCTGTCAAATTAGAAGAAGAATCTTACTTTTCGCGTGAATCTGGCAAAGTCAGCAATATACAATTACAATTCCATCTTCGAGGCGGGATGAGGTGTGTTTATTTGGATCGCCGTTGTTTCGCGAGTTTGAAATAAGCGACGTAGCGAGGCTTCGCCATACTACATTCCGTCGTATCGGATCCGAAAGGAATTAGGATCGAAATTAATTCGTACCGCGAATAGAGGAGCAATAGCGAGCGGAAGCACGTTTCGTTGGATTCGTTCGATGGAAACACACCGTTGCTCGCAGCAGCGTCGTTAAATTAATTCCCCGAGCATTTCTTTACAGGCTTCTGAAAATGGTAATCGTTTTCGGACCCTATCATCTACCATTGGAAGGAGAAAGGGAATCTTTTTATTTTTATGGTTCTCGTTCATTCCCATGGATGGTTAATGCGAGCGTCGATTTATGGTAATTGCGGTCGAAACTCAGAGTTCGCTAGACTCGAAAATCGTTCTCGTTTTTTTACGTCGTATTCGAGATTGACCCTCTTCGAGTCGTGTCTTGTATATTTCACGTGGGCGAGCCCGCGTGCGTCCCGCCCCCGGTATCTTTGAAAACTATCGAGCCCCGTACACTGCGGAGCTGATTAGAATTTTATTATCGCGAAGGAGGATAGGAAGGGAAGGAGAGTGGAAAAAAAAGAGAAGAGGCAGGGAAGAGGTTTCCGAAGGGTGGCATATGGCGCGACTCTTCCAGCTTTTGAAGTTTCGGGGATGAAAGAGGCCGCCGGTTCTCGAGTTTACTTGACTCTTGTCCCGCCCTCCGAAGGATTCTCTCTTCCCCTTGCTCGTTTCTTCCTCTTCCTCTTTCTCTTCCTCTTCCTCTTCCTCTTCCTCTTCTTACTGCGAGTCCTTACTCACGAAACGAGCTACAATCCCTCGTTCCCCCGGTTCCGAGTGGCTCGACTTGTCTACCGAACTCTCGAAACGACTACCACCGGGGAGGGGGGGGGGGGAGAACGAGGTTGGCCAAACATCCGCGTGAATTCTACAGTTAGCCTAACTCGCCGCGAAAGGACCCCTGGACACTCTGGAAAAGTTTCACGGAGAACCTTTTGCTAGCAGTCGCGATGATAATTTGCCCGAGCGGAAACTTGCTTTCGAACTTTGCGAAATTTCACCTCGTTTCTTCCGATTCGCCAGAGATTGAACGCCCGATACATTATGGCGTTCTTTTACATTTTGCCTGTCTTACGTTTCCAAGATTCTCTCCTGTCTTCCCTCTTCCGTTAGGGGAAACTCGAGCGACCATTTCGCGAAGCGGTTCCCTCCGGTAGAACTAATAGAAATTTTGGCTCGACGTATTCGGATAATGTACCCTAAGTACAGCCATATAAGATAACAGTAAGTGGGGTGAACTAGGATGGATAACGCCATCCTTGCTCCACACGGCTCAGTCACCTACAGGGTTCGCGTGTATCCAACTTTCCTGGTAATTTATTACGATCGACCTACGTTCCCCGTACGACCTTGCGTATCCTCGTTTCTTCTCTCCACATTGAACGCTCTTTCGTTCTCTCTCTCTCTCCCTCTCTCTCTCTCTCTCTCTCTCTTTTTCTCTCTGCAGCTCTATTCGATATTTTCCTCTGGATGGTCGGTTCGCAGTTTCGTTCAACATTCACGATTTTATATATTCCCACTTTTTTTCTTTTACCGGATCAACGTCGAGATAATTCGGATACATGGACGTAACTCTGTCTCTTAATACCATGAGAATTGATTTCTCGAGTTGAATTTAATCCTTTCGGATAAACGACGGTCGAGTCGGCGTTGATCCGCGTTATTTCGTGCGCGTCCAAGTTTAGCCCGCGATCGAGCTCTCGACACCGCTGACGAAGGAAAATCGGGCAGACCGATCAATTTCGGGGAACAATATTTTGCAGTAGTTTGATATTTCTCATGAGTATCGACTATAGTTTGGGACGTACACTATAGCCAGGATGGGTAGGTAGACTAAGCGGCGGAGGTTGGTACTAAATCTCACCCTAAAGCATCCCTACCGAGCCACCCCTAACTACGCTACTAGTGCTCCTGCCACCCCTCGTTCAGTGTCTCGCATTGGCGTAGCTTTCGTCGTCGCAAGGAACGAACCCAGCTATTTCACCGTCGGTTGTCCGTCTATGACGTTCAACGCGTTCGCTTTACAAAACCTTTCGGTACTTTCGTTTCGCACGAAACTTTCGCCCTAGTTGCGTTCGTACGTTTCAATTTCATATCGAATATTAATCAAACGCACTCGGACGATCGTCAAGGGGACGTTTAGCGTATCAATTCGCTACGAAAGGACGGAAGAACGTGGCGAGAAGTTAATCGAGCAGAGAGCGCGAATTTTTTTCCGATGAAAATTCTCCGTGAAGCGGAACGATCGATAAGACGAGACGCGGTAGCCTCGCATCGCTCGCGAGAGCCGTGTGCCGCGTAAAGAGAATTAAAAGAAAATAGAATGGCGCGTAGTGAGCAAACGAGAGAGAGAGAGAGAGAGAGAGAGAGAGAGAGAGAGACACGTCCCTCTCGATATGGTCGTTGGCTTTCGTTTCCTTTTTAGGACACCGGGCTTCATCCACGTATAAGCGTACATATTCCTCGTATGTTATGCGTTTCTCTCTGTTGCGGTTGCGGCGCAAACCAGCAGATCTAGGGATCGACGTGGTTGGATACGTCGTGCGCTGCCTCGCGATCGAGATTCGTTAGGTCGATCTATATTTGGACGAATCGATCGGGGGGAGGGGAAAATACACCGCTAGAACAACCTCGATTAAGGCTAATCGGGATTAATCTCGCGGATCTCACAATGAGAGACCTCCTGTTCTTCTGCGTCTTCGCCTGGCCATTCCGCCGAGAGCGAGCGAATTAAAAAGAATTAATTAGAGAGATTAGATATCGAGTCTCGCTAACGACGACGAGTCAGCCTCGCAGCAAGTCACGCGGTGATTCTTTTCGCAGTCGCGTGCGTTCCATTCCGATGCATAAATCTATCGAAAATTGACCATTCGTTAGTGGCTTAATTAACCGAGTAAACAACGGTGGAACGCGGAACGTGCGCGTAATCGAGATTTATTTCCTCATTCGGGGCACCTTTTAACGTAGTCATCTCCCACTCCAATCCGTTGCCAATTGTTCTTTCGTATCATCCCTACTTCTTCTCTAGAGAGATTCCAGCTCTCCTCACCCATGTACGAATATTCGATTGCCTCTAAAAGAAAGAAAAAAAAAAAAAAAAAGAAAAAAGAAGAAGGAGAAGAAGAAAAGGCCACGTTACGTAATACGAAGGTCTCGGAATTTCGTTTGCGGTCCAACGTGATGCGTCGTATTTCCATCTTTCCAGAGGTAGAATCGATTCGATAATTTTCCCAATAGAATCGATGAAGGAGCGACGTCCAGAATACACAAAGCCAATACTCGGCTACAACCTCCGTGAGTCGCAAGAAAAGTCAGATTAAGCCCTTTTCCTTCCTACGCTGTCGAGCAATTCCGTTTTCCATTGAGCTTACGCCAGTGGCGTCGCCCCCAACCCGTCTCTATATACCCCGTCGCCCTGCAGTTAATGTGTTCCAGGGTGGAACCCAGCCCCCCTTGACTCCCCTCCTCACAGACCGCCCCCAATTTCAGCCCTCTTTCCACATCTACCCTTACCGTTTCCCTCTCTCCAACCTCCGAAACCTACCCAACTCAGGATCTCGGGTTTGCCTCAACGAGAGAATATTTCTCTTTCTCGCTCGCGCCCTCTCTCTCTCTCCCTCTCTCTCCCTCTCTCGACCCCTCTCCATGCTTGGCATCTTTCTCTCCTTTCGTTTCTACGCTCGTATTCCGGCCGTTCTCTTTGTCTTTTACTCGTTCGCCTTCCTCTTCTCCGTACGTTCTCTCTTTGTTTTAGAAATTAGAAGCGGATTACCGAATCCCCTTTTCAGCTGCGCTGTTATTAACTATTACCTTTTAGCCATTCACCCTCGCGCACACCCGAACGAGTTGTACCGGGAAATTAAATCACTTTTATGGAACTTTGTATTCGCGACGATTCTTTCTCCCCGCGATGTAACGGGCTAAATTTTCGGGGGCATAGGTGCGCCTTCTCCCTCGAATAAACGACGTATGTTTCAGCTGTTACCGTTCCAGATTTTACAGTCCTGTCATTTTTTTACCATTTTTCCTCCTCTATGTAATCACATGGTTTCGTTATTTCCATCTAGCTCCACTTTTACAGTACGATCCTTTCATCGGTTCGTCAATCGTTCGTTCGTTTGTTTATTCGTTCGTTCGTTCGTTCGTTCGTTCGTTCGTTCGTTGGTAATCGCGATTTCGGACAATTTTCGCGTTATCTAAGGATCGACCTTAATTAGATGAGCGAGAGTCCGGGAGGCTCGTCGCGAGACGCTCGGAATGGCACAAAGTACGGAGTTCCGTCTACTCGCCGGAGAGGCTTTTTGTCGGATCCTCGTGAACACGCTCGACAAGGAGCATCAGCCGACAACGACCGCGGTCTTATGATTTTTTTTCCTGCCTCTGAACGGGGGACCATGCGACGACGAAGGAGAAGAGGCGTCCGGGTCGACGACTCTCCACCTCTCTTTCTCGTCTCTGTCTTCTTCCTCTTGTCGTATTCCCCGTCGTTCCTTCCTCCTTGCGCTTGGATGTCTTCACACATCGGCCGAGACGCGGAGAGCCGCCGATGATCGCGAGGAGTTGCAGTTTACACAGTTGGCCAGGCGAGGTTACCTAATTATTTGTTGCCCGTTGCCAATGACGAAACGTTCCTTGCTGCCGTTCCAGGTTACCGCCGTGTCTTTTCCTCGCCTTCTCGTTACCCTTTTCCCTCCGAAAATATAATATAGTGCTTATTTCTCACGGGTAGAACTCTCGTACGTACAGCGGAGAGGAAGAAACACAAACAAGCTTGCTATCGCGTCTTCTCTGTGACGTTGCAAAGATATGCGACACCGTTACTGCGTCTACTACTATGCCTACTACCACGTAGCATCCATTTTCTTAACGAATTTCTTCGTCAAAGTGCGAAACTGCATACGATTCGTGTTAGTAGGATAGCGAAAAACGATTGTTAGGTATTCTGTGCTTTTTTCGACCTGCGTATTTATATCTGCAGATTTAATTCTTAAAACCGGCGACGTAGATCAAAATAATATTCGGCAACACACCGTATACCAGCGATCTCGAGGTGGAGACTGGTGGTACGACAAGTACTTTTCGAGATTTACGGCGGTCGTATTAATGCCAGCAAGTGCACCGCGGGAGTCCAGGGAATTCCTGTGGCCCTGGACCGTGCACCGTAAAATTCTAACGTGCTCCGGGGACCCACAGAATCCATCCTGACTTTAGTATCTCTCTTCCAACCAACTTCGCGCACCGTCTTGCTCATCCACTCGATCCACGAATCCGAATTACGCAACTACGTATACGCGCGTGCCGCGTTTTCGTTACTCGTCTTTGAACTTGACGAACTTTTCGAACACGTCGTCCGAAAAACGTCCGTGGATCTGGGTAGAAGAAATATCTTCCCGTGAGTGAAGACAAAACGAGGATGACAGGTCAACAACATAACGAGCTATATTTTTCACTTGAAGGTAAGACAGTAAATTTTATGGTTCAAAGGTGCGTAAAAGAGAAATCTGCACGTCCGTGGACGATTCACGAACTCTGGCGTTGCACGTTTTATTCGTATTGTTGGAAAATGACAAAGCTATCCTACTCGGGACAGATACTTTTCGAAGCATTCCAGCTGTACGTTGCTGGTGCTCCATTGTGCCGGCAGTTTCGTTTCGTTTGGGTTTGGTTTGGTACCTGTCGGTTCTAATGATTTTATTGCCCGTAGTTTCGAAGGTTATTTACACCTGACGACAAGCGCTTCTACCGTGCACGGTCGTTCGGTTTGACTTTATCCTGTCGTATTGTTCGATCTATCCTTCTACCATTTATTACTTTGTTCTTGAATCTTTGCACCAGCGTTTTTTCTGGTTTAAAGATAATTTAACATAATTTTAAAAAGATTAAAATAGGTCTTAAGGAACCTTGCCAGTGTTTTTCAGGTGATAATTTTACCTCTCGTTGTTTCCAACGAGTGTGGAGAGTCGATCGATTCGATCCAAGCGTTCGCTTCGAAGATCGAATCTTGGATCAAATGCCTTCAATAGAGAAGGTCTTTGCAACGATTGATGTCAATTCGTTTGGTTGTCGCTGAAACAAACTCGACGTCAAGTAGAATACAATGGCTCGCGAAAGTATTTGAACGTTTGTAGAAACTTTCTATGCGTATGCCATGCGAAATATTTTGAAATTTCATTGCCGCTGATGATAGACCCGATCGTAATAACCAACCAACGATATTTAACGAGATCTTTAAACGTTAATTATACGTTTCAGACAACCTTACTCACGCTATACACGTTCTACATTTTTGCTAAGTTCGTTTGTAGTAAATGTCTTTTAACGTCTTTACACATTTTCGGGTTGATCTCGAAAGGCAGCGTAATTCGTGACAGTTGTGCCTCGTCACAGGGTTAATGAAATTAGGAAACGTTTTATACGACACACACATAATATCTACACGAATGTTTTCTTTGGTAAAAAGCGTTCAAATTCTTTCACGGACCTTCCATGGACTGTACATTTCGTATGGACGAATCGATCGTTTGGAAGAACGAAAGAAACCGGATATCGTTTGGTTTTGGCAACTAATTAGCGGACAGCGAGTGTCTTTCGATGACCGCGATATCTCGAGGAAACTTTTTCCATCGTAGAGGTTACGCTGGCCATATCCGGATTTCAGTCAGGAAAACTGGAACTCTCGTTCGTTTGCCAAGTGGGTTAGATTGGGTCGGGTGAGGTTAGGTAATTATATACCTTCGGCCAGTCGCGTGGGTACGACACTAAAATTACTCACGAATTTCCAACTAACGAGCTCTACCTTTGGCGCCACGAGCTATCTCGTTTGTCTTCCCCGACAGATTTTCCGAAACCGCGGCATCGCCGCGAGTCTTCCGTCCTCCTGAATAAAGATATTTTCGCCTAACAGATCGTTTAGCGACACTTCAACACGCAGAAACATCGTCCGTCCGCTCGCAGAATTAATGTTTTGCGCGCATCTCTCTAACCGGCCTCTCGAACTGCTAATGATATTGCTTTTCGAAGTCATCTCGCCTTCGCGTCCGTATATTTTCGCCATCTTTCGTTGAATCGTTCGCTTTTCGTTAAAAACATTAAAAACGACGATATGCCGCGATAAAAATGATCGTCTTAGTTTTGCGTATGACTATTTATCTTCTGGTTAGTTTATTACCTTCTTAAAAAAAAGTTGGAAATACGTTCATGCGCTGTCGCAACAGTTACAAGAAAACAGCTTGTACTTTTCCATACGCCCGTACGTACGAAAAAAGAGTCAGTCGGTCGGTCAGTCAGTCAGTCAGTCAGTGTTGCGCCTTATACGTGGCAAATTATCGAATGACAAAGATATTTAACGAGAAAAAGGAACTCGCGACGACGAAATGCCGCATCGATTATCGAGAATTCAGAAAATTCGAAGGACTTTGGCGACCTTCGAACGGAATCGAAAGGGAAATGCCTGTCCTTCGAGGGTACGAACCTCTGGCGGTCGATTCTATCGGTTCTCGGATCCGATACGCGGCAAGCTCGTTGCCATTGCTTTCGTTTCGCATCCGCGTACCGAACGAATCGTCCCGCGTCCACCTTTGTTTCTCCGTCGGATCTCGTGTAACACGGAGCTTTTGTCTCCTGAAACAGCGGCACTTTCGCGTACACGGGGAGAAGATATCCGCGCTCGCGCACCGCCGTCAACCGCCTCTCTCCCTTGCTCTTTCTCTTGCTCTCTTTCCGACTCAACAAGTGGACCGATGTTTTCGGCATGGTACATAGCCGGCAGAGAGCCAGAGAGCTATCCACCCACACTCGCAGCCCGGCTTGTCGTTGCTACACGAGTGCCGGCTTGTGCGGGCAAAAACGCTGGCCCTTCGCGCTAGGGGTTGCTTCCTGTGAACCGAGCATCAGCGACGAGGCGAGGGGAGGATGAACCAAAACGCTGCAGGCCCGACCACTGCACGCCGTGGAAAGAAGAGAGGCTGCGGTTTGCTCCCTCTGGGACCGGAGAGAGGCAGGCCCTGTGTTTCTAGTAACAGCTTCGAAATCTTTCCGATATACCTTGAACGGATATTTGTGCCTTTACGAAAAACTTAAATACGCAAAAATTCGAAGGATGCGTGCGCGTAATGTTCAAAGATATATGAACCGTGGCAAGTACGCCAGCCGTTGTGACGTTTAGCGACCGAAACAGATCTCTGTTAAAGTTTTACTTCTTTAATCGCACGCATAACGAAATATACATTTGCGTAAAGAAACACGTCTCGATTGCGATAGATACCACTCTCTGATCATTAGTTTCGAATGCAATTTTCACGCCAAGAGTAGGATCATACAGGTGCTATTATAACTATGCTATCGGCTCGAGAAATTGTGCAACAAAATCTCGATAACCGTGAGATGCGTGCAACCGACCCGGACGCATTTGAAAACGTTAACGACACGATTGGCCAGTCCGCAGCGTAACATCGGTTTTACACGGGGAATCGATAAAACGTGATTTTTATCGCGTTCGCAGGAAGATTTAACAGCTTCGAATATCTGAAAAGCGAGAGAATGGAAATGATAATTAATCCAAACGATATCGATAGATAATAACGACGATAAAGTTGTAATTTTCGAACGGAGAAGCAAAAGGAATCTCTACATAGTGGATTTAAACGCGTAGCCGTATCTGTTAAGGAGATGATACTTACGATTCGTATTTCATACCGGGAAGACAGGTAAGCGGTGTTCGGTGCTGATTGAAGAAAGGCTTAGGAACGAAGAAAGCGATATTGTAAAAAGTTCGTTTGAAAAATTTGTTCGTAAACCGACTGGAAAGAAATTCAAATACCCATCGCTATCCGCGCGTCGAGGGAATGGTGGTGGGGATGGTACCGGCGGAGGTAGTGGGGACGCAGACCGGCCGCGAAGGGGAGTGGTGGGGAAGCTGCTTCCCTTCGGGAAGCGTCAGTCTCGTCGCGTACCGTGAACCGAAAGGAGCTTTCATCGATGCTCCTCTTCTCTGTTCGTTCATCCCCCTCCGACTCTTCGCAATCCTTCTCTCCTCTCGTTTCAAGTTTCGTGTTAGTCGAACGGTGAAGTACAAAGTTTGTGACCGTTTTGGTGCCATCGCATCGAGTGTTCGCGTGGACAGTAAGCAGTGCAAAGTAACGTGAACTATACGATACGTAGATCGGAGGATTCGCGAGGATTTCTACGTACGTATCGTAGATCGTACGCATCGTGGAATTATCGTAGCGACGAACGCTCGAGTCTCAGCGACCGCAACAGAAACAGGTGTTCAAAGGCTGATCGGAAAGCGACGCCACGCGAACGATGGTGCGGAGGCGGGCGGGTGAATCGTAGTACGGCTACGCGATGCGTCCTCGTGGTACGTGGCGTCGGTGACTCGATTCGTCACATTTATTCCCCATCTATATACCGATGGTTCTATGAGTATTAAGAGAAAAAGAGAAAAAGAGAAAAAGAGAGAATCCACGATGCGCGTTACGTTCGATAGAGATTTGTTCGATAGTAATGCTTCGTTTGTTGCTTTTCTTCTTCGTTGTCATATATACTGATATATGCTTGGACAGAATTGGTACTTACGTGTTGCTCCGTTTCTCGAGTGGAGTCGTACACGATATCCGGCTTCGGTAGCGTGACCGAGCAGCGAGTATAAATACTGGCGACGAACGAGTTCGGTTCGTCGGACGATGAGAGCGATAAACAATCTGTATTGGAACGCGATCGTTGGCCAGATTTGATAATATCGACCACGGTGACTCGTCCACGTTACCAGAAATCCGTCGTAGCCGCAGAATGCAGTCGAACACGATACTGCGCGGCGATGTCACCAGCACCGAGAAGCTGATGGGAAACAACAACAATTTGAACAACAACGGTTCCCCTGGCGCAGATATAATGTTCCAGATGGAAGATGATAGTTTAACGCAGCTTGGAAGCGTGTTTCAGTCGGCGTATCAGTCGATCGTCGGAGGTAGTGCTCAGGTAAGGGAGAAACTGATAAACGTTTTTTTCTCTCTCTCTCCCTCTCTCTCTCTCCCTCCCTCCCTCCCTCTCTCTCTCTCTCTTTTGTTTATTTATTCGGTAAAACAGGATACGATATTGTTTCGGCGATTTCGTTCGCTACGTGCACTCACATTTCTCGTCTCGTAACACGATTATTTGGTACAGTCGCGATTTGCAGTCGGGCCGGAGGAAAGTTTGATTCGTTGTAGCCGAGAAAGAGTTTCTGTTACTCGGTGGGGTTGCTGGCTCGTTCCCGTTGAAACGGGTAGACCGGATGCACCAGTTGGAAACGAGTTCCTTTCAATCTGGAAGTTTTTCACGGTGCACGGAGTTTCCCTGTAAATCCGATTGTGCGTCGATTGAAAATAGGGGCACGTTTACGATTTTCTCTGTGTATCCGACGGAGCGTGTGGAGCACGCCATCGGTCCGCTGACGTCAGGATTACGTCACGAACATGGCCGTCGTCACGTGGGCGGGCACGTCGGTCGTTCGCTCTTTTTGCGCCGGCACCCTTCTTTTCTCTTCTCGCGCTCGCTGTTCCACGCTTTTCAATTTTATTCCTACTGAAATTTCCAAAGTTCGCACGATTCAGAGGATCATCTGCGCGAACCTGTACGCGAACCGTGCGAAACGAAAGGTGGAGGAGACGGTCGAGACTGTACGAGATAAGCGTCGTCGGTCGAGCGTTTCAGCGCTTAAATTTGAAAAATTTCCGAAAATCGGAAGCGAATCGCTCGGATCTGTTTAGGGGAACGCTTCCCTTTCGAACGGTTAGCTAGAAGAGCGCGAACGCACGTACGCGGAAATTGGTCCACGAATTGGTACGATTATCTGCGGAAAGACAGTCCGCGTAATAAGGCGTCGTGGAATATGAGAAACTCAGCAAGGGACTCGTCTATTTCGACTCGTATGGCAGCAGTGAGTCATCATCATCCCTGCATTGTTTCGTTAAATGGAATTTCTATCTAATTTAAATGCGGCTTAGCCAGAAATAATGCGATTATGCGTTAGCTTATTCTGTTTGTTAATCTCCTTTGCACACCATTGTCACCCTGACGGCGAACGAGGCAGAGGTAAAGCGAGAGAACGAACGAGGAAAAGAGACGAGAGGAGAGAGAACCTCGATGTTCCGCTGTACCCTCCGCACTTCCCTCCACTTTGCCGTTTTGTACGGCACTGTACATTATTTCAGTACAGTCCACACACAGCCACTAGATCCTCTCTGGCTTATGGAGTGGTCGCAGCGGTTCTCCTTTTCCAGTTGGAACTTTAATTTCTTCTTAATCGCGCCTCCGGAAGTTGCATCGTTCGATAAATCTCGCCGTTGCTCGTGGAACGTGTTTTACTCGCCGCTAAACGCAACTGCGCCCACGTTCTTCCTTCTCTCTTTTTCCTCTCCGCGTTTCGTCGCTTCCATTTCGTAGATTCTCCAGATCTAGACGTAGCAAAGATCGATCCAAGTTTTCCTCTAGTAGAGCATTTGTTGCGCAACTCTCCTGCAATTTTCGTTTCACGACCCGTTTTCGTTTCTCTTTCGGCGGCTTATTAGCGGTACAAAAGCGACGCGATTACAAAAGACTCGCGTCACCACGAGAGACAACAGGTTGCCTCGGTTAGTCTCTCCTACCTGAATGACGTTAGATCGACATCTGCCGGTCCATTATTACTCCAACTTTTGCAATAGCTTCTCCAAATTGCCAATTACGGGAGAGAGACGTTGATTGCTGCTCGAACGTATCGAAATTCCTCACCGCATTAAACTCACGCGATTAAAAATTGAAGAAGAAATTATCTCCTACTTAGAGTGGCTCACGGAACAAATAGCAATCTTTCATCGGTATATTATCAACGTTTTCACATTTTATTAACACCGTTACTCTTATATATATATATACCGTATCCTCTACCTTTCGATTTGCGCGGTTGCTCGATTCGGTTAAAAAGGTTCAAGAATCCGAAGATAGGGAGTTTGCCCTATTGGAAGTAACCAAACGATTCTACAATATATACAACTACGAGCGCCGATTTTGTTCTCGCGTACAGACTTTTAAAATTAATTGCATCGGACCGTAACGTGCTATTATACGTATAATTGATCGTAATTTGACGATAGACAGTTCTCGTGGGTACGTTATACAAACATTTTGAAATCTTATTAACACCGTAATGAGATAGGAGTGTCGTAAACAAAAAGAAATAGTAAATAGCGCTAACAGTTAATACGGTTACGCGATATTCGATAAACGAAACAAACAGATAAGGGCAGCGTTTCATCGTACGATAAAATGTCTTTTACGATATTATAATTTTAAAACGTTTTCAACGATACGTTCGTATCGTAATTGATTTCTAGAAGCGTTGAAAGACTTTTGCGAGCCACTGTATTTGTCCAACGGGAATCCCCGATCCAATTACGTAACTCTAACGAAGGTAGGGCGATAAAAACGTCGCAAATTTGTTAGAAGAGCCCTTATCGGCCGTCGATACACAAGAGGGCGGACGTTGGTCTTTATTTCACCTCATTCTTCTCTCTCCTTTTCCCGGCTATTTCTCCCCGTGATCTCGATTTCGAGCGTCTGGTGAAACCAGTTTTTGATCGGATCGACGTAAGGCTAGCCATTTCCGGCCCGTGCTCCTCCCTTCGTTCGTAGCTCATATCCGGTACGACACTTGCAACGTTTGAAACGTTCGGCTCTCCACGGCCGGCCCTCGAGGAGCTTTTTTCCGCGCTTTTGTCGGGCGTAAAATCTTGGCCGAGTCATCGTCGGAGGAGGCGACCACTTAAAAATACGACAACAAAAAGCGGTACGTTCGTTATGAAAGCGTTATCTCTCTTTGGACCGGACTTAATTAGCCGCGTGCTCGCGCGCGTTCATTTTTCCGCTAAAAGCGGAGTTGCAATTAAGCGTTTAAATTAGCCGCTCGCTGGCCGCGTAAGTGGCCAACGGAATATCGTTTCGTAACCCGTAACGCCGTGCTGTCGATTCTCTGTCAGCTTCGATCGCGTTCTCTTTTCGGGATCTCCGATATATCACGCGTTATCGGCTCTCATTACGGTGCTAATGAAATTTCGAAATCTTTCGTACCATATATTCGTAAATCGTTCGTCGTGTCGCTGATCTATCTTCTTGCTTCTGTCGTCGTCTTTTCCGACGAACCTCGTTCGCGACGTCTGCATACGTATACGCGTGTCTGTTGCGTTCCTCCGCGTTAAATACGCATCGTGCGCACAAAAAGGGTCGCAAGGGACGAAGGAGCGAGAAATGGCGAGGAGCTTGCCCGTGGCGCGGACAGAGGAGGGAAGAAGGGAACGAGAGAAACGAGAAAGCGAAAGTGTGCTGCTGGTCGATTGCGGTGGTCCGACGGTGTGTTCTCAACGGTTCGATTAAAACTCGAAATTCGAGGTGATCGTCGCGAGCGCTGCTCGATCGTGAAAGCTGTCTGGGAATCGGGCGGATTTTACGAGCTATCCACGCGCGGTCGTTGTCAGAAAAGCGGCATCGTTCGACTTCCAGAAGGTCGGCCGTAATTGCTGCTGAAAACCGGGGATTGAATGAAACCGATAGGACCCGTTACGTTGCCTCGTTTCACCTGTCCGTCCACTCGGTTAACGACGGAGTCGCTTCGGGACCAGAATTTTATGTAAATCGGGGCACGAGCCTGCGACGTATAGTAACGTTCGGCTTAAGGGCCGTGCGAACGATGGAATATCGACCGTTTCCGAGATAATCCATTCGATGTTTAGAATCACAAATTTCATTCCCGATAATTGAACTCGTCGATTTCGAGACTCGACTCTCGTAAAAGGTGCGTCGTGTGCTCGCGATGTACTCGTATCGTCGAAGGAGCGCCAGTAAAGCTATGGTTACGGTGGATCTTCACCGATAATGGAACGGACGGACGGATGGAGTTGAATATTTCGACCGAGATTCTCCACGATATCGGCGCGTTTTTCATCGCTGCACCGAGGCTCGACACGTTGTCCCGTAGAAAAACAGCTTTCTTATCGAAGGCTCGACTCGACGACTAATTGTTGCATTCAACGAGTAATAAACTGGTACGGAGTACGTAATATTTCTATAGAACGATTATACAGCCAGTCCTAGGAATTGGAAAAAAAAAAAGAAAAAGAGAAAGAAGAAAGAGCATTCGAAAAGGCTCTGTTCTACATTTTCGATCAATTATTTTTACGTAGAATCGTCCCCTACGTCGATCGTACCGTGGAAGAGAGCCTGTATAAATCGTAAACACGAGTTTTCGCAATTGTTAGATTCGGCGGAACGACAGTTTATCAGAAACACGCATCCAGCGTAATCACAATCCGAATCGCGAATCGCGAATCGCGAATCGCGCATGATGGAACGTCGATGGATATCGAGGTAGATCTTGAGAGTGAGAGTCACTGGCGTCGCGAGGGCTAGGTTAAAAGCGGCAATGAATAGAATTGATATAAATGGGACGGCGACCTGGCTGCTCCGGTCTCGAAGCTGATTGTTTTTTCTTTCCCCTATCGTCGAATTGGCCGGCAAGTGCCACTTTATTACTGCAACCAGTACGTTTTCGAGCGTTTGTCGAACGTTGGCTCCTTCGAACGTTAGCAGGAAACTCTCTCCTCCTTTCGTTCCATCTTTTTAAAAGGGACAGAAAATTGCACCTCATATAAAGATCTCGATAAACTCTCGTCTTACGAGTATCGACGTTACCGCGTGGACCCAGCTGCTATTTTTGGTGGACCGGAGTAAATTTCAATTTCGGAATTTCCCGTGAAACGATATCGAATTGTCCGAAACTGCGGACGAAAAGCCAGAAGCTAAAGGGTCGACGAATTTCCTGCGGCACGGTTCCGGTTGATCGTCGCTGCCCGTCTCGTAATCTATGGTTGGGATTAGCATTAGTACTTAGGCACGTATATGTAACCCATATGATCACGCTTGTAGCTACATCTCAGCACACGTACAAGCTACTGACCGCACGCGCACACGCGCGTTTCCCAGTCCACTACGACAATTTGCGTCCGACAAGTACACACGCGTAAATAGATACTCTGGCAAGGAATATACTCGCACGCTCACATACGCGTAATTAGACGCATACACGCGAGCCTGACACATGTGAATTCGCTCGCATACCAGCTACTCGCGTGACAACAGTGTATCCATGCGCCTGCAGCTCTACTAATAGCAGTATCCTAGGATTCAACGCGCGGCCACTGATATATCCATTCCTCGTAACCATTATCCCTTGCCTCTGTTTGCACGGGTACGTAACGCAGAGACACGCGTATTCCGCATGCACGCGTGCACGTGCTGCTCTCTGTCATCCCGCGATCGCGCACCTCCTTCGTCGTTCCCTTTCTTCCCCGGATTTTCCAGTTTTTCGAGTTTCACGAGTTTTTCGAGTCGGAAAGTCGAACGAGAGCGCCGTTTGTTTCTCCATTTAACCAACCACTTAGCTCTGCCGCGATCCTCCAACTTTCGTATTTCGATCTTGTTCTAATCTTAGAACAGTCTCGTTCATCGGGGCGCGTTTAACGCAAAATTCGAACCACGAATCATTCGCATCGAGCACAATCTTTGCATACGTTGTTCAAACTTGAGATAACTTTTAACCTTAAGAAATATAATTTATTTATTTGTTGGAAAATGAGCGAGACGGCGCAACAGGGGGTTAACGCTCACGCGCCTGATATATAGAAGCACGTAAGTAGACATAAGTTCGTGATATTCGCCGGTACAGTCCACGTACTCGTCGTTTGGCGATTTATCCAAAACACCTTACTGTTGTAGAGGAATTACGAACGTCTGGCAATGTACGTTCCATACTTATTCCGTACTCGGGTTCCAACTTTAAGTACGCGCGTACGTATTTATATTTGTCGCTTGTCGATCGATTTATCTACATATATACGTATAACAAAGTATAAGTTTGTAAGAATCGTGCTCTATCCCCGCGCGCTTGGTCCATAGAAATTCTTGATATAGTTCGCTTTAACGTCTAAATCTTGGAGGAATAGTGGATAATAGCTGGAATAACTAGATCCCTGGGGAGGCGCGATTTAATTAAGTGGAAATTAATAAAGCAAGGCGAAAATGCCGTGGAAAATCGCGTCGCTCGTTTCGTTCTAATTGCCCTGTATACTCGTGCTCACCTGTGTTTGATCTCGTATACGTATCGCCTGACAAGATGTACACGTATATCCGTCTATATGGATTCGCACGTGTTGGTGCGAGCTACATAGTCGCTCGTAGACGAGGCTCGACAGGAATGTGTGCTACGTATATAAACGTCTACACCCGCGCACCCCTCTATGTATACACGTGTGCCCGCAGCTACTGTATAGACACCATATATACGTCCGATTATTAGTGTGTCACACACGCTTGATTTGGTAGCGGGCTTATAACGGCCGCCATAGCGCCGAGAGGCGCCAGCTGGATATGTTTCGGAACGCACCCCTTCCGCCCTTCTGCGATCCCATGCTATCTGCTATCTCGTTCCTCTGTACGATTCACCATGCACTACGATGACACTGATGATGACACACCTAACGACGCAGGAAGCTACGAATTTTCAAAAATATAAAATATACGTCTGTAGATCCCGGACGTTTTAATCCTGCTGCGTACCTAAAGACAACGATCGAACAATTGGTTGACTTGATCTTTGCGTCCGGAAATTTGTATATCGCCGTGTAAATCTGATTACTCGAGGGTTACATGGAAAATCTTTCAGCTTGTTGAGGCTGTCGTTACTATATATTAGGTTATTAACATGGACACGCGATGAAAGCAACCGTACGTATTCGTCCAACGATAAAAGGCATAACGATCGATGCCAGAAGCCACGAACTTTCCCAGTAGTCGTGGCAAATTCCGAGTTTTTTAACGGTATTCTAGGTTAAAGCGCAAATACGTACACGATAGAAGGTTACTTAATATATTCGCCCGATACCGGGCGATAGATAATGACTCGCGGAAGAGCGGAACTTTGGACTCTTTGTCCTCCGATTTAATCTGCTTAGCGCTTGTACGATAATTACGCGTCGTTAAGCGCGACTTTTCTCCTCGATCGAGGTGCTAACAAACAATGGTTATTAGTATCGATATTAGTCGCGTTAGCCGAGGCGTCTACTCGCGATTTACTAATGCGACACGAGTGGGCGTCGCCCATACGCGATGGAATAGTCCAATAGTCCGATATATTCCTATGGTCGGTCGATTGTGTCTAGAAACGTTGGTGTATGTCGTCGTTGCGTACAAGGGAGGAGAACGCGCGAGTTGCTCTATAATTGCATACTTTCGGATCTGTTTCCAACTAACGGTTTCCTTCTCTTTCCGTTTCAGGTGAGTTAACAGTTGCTGTTGGTTGCCGATTAGGCGGCGTTAGAGAGACCGTAGTATCGCGCGTTTCCTCTTCTTCGGTTTCTCCCTTTCGATTCCTAAGTTTATTCCCAAGTTTTTAACAAGGATTCGTTACTTGGAAAGATCTCGTCGCTGCTGGTTTTTAAAAGCTCCCCAATTTTCCGTCCGGACAAAGAATAACGCGTAACGCAACCGTGACTCGGCGCTTTAACGAAGAGGAACCGAGAGGGAAGCAGAATGAAAAAAATGAGGGACGTTGTTGGGTCCGCTCCGAGACGAAAGAGAACGAAGGAAGGATGGCGACTTTCGGGCCATATGGCGTTTACGGATACCCAAGCACCGTAAAACTTTCATGGACATAACCTGACCTCCCTTCCCTTCCCTCCCCTCGCGTTTCCTCCCTCGCCTCGAACAGGAGCCTTAATCAACAACCGTCAGGCCCTTAAACGGCGAATGGTTTCGGTCTGAAGTCACGAAACGAAGGGTTTCGGCCGAGCTAGCTGCGGCTCGCTAACGATTTCTCTCGAATTCACCATTCTATCTTCTTTTTTAACGCTTTCCCCTCCTTCGATGTTAGTTGAAACAAACGGCAGGGAGTGAAAATCGTCGGCCCGGAAATTGGAGCACAGGTTATTAAGCCCTTCAGACGTTTGTATCCG
This sequence comes from Bombus soroeensis, assembly GCA_014737365.1. NCBI lineage: Eukaryota > Metazoa > Arthropoda > Insecta > Hymenoptera > Apidae > Bombus > Bombus soroeensis. The sequence goes on from JACXIL010000192.1 coordinate 1,414,468, forward strand.
AAATTCCATACGGTATAATGCATGCGAGACTGACACGGAATACCAATATACGCACGCGAGCACACAGACACGTTCTTGCCACCGAAACGGTCCTCACCTTCGACTCCAGGGATCGATCTGCATAGTGGAGGCTCGCATAATCGCGCAAAACGTGTAGAGACGCGTGTACAGTACCCGTGCACATGTACGCGAAGCGGATTCGCCTCTGTGTGTATCACGCTGTGTACGTGCACGTGCGTGCGCCTGTATATGGACAGTGTGCGCCTGCAGCTCCATAACGCCGCCAACGTGCAACACAGGTTAGGCGTCTTGGGGGTTGAATCGAGCTTAGATTAGGTTGGCTCGAGCCAGTTCCGATTTCCGTCGAGATCTCACGCTAGATCGTGCCTACCTCGGTGCCTGCCTCCGAGATTTCTGCGTCGCGTTGTTTCGATCCCTCGCGCCTTGCTTTGTACTCTCTCTCTCTCTCTCTCTCTCTCTCTCTCTCTCTCTCTCTCCTGCTTTTCCTCTCCTCCACGCGTCCTTTTCTCCACGTTGCACCGTGCAATTTGCTCCTCCGCGAAATGCTCGAGTACCCCGCGCTTTTGTAATTCAATTACACGCAACGCTCCCAGAGATTACATTATTTTATGCCTCACGCCTTATCTAGATCGAGTTCGATGCCTTCACCGCGATTCGGAGCGCGCTTTTCACACTGTGCTGCGGCCAACTTCTTCGTAGAAACGATTTTTTCCGTAAATCTACGCACCGTGCTATTCGCGATTCGAACGATGTTACGACGATGAACCGTGTCGTCCTCGCTTCCCAGCGGCTTATCGTTTTCTATCAAACTTTAATTCGACACCGTGAAATCGTTGGCTGAATAATTGAGAACCCAGTGGCCGTACATAGCGCGTCGTATCAGGTTCGGATTAGGGTTGCCTCAAGCCAGTTCCGATTTCCGTGGAGATCTCACGGTAGATGGTGCCTACCTCGGTGCCAGCCTCCAGATTATATCCTGCTGATCCTCCAACGAGTTTACGTCCCTACGTGGTTCTTGCTATTGTTATTCCTCGCCACCGCCACCTTCTCCCTTGCCTAGACCCCCTCCCCCCTTTCCCCTCGGCATATTTAAACCCGAAACTTTTCTCGATTTCTCTCCCCGCGAAACTCGCCCGCCCTTCTACCGATAGTCACGAACCAAGTTTCGCTTTCGAAGATAGCCACCGCGCTGCCTCAATTTCGCTCTTTATTCGCCACAGCGTATCGTCGATCTTCGCGTGGCTTTCCACCTTTCCGCATGCTCGCACTTTTATCGTCGGAGGTTCGTGAGTTACGACGCGACCGAATTCCGAAATATCCTCCAGTTTTCGAGTGTTCGAAAGAACGCGGCTCTACGTCCTCCTTGGAAGAACGGTTCCCGTCTTCGTGTTCTCTGGTACACTTGGCCGTGGCTTCGTTACGATTTAATTGAGATTCGTTTCGCGTTTCGTTCTCGTCGCGTCGAACAGCAGAGTTTAGAACGGCGTATTGTGGCGCGCTTGACGTAATCGATATCAGGGATTAGTACGAAAAACAGTTCCAGATAAATGATAAGTTTACCGCATCGACCAATAACGTTCGTCGAAAGCACGCACGCTACTGCTCGTAAGTAGCTGGACACAATTTGCTCAATTTGTAGTAGCCGTATTATCAAAGTCTACAAATTAAGGACGAATTCCTGCTACGTATACCGCTATACGTATATTTACTGTTAATTAAGTAATTATATGAAATATATCTCGTGAAAAATAGACAGGTGGCCAGATTACTCTTAAACCGTACACTAAATGCGTGTTGTTACGTAGTCGCGAATAGCGGCAGATAGTGACAATTATAACGATATAACGTGGAAAAGAAGTTCCCTTTGGAACACAACTTTGCGTTTAATATTATGTTAAAGAGACACGTGTACGTTGGTCGCGAAAGGCAAATGATCGATTCAAATTAACTTATAGACGATAGCTCTCGAGCCGAGTAATATCTTGAATTTCCGAGCAGCCGATAATCGTCGCCGATAGAGCAATTTCACTCAGCTATTCTCCTTGTATTTGCGAGAACATTTTTGGACGTCGTTTCCTCGGAAGCATTCGTTCGCTCGCTCTCTTAAACTCCACGAATTCTAACCGACGAAACACGGTGCTTTCTACGACGAAATTATCGACTGTTGCTATAAATACTCGTGCGAACGCTTGCTATAGCTATTTGCGCGAACCTTCCAATATGGAGATCCCAGTTCGATGTGTTTTTCCGTATCCGAAGGACTTGCAGTAAGGAAGCGGCTTCGATGTTTAACTTGTACAGATACGATACGACAGGTACGGATCTCGTGTTCAGACTGCAAAACTTGATTACTACGAATATTACGCGACTAGGAATTTATGGCACCTTTTTGAAAAGGTGATTTGATTTTAGTCGATTTGGAGTTCATTTTTAGCGATAAGTAGTAAATTGATGTAGTATAATGTAACGCGACATGGTGTAACGTACAGGGTGTTGAGAGAAGGTCCGAGGCTCGAATGGTTTCAGTATAGGTACTCATCGATAGAAGTAAAAAATGTGTAATTAACGTAGGTCTTGAAAGCAGTTCTTTCGATGCAGTATAGTAACGCGAATGCATAATAATATAATAGCGTGAGAATACAAAAATATGAATAACGTAAATAGCGTAAAGCAGTATAATATAATAGCGAATTAAATTGGGATTCCCTCCATATTAGCAGCAGTCCTTCGTCTCGATATCTTTTCGATGACACACGAGTGGAATCGGCGAGCGAGAGAATCTGAGCAAGTTTTAATTTCCTTTTTTACTCTGTCTGGTAGCTTGATCGTTCGCCATGGAGTCGTGGCGTGGATAGATTTCGTGCGAGCCACGTCGAATCTGTTCTCACACGGTGTTATTTAAGCGACAAGATTCGGATTTTAATTCGAGCCTCGTGACCGGTCCTGAAATTCGATCCAAAATTAGGAGGACGGTCCCAGCGAGTTCCGGGGCCGACAGAAACACGAGAGTACATTCCCGATGGACCTCGGTGAATTATGATTTCGGTGGTCAGAATTATGGTTTTGCTACGCCAATGGGTGGGTCATTTCCTGAGTTTCGGTCTTCTTGCTCGTCTCCTCTCTCTCTCTGTCCCTCTCCCTCTCCTCTCTCTCTTTCCCCGTTTTCTTTCTCCCCTCTTTTCGTAGTGTTTCTCCGTCTCCTCCTGTTCTACTTCCTCCTTTCTTAACCACACTTAGCGGTAGCTACCTTGTCCCTCTTCGTCTTCTTCTTTCATTCCCAACGAGAAATGGTCCGTTCGTTTCACAGAGAAGGAAAATTATCGATGTAAAAAAAAAGAAGCTCCGGAAAAAATGAGACCCTCGTTCGCGACCAAACAAAAAACTCTTCGCTCCGGGATCTCCATGATGTACACGGTCTAGGCCGAAATGCCTTTCCCCGTGGTGAAACGAATACTTTTTCGAGCGAATGAAAGAAAAAGCGAGACAGTGAGAGTCGAAACCGGTCGATATGTAGATCTCGAGAAGACGATTGCGTCAAAAAGCTGAACGGCAACGGATCGATGAAACCCGTTTCTTTTCCTTTCTTTTTTCTTTTTTTCTTTTTCCTTTTCTCACGTTGTTAGGCGAAATATAAATTTGTTTGCCACGAAACTTCGTAACGCACGTATCCCGATGAATTTGCCTTTTTCACTCCGGAGATTAACGTAATAAGTCGAAGACATGGAAAACATTGCGAACACTCCAGACTCGATGCGTCGGTCTCTTTACACAGGTGTGCCTAATCTGGACTTCTTTTCAACTATCGACGATTAAATTGTGCAATCGTGTTGATAGCCGTCTTGGTTCGAGAGGCTCTCTCTTGTTGTTTTTCATTCGCCATTGCTCGATCGTTCCTCCAATTAAATGGTTGAGACGAACAGTACAGGTCCGAAATTAGACATTTTTAAAACGTCTTTAAATCAAGCGTAGACAACAGGAAGGAACCCTATAAATCATATTTCCCATTTTTCTTTTACAAGAATGGAATTTTCGAGATCGTTCGAGTGATTGTCAAGTTACCAAAGTTGTCCTTTTATTTGCATTTAGGACTAAACGAGTGCTTCTAATTTTAAGAATATTATTGCCTGTAACGGTGTTCAAATATTGCCTCTCTTTGATAGTTGTACCTTTGGCTGGTAAAAAGCTTGGTGAAACAGTCTCTTCTCTATTTTTACCTATTTCATGTTAAAATACTCGTTCTCAGACGTAAAGAGACATTGAAATGAAATCACTTGGAACTTTATCAACGCGTATGACAGTTCGCGTCTTCTGATCAATCGAGTCTCAAACTATTTTACACTACACGTACAATATGTACACAAAAGTTTCCTATGATAAGTGTTCAAATAGTTTGGCGAGCCGCTGTATCTTGAAATATATATCTTTCGATATATCTTTTATATATATATATATATATATATTTCGAACTTGTACCGTTCTCTCGACTTGCCGATTCGATTCTACCGCAATCCGAACGGTGAACAGAGAAAAAATAAGGAAAGATTGGATCTATTTTTGGAGCGAAGGGGAACTTGGGAGTAATTACAGCGGAGTAGATTTACGGACTGGAGGCTCGCTAAAATTTTCTGTCGGCCCGGCTATAATTTTCGCTCTTCTTCCCGTGTTATCGTTCTCATCTTTGCTTGGATGGAACCGGTGGAAAATCTGTTCGTCGATCCTTTCTCGATTGTCAAGGGGCCAGTTTTTGAAGCTGATGATTTAGGTTTTCGAAGGTCCCTAATCCCCGAGACCTTCGCCCCCCTGCACAACTTCGTTATTGCTGTTCCGTGTGTAAAACAATGAGATTAGCACCGCTCGAAAACCGGTCGCACGCTTTTAAAACCCATAATCTTGGTTGAGAAGACCTGCTAGAGGATTGTGCTACCGCCTGCACCCGATCCTCTCATCTTTGTTTTTTCGCAGCCCTTGCAGCCGTGTTATCCGGGCTCCTCGCGCGTCCCGAACGGCGTCTTCATCCCTATCTGTTCTCAGAATTCTTGCGTATTTCTTGCCAAGGGCGCTGAACTTGCACGATCCAATGTTCCACTATCTTGGAAATTTTACGGTGTTAATCGGGGAAGATGGCTCCGCTCGGTTGGTGGTTTTTAATCTCTTAGATATAACTTACATATATATATATTTATTTATTTATTTATTTACGAATCTTTAATCCGGATGGATTGCTATTTTCTCAATGTTGCTTATTTTGGTAAAGAAAAAGAGCAGAGAAGAGAGAAAGAGGATCGATTAGAAATGTCTGAACGAATACGACAGGGTGTGAGCGAGATCAACAGCCTACGATTATAATAATAATATTTATTAATAACGAAGTTTATTAAAATAATATTTTAGATTTAACAACGAGGATGAAAGATGGTACGAAGCAAACGACAAAGCTTCGGTTTTGAAATAGCAGGTAGAGCATTTGAAATAAAAAGAGGGGCAGACTAACAAAGATCTTCGCATATGTTCTGGAGATCAGGAGCAATTTTCGTGTATTTCGCGTCTATCATACTGTATGGTTCCTTGGACACGAGGAGAATTCGTGCAGACGGTGGATGCGTCTCGGTCTTCGTATGACAACGATACAGGACAAATAGCGCGCATGCGCGTGTGCATTCACACGTACTCGCTGTAACGGCGCTGACGCATGCGCGTACGTGGTCTCGCAGCAGCTGTCCGCCAGGTGCGTGGATTGTTCGACCAATCAGGGGTCTCCCTTTGACCGGGGGGTGCTCAACCTTCGGTGCCCTCGATTACCTGCGCCCTTTCCCGTAGGTTCTTGTAACCTGCGACCAGTTGTCCCGATCTATATTTCTCCTATGTGTTCCCTCCCTCGCGAAATATTTGCCTTTCTCGCTTGGCAACCGTAGTTTTCCACGCTTTGCTCTCTCCTAAAAAAATTCACCCATTCGCTTCTTTCCTTCCTTCTTTCGCACCATGGAATTGTACGGCGAAGGATCCTCTCGAGAATCGAAAGATTCTCTCTGCCGAAAATCGCAACTACGATAGAGCTCACGTTCTATACGAATGAAAAATAATAGGTAGCAGGGAAAATTGACGAATTCGTGTCGTGTGTACTGGAATTATGCGTATGCTACCTCTTGTCCCTCGATAAGTTGAGATAAATGGAATTTCTAGCGTAGCGATAGACGCCTCTTAGAATGGAAAGAACACCGTGTCGAGAATCGCAAGTAGTGAAAAATTCTTTCGAAAGAATCGCGAGGCGCATTAAATTTGACATCAAGGAGAAGAAACGCTGGCGATTTCTCGTAAGCACGAAACGTGCGAATAGCTTTTCCCCTCTGGTCGGTAATAACGAAGTCGGAGGCACGATTGCACGCTCTCTACCGCAATAGCGGCGATGCTCTTTGAATTCGCTCTCCCCTAAATAACGGCAATAGCCGCGAATTGCTACGTTACTCGACACGCAATATCCCTCGCTAGTTTATCTCGCGTTCGCGATGTACTGTCTCGGCCGGTTAGCGGAGTCGTATTCGCGCAGCTGAACGAAAACTATGAATTTCTTTCACGTGGGTCTACGTTGCGAAATAAAGTCAACGCCAAACGTAGCCAAGAATCAAGCAAAGCGAGATACACCGAGGTAACCTAACGACCAAAGAATCGGAACGAACGAGCGATCCATTAAAGGCGATCGGCTTCAGCTGGCTGATCCAGCTAACTTTATCCATAGCGAATTGTCCCGGGTTGACCGACAATGGACGCCACTCCGTCTTATTGTTCGAAAGGGGAGAAGAAAGATAGACGCATCCCGAGAGAGGGAGAGCAACGATATCAGGTTCGTGTGTGAGTTACAGAAGAAAAATTGTTACAACTCTCATTCCGCGTAATCGCTTATTGTGCGAGTCTCGCGAGCGAGAGTCGGCTGCTACCATTATTCGACGATTCGTGGACCGTGTAGAACATAAAAGGGTACGAACGTCTGGCCGCTCGTGCCCGGGTGAAATCGGTGTCTCCGTAGAGAGTGGTTTTAATTCGTTGCGAAAAAATGAGAAAAAGCTGCTCAAAACAATTAGAGTATCAAAGGATTCCTATAGAAGTTCCTGTTGCAGCAACACAATGAACGAAAGCAGACGAGATGTTTGCTTTTTATACGTATATCAACGCGTTACTCGTACGATACCGTGACACAGTAGAATGTCGGTAGTATGGAAAGTGATTCACGTCCCGACTATTTCTACGTATAGCGAAATGAACTAGTGTTCTAAGTAGATAACGTTTCGAGATCCCGCAATTTTGTGATTTGGACAAAGTCAAAGAGGGGTGAACGGTCAATTTTGTTACGTGCTTTTCGATTATTAAAAAGGATGATAGGAGAGAAAGTACAGCCATCCAACCGACGTGACGAAGAAGACGACTCCGTAATTGTCTCGAGCGGTATATTCGCTACATATGGATTATTCGACTGTATACCGAGTTTCGGAGAGGAATTGTAACGGCGCATTCGCGCGAAGACGAGAGGGGGTACGAAAATGACAAAGGAAAGCACGTTATGGCTAGCAACTATGGCGAGTTGGCCGTTTAGGGAAAACGTCGGCTCCTTTGAAACGCCCGCGCAAGATTGCCGTTGATTTGCCGAGAAAACGTTGGGGTAATGCCGTGCGCGCACGTGCACGTGCAACGTGTACCGAGCTTAGGCCCGGGACGATTGATGGCGACAGTGGAAAACAGAAGGGTAACCCGGAGAAAGAGAGGCCCGTGGAAGGCGGTCAGGAAATGACATTTTCTTCGTTGGTGGTTTCGCCGGTGGAGAAAATGCAAATTGTGGGAACCGGTGATTGCGAAACTGGAGAATTGTCCGTGCTCTTACCCCTTCTCTCTTCCTACACCATTGTTCCTCGTTGCTGTGCGAAACCGTTTACCGTATCTATCAGCAAAAGAATTACGTGTTTTTTAGAACCTTTTTCTACAAATTAGGCGTTTGTTTCGCAATAAATTTGCCGTATGCCTATTTGCTGAATTCGACGGACGAAGAGAACGTAAAACCGAGCGCATAATCCCCGAAAGCAACGATCGTTTGTTCGGTCAGGGAATCGCACTATTAATAACAGGATCGTGCGGTAGATGCAATCGTCGAATACGCGTTTATCGACGCACTGTGAAATCGGCTGGTTTACTATCAAACGATCAAACGTTTCGCGCATCATCGGGCATGCTAGTGAGATTAATGAGAAGCTTTGATGCGTGCCAGTAATCATTAATTACACGCATTACGCGACGCTTACTGACTGCAGCTTCTCTTCTCCCTACATTCCAAGTGATGTTCAATCGTGTTAACTGTTTGCCTCAATGTACCAGGAAATGGATTTGCCTTCAGCGATCACGTGGCTTCCGTATATCATCCACGTAATTCCCTCTCGCGATTATATTTGTATCGCGATCATTCCCGCCGTGCCGCTAACTGATGAAGTAATCCGAGCGTTTTATCTCACATTTTCTGCGTCAATTTCTCGTACGCGCCAGTTTTTCCAACATGACGGGAGACAGTTCTTGGTAATCGAATCAAAAGCACATACCTCGAGATATCACGTTTTTAATATATGTATGCAATATATGTGTATAAAAAAGTTCATACTTTCGTTCGTCAAAATTTGTTCACGTTCCTCGGTTTCACCGAAAAAGTTTTCCAAACATTTTTCCGGAAACGAGCAACGCACCCTCTAGCCAGCCAGTTGCCTATATTACGAGACCAGGTATACCATTCGGTTTAACTTTTTTTCTCGAACGGCAAAACGTCTTAGCTGCGAATCGTAAAACGATCGACCGGGCAGCGTATATAACACGCCAGGTTCGCTAATACTGGAGCGAGAAAGCATCGCGCATATTCTGTTCGTCCTCTACCGAACGATGTCACTGTTCGTTCGACCACAAAAATTTATGGCTTTTAGCTTTCACGGATCTCTTACCCTTCCTCGTATTTCTCACATTGTCGGCGATTTCGAACAAAGAAGAGGAGATAGCGAGTTGCTTAATTCGGAACAGGACTGTAGAATAACGTAGACGGTATCGCTTGTTCCCGAGGATTTTATGAAAACGAGTGACAAATTATTCAGCGATTCCGCGCTTGATTGTCTCTTAATTAGCCTCTGATAACTCGCCGGGAGAATAACCGGACCTGGGGCAGGATGAAATCAGCCGATGAATTATTTATTTGTCTCCCGCTAGATGGGTCAAGGGTACTTTGGAGAGTCTCCGTGCCAAAAACCATTAGCTCGAGAAGCCTGTAATCGGTATCTCTCTCTTTTTCATTCCTCTCTACCTTCCGCTCGTTTCCGTACTCCTGCTTTTTCCCCACCCCTTCCACGGCTTTCACTTTTCCATAATAATTTCGCGACACCGCTTTTCCCGCGCGTGTGCCAATCCTCTCCATCGGCCATAGATTCTAAGAAACTTCCTCTCGCTTGCTCGACCATCCACCAAATTCGTGACAATTGCCCGGATCGATTCGTAATTTCTCAAATATACGCTCTTATGTTTTCTTGTCATAGAAATCGATCGGTCGAACATTTTACTCGCAAGGAAGATTTAGTAATCGCCTAAGGACAGCAAGCTTCTTTCGTTCGACACCTTTGTCATCGTTAGAAAATAAAGCGTTGGACACGCGTGACAACAACGATTGAGCCTGTGCTGAACTTGGAAATTTTGATCGTTGTCGATCGCTTGGCCGATACGAAATCGGTGAAATTCTTTGGTCGATCGCACGTGAAATCCCATTAAGAGATTCGTCGGTTGTCATATATATATGTATATCCGGTATATACCGGGTGTCCCTGGAGATCGGGGAAAGAGCGGATAAAAGTGGCGCGAGACTGCCTCAAGGGGGTTGCCACTGACTACTTGACTGACAACCAATTATACGTCCCGGTTGGCAAGGCGGACGCCGTTTATATCAGACGAACTGGCTAGATCCGGGATCTTTTTCGGTTAATCTCGGACGAGGGGTTAGGAAACGTCTTAAGAAGGATTAGGTAGCGAGTGGAAGGACAATCGCCGCCCCCGTTGCCGTGGCAGAGAATCGAAGTCGAGCATTAGCCGATACCGTGAAAAATGCCCTTATCCCTTCCTCTTCCTCTCCATAGTACGGAGAACGTAGCTTTTTCTCTGGAACGTAACGGCGTAATTGATTTGGAAAAGCCGTGTTGTATAACGCGCGGTTCGCCCCGACCAGGACGTAATTTATTACGCACGCGAGTCGATTACATTGTTAATCTATATTAGTTGGTGGAGGAGGGGCGGGGGGGGGCAGGAGCACGGAAAAATATATTATCTCGTACGTATACAGTACACAGTAACCTCGTCGTGACACGCGAATATGAAAAAGAAACGAATTTGTAATTAGTAACAGCGTGCAGCCATCGGCGCGTCGTCACTTCCGAGAAACAGGGGCCGTCGTTTTTTCTCGAAGATGCTCCCACCTCGTGGTTTCAGCCGCGCGTATATTCGTTGGTAGGCGGTGGCGCGGTACCAGAGAAGGACCGGCGGCACGAGGACGAGGGAGGAAAATTAGATAACCTCGGGGTGCGGGAAGATAAAGATGGTCGACCGTTTATTTTAATCAGGAGCAAGCCGATAGTCGAGGATCACCGAAGAGCGCCATGTTGTCTGCTCTCTTATCGCCATCTCATTGGTCGTCGCGATTGACGTCTAACTACGCTGACTAGGAAGAGCAGCGAACCTCACTGACGATGACGATCGAAAGAAGCTCGTTCCAGACTGGTCACGACCGCGATTCGTGATTTTTCTAAAGATACGCGCACGCCTATCGCGATTCGTCGATTTTTCTGTTATTCCTTTACCCACCCATTTTCCAGCTTCCATTGTTCCATCGAGCATTTTCAAAGCAACCCGATCCTTCGATTAAATTTAATCGTCGAAAATATTGACTGCGATAAATTAAAATCTCTTTTGATCTGGACGATCGGAATCGCCGACGATAACGCCGCGTGCGCGCACGACAGCTCGCGCTAGGTTGAAAATGAAATTCGTTAAACGGCCGGGCTCTCTTTTCCCCCTTTTCCCCCTTCCCCCCCTCTTTTTTTTTCTTTTTGTTATGTGTTCGCGCGAAAGCTATTTTTTTCCCCGTGCGTTTTCGAATCGCGGTTTTTGAGATATGACCCGCAGCGCCGGGAGAAGGGACGAGGGAGAAAGAGAGTTCAAAAATTCATTTGTCGCGACAGAATGAAATTTTCGATTTATCCTGCCGCGGATGTGTAGCTCGCGATTTTCGAGACTGCGCCCATGTGCGTGTATATGCATATATGTCGCGTTGGACCGGGTGAAATTATTACATAATTGTTATTCACACCGGGCGTGGAAAATTAAAGCGGAATATCGCGAGAATAAAGCAGACGCGAGCCAACCGAAGTGGCCAATAACGAGGCGGTCACTCGTTGCCTGCTATAGCTCGTAATTTTCGTATCCGCGCAAACATCATTTTTACCCTCTGATACGTGAGTGGTTCTCAACCTGCCTTTTTCCTCGAGCCACCGGCGAAAAACCTGCTCCCGTGAGAATACCAGCAAGAAAAGCAAATAACAATCAGCGTGTACAATTACGTGTCCCAAGGCTGCGGTAATTGCGACAGAGGGAACGTTCTACGGCAATGGGCAACGGCCGCGGGGGTACGAGATAGAAAGATTTCCTTTCGACGGAGGTTCGTCGTCTCCTGATGGATTCTATAATTCTGCCAAACGTTTCTCGTTGTATTTTAAAGAAGAAAATGACACGTTCACGATCGATTATCAGCGTACCGTGGATAATTGTATGTGATTAGGCTGGACCTGGAAGAAATAATCCTGATGTTTCGTTTAATGTAAATTCCGCGTGGTTCGTGTATTATTGGTGTTTGCTTGGAACGGATCGTCGATCACCTGCGTATTTTCGCTGTAAATCCGTGGCGAGCCGATAATAGGCTGCAACTCGATTTTTTTGTTCCGTTGGCGGGCTGTGCGCATACCATTAAAGGCGCTTTCCTCGCGGGCCGGATCTAATTGTAATTATTATTATCGTGGAAGAACAAAGTGCAGGTTCCCCTGCCGTGATCATCGTCATTATCTCCTTATCATCTTTGCCATCGCATTACCACTCTCGTTTACATCGGATTCATGCCCGTCCATTATTCTCCGGCCAGATAAGCATCTTTCTTATCGACTCCTGACGAACACGTCGCCTCGAGACACGTAGGCGTAGACCGGCCAGGAATTGAAATATTTCTTTTTCCCTTGCACCTCGAAACAAGATCCGAAAGAAGCGGCCTCGATCCTTCAACTTAACCCGACTTAACCACGCATGCAGCATCGATGCAACTCCACCTTTAAAAACGAGGCAAACTACGTCTCCGAGTGAACGTTGTTTCACCGAGTAAGCCTCGATATTTATTGCGGCTCTCAGCATCAATTGTATCTAACAAAGGCGCAACAATTTTACACTTTTTTAAGTAACGATTCAAGGTGATTGGACGTGAAAGAGTTAAAGCCTAGTGCGAATCAGCGAAACAGGGAAGACCGATGTACGATCGCGAAACAGAGTACGTACATCGCAGTTGCACAAAAGTGGAAAACTCCATCGCTCGATTTCAATTGTCTCTCTCTCTCTCTCTCTCTCTCTCTCTCTCTCTCTCCGAGTCTCTTGTTCTCTTTCTCTGGTCTTGCTGGCGCTGATCGCAACGCGTACACGCGACCATCCTCCTCTTGGATCGTTCAATCGGAACGATTTACATATTTCGGCGTGCGTTTGACCGATAATAATGTTTCATCCGGTTTTCGATGAATGGCTCCATTACCGAGACCGAGGCATCGTGGAGCTGACTTTTCGTTATTATGCGCTTTGAAAAATCAACCACCCACGCGCCTCACGCAGCTACGCACGCGTATCGTTGCCACACAATGCGGATCGGCTTCGCGTACACATACGCACGTACACATTCAGACACATGGAATCCCTTTGTGTGATTTAACGCGCACGAGCGCGGACCAGGGGGCACGAATGTAACTTTTCATAGGAGCGGAGCCTGCACGAGCCATTGATCATTGTTCTGTTGGCTGCGTAGGGTGCCGATCCGCCGGATTTCGCCAGTTTTTCCACCGGCTTAAAACTCGTTAAAATGTTTATCGATGCGTTGCTTCGCAGCGGTCCCTTCTTCCCATTTTCATTTCCCTACCGGTTTTCGACACCGATCCTATCCGAATGATACGAGTTGTCGCGAAAAATGAGTATTCTTATCCCCAGTTCGGATACCAATCGAAAAACCTTAGAGTTTCGCCGCAACGTTTTGTATCCAATTTCTTCGATCATTTACTCGTCGTCACAATGTCGATACTGTGACATTAACATCGCTTTGTTGCACACGTCTACATAAAAGATTATTACTATATTCGTGTCCAGGCTACGTAGGTAGACATTAACGTGGTAAAATCGACGCTTATTATTATCGCAGCGATGGGATTTCAAGATTTTCCCTTCGAATTGCGAATAAAAGTTAAACGGTCGGTACCGGTAATCAGAGGGAAATTAATACGCAAACTCGAGCCGAAACGCGAAGATCTATTTGATTAGGAACGAAACGAAACGAAACGAAACGAAACGATTCTTTCAAACAAGGTTACGTATTAATCGAGGACAGTTGGATGCGTTTCTAAAACAAGCGTTGCAACGTTGTGTATTATTGAAATTAGAGGGTTAATTTGCGAAGCATCGGAGCTTGCTTTCCGATATCGGAGTTTTGAAAGAGGATCGTTGGGTCTGCGTGTTTGTTTCGCTTAATAAGAGGAGGAAGGAAGAGGGAAGCTAGTTGCCGCGAGATATTCTTAGGGAGAAGAAGAGATAGGAGGGAGTTTGCACGGTTTGGTTAAATATTTAAGTAACAGAGCATTTCACTTGGGAGAGTACATCGCAGGGCGCGAAGACGCCGAGCAAAGACATTTCGAAGCATCCCTTATCTTTATCCGTGAAATATCCCGCCGTGGTAAAGGCAGAGGGGTAGAGTCCAATCGCGGTTTTATTGGCTCTCTTAGAAACTGGCTTAAGTACATTTCTGTGTCCCGCGGAAATTCACCGAGCAAGGAAATGCCTTTCGAAAATTCCAACCCCTGCTTTCCAGCCGACTGTCGTTGTCGTTCTCTTTTCTGTCTGCTCTGTCGCGCAACTCTCGCAGCGGAACTGCGATCGTGCTCATTGAGTAGGAAATTGGTTGATCATTATCTCTATTTATACGTAATACAGCCTTTATTGTTATGTAAAATCGTTTTGCCATTGTTCAACGCGCGTATACGTCGAACTCAAAGAGCTCTTTCAACTTGAATATTTTTATGCTCGTAAATATCGAATTTTAATCGTTTGCACTCGTAATATTTATAATCTGAAACAACGAGTGGTTGCAAAAATGATACGAAACAATATATTTCATTTTCACCCGTATTACGGCGTTCAGCTCGTAGACTTTTTAAATTGCAACAAACTTTGGCGCGTTGGTACTATCGGTTGCAAAAATTACAATTGAATTGCATCGGAGGCGAGCCTTAAATTAATACGTTTATTCAACCAGTTCCAATCTGAATACGCGTCGGAAATTATTTTTCGCCTAGATGGTGTCGGTAAAGCGTTAATGGACGGACCCACTTTTCCCGCGGGTCGAATTAATCGAATCGATGGTGCTCCGGGAATCGCGAAACAGTTGTCGTTTCGAGGGTCATCGACGTTTCAAAAATGATATTCCACTCGATGATACCGGGGGATAATCGAAAAATTAGTAAAGTGCCCTCGACGGCTGGGCTGACGGTCGTCGAAAAACGCACCCTCGATTTGCGAGAGGGAGGGAGAGCTCGAGTGCCCTCTCGACCCCCGTTCGATACTGCGAAACGTTTCCGTGACTGTGCTCTCTCCGCGTTTCCATTTCGCACTTTTCGCGGCAACTTTGCACCTTCTCTCGCGTAAAGCTTCTCGAATCGATCCTCTCTCTCCCCCTCGCCCTCCGTCTCTCTCTCTCTCTCTCTCTCTCTCTATCTCTCTCTCTATCTATTTATCTATCTCTCTATCTATCTATCTATCTATCTATCTTCTCGCCTTTCCTCTTTTACACGACGATATCGAACCGCGATATCATCTACTCCTCTTTCGTTCTACAACCTGATTTTCCCTGTTGCGTTCTCCATTGACCTACACGTTGGTCGCACAGGTAAAAAGGAGGCGCGAACGAAAGCGCCGTTTCCGCGTAATTAATTATCCACTCTATATGCTAATTAACCGGGTATAGTGGCGCGTCTCGGTGGCATTGTGCTCTGGGAAAAATCGAAGAAAAGAAAAGCTCTCCTGTTTACGAGCTTCTCCTACTTCTCTTTTATCGCGGCGGTCTCATTAATTTCTGCAAAAATGCTCGCGGGTCCCGGGTCTATGGACTCCTTCGATGCAAATCCCCGGGTAGAGCTCGCTCGCTCGGATCCATAACGCGTCAAGGGATGATCTACGCGCGCGGAAGCGCGCTAGCCGCGCGAAAAAGAAATTATTTACAGGTGTGCGGCGTGTTTATGCAAATATCGAACAGCCAAGAGGCGACCCGCTGTACGCTATCTCGCGGTCAGATATATATATATATATATTTCGACGTCGATGCCACTGCACGCTACGCGGCTCGTCGCGTTCGCGGTTGCAACGTTGACGCCGCCATCGTCGCGACTCTCCACACTCGCAAAATCCCGCTCTTCACGCTGTTTTACCGCGTTATCTTCGATACGCCCCGCATCATGCCGCGGAGCCAATTAACAGCGGTCGAGCAGTCGACGAAGATACAGACACTGTTCTTGGAAAATATTATCGCAGGTAGGATTGAGTCGATCGAGCTTTTGGTAATCGGCCGATTAGCGGCAACGGCTTACTGCGCCGTAATTATTCCTTATCGTTTAATTAATCGCGCTAACGAGCGTTTATTTACTTACGACTCGCTAGAACGAGCAGCGCATCGATCTTGTCGGAGCGTAAGATCGGACTCCCGATACGATAGATGGAAATCGATCGAGTTTCACGTCGTTCGCGATGTTCGTCGCGACGATCATAGAGTCGTCGGACGTTTTGCAGTCGATTGGGATCGGCAAGACGCGCAATTTTCAGTTATATACGAGCGTCGAGCACGCGCCGACTAACGCGCATGAAGCTTCGTGACGTGTTTCTTCGCGAAGCAACGTACCGTCTACGCTCTACGCGAGGGATACGTTGGAAGGGCGAAAGGGGGCAGGACAAGGAAGAAAAGGGAGAAGAAAAAGAAGAAGAGGAGGAGGAAAGGCAGGTTGCCGCGGCCATACAACGATCGCGGAAGAAGCGAGGGAAAAGGGAGACAGAAAAGCCGTTACCTCAAATTACACGGCTCGTTTTATTATTTATCGCCGGCAATTTCTGCTTCCACGAGGAGTCGCATCTTCTGGCCCGGCGATCGAAGCATGATTTGTGCAGCCGCCTCGCCAATTCGTCGTAGATCAATTGGCCGACATAGATCACACCGGCGTCTCTCCTCGCAATTTCCGCTCTTCTCTCCGCGCGAGCAGTAAAAAAATGGAGAAAGCTCTTGCGAGTCCGTCTCTGTATTCCACTCTTCTTTCCCAGAAGAAAAAAGGAGACTACACGCCGTATCCCCGACTTGTTTTCTCACATAGAATCAACCGATATTTGCCGGCAAAACCACGATTACCGAGACACCGCCTACTTCGGAGACAGGTTCTCTTCTCTCTTCGGAGAAAGGGGATGCTGTTGGTTTTTCCCGAGCGAGCGGCGTTTTTAATTCGAGGCATTGTTTCGAGACTCGACGCCGCGCGCAATTTTTCCATTCCGACTCCCTTCGCCGTCCCGAACGCCAACAGCTTTCCTTCCCCACCGTCTTGTACGTTTCCTGACATTTTCAGATATTCAATTACCGCGACACAAGATATTGCGGCCGAACGGGGCCGGGCTCGCGCCGCAAAAACGTAATAAATCGCGCGCTCTGCCTCTCTTTCCTCTCGTTTCTTGTTGCTCACGACTGGATATACGCGTGGCACGGGACTCGCGTACACGTATCGATACCCGCACACTTGCGTGCGCGTGCACACACGCGCGGCGGCTCCGGCTATATCCATACGCCGGCTATATGCATATCGATGCGCGTTCGCTCTCGGAATGACTGCGTGCGGTTGATCGGCAAGAATCGCAGCGATCGAATGCGAAATACGAGTATCGTCCGGCCGGACTGAAATCGATGGATCAATTCCGAAGGGGCCACGGGGTCGTCTAGACACTTCCGGCCCGGCCGTAGCCCAAGCTTTCTTATCCAACCCTCGTCTCCATCTCCTACGCGAGCGCTATACACGATACGCGATAGAAATACGAACGCTCCCGTCGTCGTTCTTACCTGTCTCGAGCGGGTATAGGCTGGAAAACGACGGAAATTTTTGCGTAACGCGCTGTGCGACGCTGTCGAGCAACATCGTTGTTCTTGGTCTTTGACGAACGACTAGGAAGAGTATACGCTTCTATGGGACGTGGGAGTTCGCTCATCGTCGCATCTCGTTGTCGAACCCTTCGATCATGTTCTTTTCGAGTATGTTGCGAATTGAATATTCGAAGCTTCAACAAGCTGCGGAGCGATAAATATCGCGGCTAATTAGCCATTCGCGGCCGCGTTTCGCACGACCGTCAAAGTTTTGGCTGCGAAATCTCGGTAATTACCGACGCGTATCTACGACGAGTATCAGAGCCGCGGTATTCTCGTCGAAGCTGGGTCGCGGCCCCGCGAGAGGGTCAGAAGACGCGGAGCAAGGTACCGACCCGTAAGATATTTATCTGGCGCTAGCACGCGCCTCGTAAATTCGCGCGCCGCTGAACTTTTATACTTTGCCTTTAATACACTTTGCGCGCACCGGATACGCGGAGTGAGCAGCAAGAGAAAGAGAGAGAAGGTTCGCTGGGTCTATCCGCACGCTGTCAAAAAGAGTCGAGCACGAAATAATACTTACGACGTCTGGAACGATTCTCGGAGATCCGCGCGGCTCGTGCACCGGCTTCGTACGCGTCGCAGCTTTTCTATCGGTGATCGATCCACCCGCGGGGATAAAACTGTAAGCCAGCACCGTTCGAACGTGCGCAACTTTCCCCGAAGATGAAAACCAGTCACCGAGAGGAATGGAATTTCCTGGAAATCAGATTTACCGTTTCGCCCTGTCCATCTTTCCCGTCCTCTCTCCTTTTATTCCTTTCCTCCTTTTCTAATTTGTCATATCTTTTCGCAGCATATAAAAAACGTGCTTCGCTGTATTCTTCCCTTCTATCGTCGTGGCACACATCCACACACACACACACACACACGCGCGCACACACACACACACACGCACACACACACACACACACACATATATGCTTGTAAAAGGTACACGTAGATTTACATCGAGATACGTAGATACGTACGTAGTATATATACGGGAAAAAGTTGATTCAGTCGGAGGAAAAAGAACGATTACGGAATGTATCACTGATTTTTCCGCTGGTCAATTGTTTTCATCGCAAAAATGCCATCGGTTAAAGCGGAGACCGGATAACCGGGAGCCTACCTACCCGTAGCTTTATCCGAGGTGGTTTGATTTGCACATTCTCTGCGTACGTTACAGAGCGACCGGGTTCGTAAAAAAAAGCACCGGATAAAATTGCATTTTTGTGCCACGCAGTTGCACTCCAGCTCGTTCTTTTGCACGCGTTTGGAAAACTCTCGGGATAGGCGAGACTGTTTGCGTAATTGTGCCGGGGGTTCGTAAAACGCTGCTCTTTTTGGCCAAGCCTCTCGCCACGCGTTAGAGCTGTACAGGTTATCGACGAACGCGCGTTTGACCGGTGAGAAAAGTCACTAGGGGAGGGGTGATAGCGAAATAGCCATTAATTACGAGCGCCGGAGCTGCTCTTCCAATTAGCTCGAAAAACCCGGTTTCGTTCTACTCGTTTTTCCTCTCTCCATCCCTTTCTCTTCCTCCAGCCAACTTGTAATTTATGACTCGACTAACAAGCGTTGAGAAGAAGAATCGCACGCGAACCGATAGCTTGTAGGACGACGTTTTAACCGCATCGACTTTTCCTCCTCTCGACCGTTTTAATTAATCGAAGCTGCCGCGTGCACGAATCCAACCGAATTCCTAGGGTAATCGTCTAGAGGATGAAAAAAACCGATCGACGAAAGGATTACGCCTGACGAGGAGGACGCGGCCAGCTTATTTTTAACACGGTATATAATCTTCGCAACGGGGGTGCGTTGCTTCGTGATCGGCTTTGTGCACCCCTTCTCCAATATTTTTTTCTCCTTTCCCTTTCCGCCTCTGCTCCGCCTATCCTCGTACCAATCGAAATCCGCTTCCACGCGTATAATTCTATCGGTCGATCAAATAATCGAAACGCTTTAAACCCTCTCTCGCTTTTCTTTCTATCCACCCTTTGTATCTTGGAGCGGTGGCGGCTCCGTGGCGCGACGTATCAATCATCGTGCCGGGTTTTCACGAAGCCTCGCAACGAACCGGAGAACCAAGGAATAACTCTAGCCACCCGTTCTTTACAAATAACATCGCGTCGCGAGTTACGGTTGAATCATAGAAAATTCATCCCCCGAGGTCTTACACCCTTCGCCGCACGGACGTGTAACTCGTGCCGGAACGTATTTTCCACGTTAACTGCCGCGTATTCCATACCGATACGAATTATTCCCGCGATTCTACTACCCCTTCGGTAACAACGTTACGCGGGAATCGACGCAGCAAGCAATTAAAAGGGTATAATTTCTGAAACTCTAGCATCATGGCGAAGATTGCTGAATTATTTTTTTATACAGAACGATTACGCAGCCTTATAATCATGGAACCCGGAACGCAATTTTTAACCCTTCGAACGACGCATGATTTTGCTTACGTGTAGCGAAATCGTCATCGTTAGGACCTCAAGAAACGTAATCGTGGGAAATGGATGAGAAATTATAGGATAAATTATGACATTCTTATTCTGCCTGAATTAAACGTTAATCGAACGTAGTGCGCCACTACGTCCTAAGCATTTAGTAACGCGTGTCATCGACGACCGCCGGTTAACGCGTCAAACGCGTGTCGGCTTTTCCTTAGAAAGTATAATTTCCAAGTACGCGCCAAAGGTAACGCTGCGAGGCAGTCGCGCGGTGGATGCACCGAGTACGGCGAGTTCTCCGGGTCTTTGTAACTCTTCGTGTTCCTTCTTTCTCAACGGAAAACGTTGCTACGTGTTGCTACATCGGCCAAGGGCCGAGAAGGGAGGAATCGGTGCGTGTTACACGGACTCCCCAGCTTGTTTGCCGCTGCTTGGTTCGCTTGTGTTTGTGGAGGGAGCCGATGAGGGGCGCGGTACGATGGTTAGAGGGGCAGGAGAGGGTGAGTCAAGGTGCTGGGTAGTTGAGGCATTATAGTGCCGCTACAAATCATAGGGCAGACCCCTGCCACTCGGGATACGTCTGCGTGCGTTCGTGTGAACGTGCGTGTGCGCTTGGAAACGCCGGTGTAATGGTGGAAGGGTCGCCTGACAGTGGGACGTTACACGCTCCGTGTACTGTATATTCCGTTGGTGCAAGTAGGGGTGGCGCACCCCCGAAAACTGCCACCCCACGAAGGCCCTCCGGGATTGGTGTACACGTCGTTACTACGTGTCCCCTTTCGCCCCCTTTCGTCGCCCCCTTTCGCCCCCTTTCGCCCCCTTTCGCCTCCTTTCTCTCTGCTCGCCACGCTGTTTCTCCCTTCGCCACACTTTTTCCCCGTTCGTCTTACCAAGCGTGCATCCGAGCTTCTCGAATTTTCTGACGTCATCGATCTCATCACGCGAAATAAAAGTAAAAGCGAACGCCGCGATTTATCTGCTTCTTTGTTTATTTACTTACTGGTAGTGCGATTTTTAATGGACCTTTCCGACGACGAATTTACGAATTTCCTTCGTTACGTTAGACTTACAAAAATCGTCTAGGTGGAATAGCAGGTGCGTTCTTTTAACGTTCCTCGAACACCTTCGTCGGCAACGATTTTCGTGGTATTTTCTTCACGAGCTGTAGCTCGTGTAAGAAAATTACGTCGGTTACCAAACGATGTAATGGATATAGACATACGATACGTATAAAATGCAACGATCTATATTGGCCACGTTCGCGATATCATCAACGCGTTTCATTCAAGACACGTCGTGTCGGTCGAGACGCGCTATGAACTCTAGTGAAAGATGAATTATCGAGCTTCGAAGAGGCTAATATAATAACGTTACGCTTGTTTTATTTATTTTATTTGAAGTTCCGCGAGTCTTCCTATACGTTTAGCCTCGGCCGAGAGGAGATTATCGATCGCGGGGAAAATAATCAGGCGCGCGAAAATCGCGACTCCGTCGAGATCGAACGATACGATAGTCGGCAAATTTATGAAACGGCTGACCATTATCTCACCGCGTAACAAATTCATATACGTCCGCGATAGTATTTAATTCCTCGACGGGGAGTTAATTAAGTCGAGGTCGGTCGCGTTAATGGATTCGCCGATGCGCTTAATCGCGGAATAATTTAGCGGCACGAAGCGGAAGGAAATTTGTCCGGAGCTTTCGCGACTCGCTCGGAGACAGATATCGTCGATGGAAAACTCGATTTTCCTCTCGTTTTGCCCGCTATGATTTCTCTCGGCTGACTATAAACGCGATATGCTGGCCGAGAATTCGAAGGTCTTGGACAGTTTGATCAGTTTATTGGTATACCAGCCGTACGGGGCCGTAAAGCTGGCGAAGATCAACAAGAAGACGAATTTATGGCGAAGACCGAGCAGGGAAAAAGGTAACCCCTCGTCTTTCGTTCTTGTAGCGACTAGGAAAATTGCTGGAAAGTTCGAACCGTTCGAATTTTAAGGCTCTTGCTTGATTTTTTTGCTCAAACTTATAACTATAAATTCTATATACGTGTACGTTATCGAGCATACGAGAGAATGCTTAACCAAGTACCAACGAGGCAGCTAAAAATAGTAAGCGAATACTTTGCCTCAAAACCTGAACGATCCGTCGAAAAAGAAATTACTCGTTAAATATTCGCGAATAAGAACGGCGAAGACACCTTTCGATACCTTCCTCGTAACTTTTCAAATAAAACTAAATCCCCGTTCGCTGATTCACTCCCCTAAATTTAACACCAACGTTCGGGGTTTTCCAATTACTCTCGTCGTTATTCGTTACTTAGAATTAGAAAAAACCGTACACAGAGGGAGATACGAGGGATGGAATTGCGATCGGAGAGTGAAAATTGAAAGCCACTGACTAGGTTGGTAGACTTCTGGATTTAGAGGGATCCCCACGGTGGTTAGAGCTGCCTACTTTACCAACCGATCGGGACGAGTTATTAAATTTTTAATGCGTCTAAGTTGGTACAGTGGGGAGTCCCGACAAGCCTCGTCCTCTCGTTCTCGCCCCCTACCACCTATTCTCTCTATCTCCTCCCCCTGTGAGCCACTCGAGCCGACGATTCAACCCCTCTCCGTTGAACGAGTATCGGAGTAACGGAGGGTCGTCCACCGAGGAAGTGAACACGAGGGTGAGCGAGAAAGGGGACCAACGAAGACCGTTGTGTGTTGTCTGTCGCAATAAATTTATGAATTGTTCCCAATTACACGGAAGCTCGTGGCCAATCGCGTTAACTCCCTCTTCGGCTAACGGAAATTCACCCTCGCCTTTTTCTGGCCACTTACCGACGCCGCGTAAACACGTCCGTGGGATTTACGAAGAGACCAAAGGAATTTATACGACGATTTCTCCATCTTTTCTGAGCATCTCGATCGAATGGAACCCTGCCGCGATCCTCCGATTCTTTATATCTTAATCTTACCTGCGCCTGTAATCGGACAAAGGGCTTACAACGTCTTAAGGAAATTTCTTTCTATCAGAGCATTTGAAACTTTCTATGAATCTTCCGTAGAATCTTTTGTCTGGAAATAAGCAACGCGCTCGGGATCGATCGGTTGCATATTAGTTGCCAGTCGGATATACCGTTCCGTTTGACTTGCTTCTCCAACATCATAGCGACAAATCGAAAAGTGATCGACCGGACGATATATAACGCGTCGGGAACGCTAATACTAAAGCGAGAAAGCATCAGGTATATTCTATTCGTTTTCTACCGAACGATGTCACGCTGTTGGTTCGTCCGCAGAAATTTATGGTCCTTTGCTTTTTACGGACCTCTCTCTCTCTCTCTCTCTCTCTCTCTCTCTCTCTCTCTCTCTCTCTCTCTGTCAACGAGTTCAAACAAAGGAGAGGACGGGACAGCCAGTTGTTTATTTGGACAAAAGAGCTGTATACGCGTATCTAATTAACAATGTCATGCAAGAGGAAGACGGTTTTCCTAACGATAAAGAAATACAATTGGACGAAAAAGCCGCGAAGGAACGTCGGATGGTTAACGATCGGTGGAAAAGCTACGGTAAATTATTTTCTTTTCCATGGGTTGGAGATGTCGGGGTCTTTTCGTCGAATTTTCGTCCAACGTTATTCCAGATTACAAACTCGTGACTCACGTAACTCGATAGACGGGAGATAGTTGGCTGATGACCGTGCGTTCTCATTAAACACTTGACGCGGTGTCAAGTGACATGGCTGTCAAGGATTGTTTGCATGTCGTGTGTCAGGCTGAACACCTTCGTGCAAAAATTCCGATTATTTTAACGAATGGATCGATGGTCGGTGTGCAGACTCCGCGGAGATGGTTTCACCGTTCCGGGAATTCCAGTAGATTGAAATACAGTGGAGCATCCCGTATCCAAACTGAATCTCTCTCTGATCTAATTCTAGTTCTACTAGCCGAACAGAATAGCTACTAGTAACAGATGCCTTCTCTCGCACTAAACTAACTTTACGTGTTGTTACACGTACGACGCGTGTCTCATATTTGCGATCGGAGAATTTACAAATATACGATGTACGAGAGACGCTACTGTGGAGACGCAAGTGGAAGCATTATTTTCGACGGTTTTCTCGGCGGATAGGCGCAACGCTATCGTTCTTCCCACGCAGGAATCTCAGTACTTAGGCGTACGACTGGCTACGCGAAAAATCACGTGTCGGAGGTGTGCTACGGCTGGCGAAGAATGACGTCAGCCGTCAGCAAGAGTGTCGTATGTCGTATAACTGCACACAAAATTTCATGGAAAGCCAGCGCCACACGATTCCCGACACTCGCGTTCCTCCGCGATTAAAGTTGTTCCAATTTCCGCTGGAAAACTCGCCGCGCCTCTGGAACGAGGTCGACGGTTATTCGGTGCTTCTCTCCGAACCGGTGAAAAGCGATGTCGGAGAAAAAGCTCGTCGGAGTGGGCGGGCCAGAACCGCTTCAGTCGATGAACGATGGAGAGAGCTCGGGAACGCGATTGATAGAGCGGGGCGGGGGGAGGGTCAGGCGTTTGGAAAAGCGGCGAAGTGGCCGTGGTTTTAATTGCAGTTTAACGAGCCTTTGATGAAAACGCGCATCGCGTAATGGTTAATCTTCGTTTGGCCGGGCCCCTGGAAATTTATTGTTCTCGACGATGATGGTACAAACCACTGTTAAATAACAATTACAACGCGACGAGGGAAAGCAGCCACCGAAATGCCCGTGTAACGTCAACCGGCGGTAATTTAACTGCCGCCTCCATAAACAATCGTAGCCAGAGCCATAATTATTATTGTACAGGTCGGGCCAGAGAGAGGCACATTGTATGCGCGCCACGCTGCGACAGTTAAATCGCCATCGTTAAATGTCCAGCTTTACGAGTGTCGTTGAATCGACGTTCTCTTCGTTATCGCTATAGTGGACTCCTCCCCTTCTCGCGTCCCTCCCCCTCCCCTTTTTTCTATTTTTTTTTCTTCCTCCGTTATCGAACTTGTGCGTCACCCGATGCGTGGGCACTTCCGGCCGCTGTGTCCGAGAATCGCGGAAGCGTTCCGCGAACGTGGCTTTAGAGATCGACCATATGTACCGTGTATCGTTACACCGATCGAAAGTCAGAGGGGGTAACTTCCGCTCGACGAGGGTGGCTTTTTCTCTTTTCCTAGCAATTAACACGTCCTGGTTCGGCAGGAAGTCGTCAGATCGATGCGTTAGATATTAACGCGTCGCGTAGAGGGGCAATCCACTCGCAGTGGAAAGGGAACGTACCTGCTCAGACGCATCGTCGACCGTCGAAACCAACGTTCGGGATATCGATGTTACGCTAGAACATTGTTTATCCGCTATTTCGTTTATGCGAACAAGTTAATGCTCACTGTCAGCTTCAGATACAACATCGTGTATGTAATCGTATCCGAGTTTCTATTATTCGAACTACGATCGAACGTAACTTGAGTTATACCTACGTATTTATGTAGGAACGCGTAGTCTCACTACCAATTTTAAATCGAACGGATCTTTGTAAATCAAATTTTTACCATATTGTCACAACACAATTTATCGTATAATTTCTTTCGATTTTCCGGCAAATTGTCCCCACATCCTCCGCATTCTCGCTTCATGAAACTAGGAGAAAGTCGCAATGACTGCTAATAAAAACGTAATCTAGAATCGGTTTTTTTTTTCTTCTTTTCTTTTTTCTTTTTTTTTCTTTTTTTCTGGAAAAAGTGAGCATAGGCGAACGCATGACTCGCGAGTCGACTTTGCTCATCGAATGGCAGTAATCTCGCGTCCTTGGCGGCATCGGGCCGACGACGATGATTTCTCTGTCCCTCGATTGCCCGATGTGGACTTTTTCCGTTATCCGGAAAATGCCCGTTACTTCCGGTTACCTCGATCGTCGCCACGCGCAATTAGCCTGTTCTACGCGTAATCATTTCCCTGTATGTCGTTTCTAATTAAAATTCCTTCGTTTTGTTTCAGGTAAGTGATCGAGTCGCAATCGCCGAGCATTTGGCTCTCTCGTTTGCTTTGTTCGAGCGGAGAACAGAGGAAAGTCAGTTGGATTGATTCGATGGTAAAAGGGGGAAGGGTGTTGATAAATAATAGGGGAAGAAAATGACTGGAATACGAAGGTAACGAAGAAAGAAAGGTACATTCCGTGGATATGACGAGGATCAAAGGAAACCTATAGAGCCGACGCAAGCGGAAAGCACGTGGGCAGTCGCTAACAATCGTAAACAGGCGTGCTTAATTCATTCAACTTTCTAGCACCGCGCCTACCTCTACCTAGCTGCCTGTCGCCCCGATATTTTCCACGTTCCCCGCGGAAATGTTTGTCATTCGCGTTTCATGCTGTTTCTTTATTCAGCTGCCGCGTAATATGCAACCATTTTATGTGTTTACCTAGCCGGATCGTTAATCTTTGACCGTGCCTCGTGAAACGATCTGTAAATCTCGTCCTAGAAATCGTACGACGAAATCGTCTACGCATCGGAAGACTCGTAAGTCCGACTTTTATAGTCGCGCGTCGATAAGATATTTATATCGTTCGTCCGTGACACAGGAAACGAGTTCATCCCTCTTTCTATCTGAATTCATTCGAACCTGCTAACCGAATCGTTTTTTAAATAGAAACTTGCGAGCTTCGTTACATTCGTGTGTACATTCATTGCTTCGGTACATTCGCGTGTTCTTTTCATCGTGTCGCAACTTCCCGGACGATGATAGGACCTTGACCTTTGAAGCTGCGAATCATCGATCGACGTGCCCCTATCGTTCGGTCGCTCAGAATTCAGGAAGAAACTTTCGCAATCGTTGAATCGTTGAATCGTTGAATCGTTGAATCGTGAATGTATTAACGGTACAGAAACACTGTTAGAGAGGAACGCCTTCTAATTGTACGAACCAGCTTATCTGCCGAAGGAATCTCCTTTTCCGGAGTGTCACGCCATATCGGTAAATTTCAGGGCCGTAGTTGGTCCCAATCAAATTCAGCAGGATCGTTGAATCGACCACGTGCTATTTTTTCGCCCGATCGTCGACGCCGTGGATCGCGTGGACCGTCCGAACCGACAAACCAGCTGCGAAGGATCGGAACTGGCAATTAAAGCTGGACGCGTGGTTCGGTTCTTACGGAGCACCTTGTTCGAACACCTTCTGAACATTGCACTGCCCGTCGATACAACGACGTCAAAACTTCCGCCGTATCTTAAAATTCAATATTGAACTTTGCACGGAATAATGAAACTCATTGTATGTATATTGGAAGGTGTCGTCGGCATTTGATACAATAAATGGGAGACCTGGGAAGGATAGTTTAGTGAATCATTCTCCTTTAATCGGTCGTTGTTTTAATTCGTTGATTAAAAATAATTACCGTCCGTGTTTATTTCGAGGGTCGACACGCGATTAGAATAGCGTGACGCGCGGCCGTAACTTGTTAACGAGCAAGCTTTACGCAACGAACGCATTGTTTGCGCTTTCATTTCGGCATACGGCGAACTTTGTAATTACATAAGGTATATCGATCGGTTTGGACGATTCGGCGAGAGTTATTCAGAGGCGGATCGCGTCTTTCATTCGTGGCCGATTGATTTCTAATTTCGTCGAATAGGGTCAGAAAAGGTGTCTACGTCAGTGCGGTCGTTTTGGTAGCGCGTTCTTCCGACCAGTTTTATTGGCACGTATAACCACGTTCCCAAAGGCGACACGCAGTCTGGGCCAATTTACTCTTCTCTGATTAATTCCTTCGCCGGCCGAACAAAAGGAGAACGGCCCGTTAGCCGATCCGCCGTTGTCTCTTCGTACTAGAACTTCGAGTTGCCAAGACTCTTTCGGACGACTTTCCGCTAAAACTCGTTAGTCTTATCAATCGCTGCTTTTAACTCTTACTGCGTAAACCTACGACGGCTCGCAAAAGTATTTCACGATAAACAATCCGGATATTGGTGAGTAGGTGAAACACTAAGAAGTCTCGTTCTGTAAGCTGTACTATCGTGACTACAAAAATTAGAGTTAGCGTAAAAATGAAACGCAGAAGCTGATCAAAGAAAACGCCTTACTAGACTGTAAGGATACGTTTCCGGAGCCACCGCGACAAAATATTATTTTATCCAGATACTCTGTATTTCTCGGATTGCTCTCGGTTATTTCCCCTTCCAAGAGAGCTGTCGCTGCCTGAAGAACGGCGTTACGTTGTCGACGGCGGCAGGCAGTCTGGCCAGTTTACTCTTCAGTGGCTAGTCCACCTCTCTTCTTAGTACAGCCGTCCTCCTCGCATCCGCTCTTTCTTTCTCTATCATCTATTTGCCGAGCCGCGTAGCACGATCGCCTCTCGGGGCCCCGTCCTTGTCGCGCACCTCTCAGGTACGCGAATCGTACCTGCACGCGCGTGCACTACACGTCGCTCGTGTACCTCCCTCGTTTCTCTTCTACTCCTCCGGAGTCCTTTAAAACCGGTACAGTACCGGTAGAAAGCATCGGCCCCGAACACTCCCTTCTTCGTCCTCTGCTTCCTGCGCGCTTTCTCGTGTCGTTTCTCGTGTCGTTTCTCGAGACCTTCGTCTTTATTCTCTGCCCTCCCCTCGTCCGTCTCTCGTCCGTCTCTCGTCCGTCTCTCGTCCGTCTCTCTCGGTGTCTCGGACGCTGCGGCGTTTTATCGTTTCCTCGTTTCGTCCCGAGGACGATATTTCACCCGAGCGAATCGAATCTGTCCGGAGATCGTCCGTGTCTCTTTCTCGGATCGCGAGCCGACACCGGAGAAGTTAATCCTCGCACGTACGATTTATTTTTTCGCAGCCGACTGGACGGAAACGCGCAATTTCGTTTCTAGCGAAATTATCTATCGGCTGTATAATATACTTTTTCTCGGGAAACCAATGTTAAGAAGGAAGCGAGAGAAAGTGCTGCTATAAATACGAAAGCGTAATTGTCCTTTATTAGCTTTGCTCGTGCCTCGCACGAGCATTTCCGTTAATGACTTTAGTTTCTTCTTACGTGTCTTTTCTGGATGTTCGTGGAAAAAAGAATTCCGTAGCTGGTAGGGTTCGAACGAGTTGCGTACAGTGCCGTGGCTCGTGGCACGGTGTAACACGAGCGTGTCGCGATTCGAAAGGGTACGTTGTCGCGAGCAAACATCGACGGATATCTAGGTGAAGGTGTACGATTAGGCATCTCGCGGACCGTGGCACGGGTAGGTACTAGTTTTCGTTGAGCAACCGCCAGTCGATTCTGGAGCGCGTTGGCTGCTCCATTACGCATGCCGATTCCCCCCCTCGCTCGCGTCCTGTCGTTTTCCACGCGAAATCCCGCGGACGATTTCCTAGCTGTCGCTAGCGTTACGTAAACGCTTGACTTTTTTTTCTCGATTTATAGATACCGGTATCGTGGGTTGCGATTCGTGGTACGAGCGATGTTGAAAAGATTCTACGATTCGAAATAAGAAGTCAACGATAACAAAGTTTCTTTTTTCTTTTTTTTTTTTTTTTTCTTTCTTTTGGTCCGTTTTGTGTCACAGAATCTGCCTTGATCGAAATTATGGTCATGAGTGATCGCAAATGATCGATGACTCGCGGCGGTATCTTATACGAGGAAGCAAGTACACACCATGGACATGATTCGATTCAAAGATATTGATATAAGTAACGTTTGAGAGGAAGAAAAAGAAAAAAAAGAAAAATAGGAAATGTCCCTAAAAATAGGAAAACGACAAGACCTTGGAGCGAAAGTACCTATACGTATATATAGAACTATTTGCTAGCGTTATTCTACCAATATCCAGGAACTAGTCAATTTTCCAAGTAACAACAAATATAAAGAAATATAACGTCATACCGATCTAGTCAGTCAAATTCGTGAAAAGAATAAAAATTTGCGAGTCTCGTTTACACAGCTGTTTCGATCAAGGTTGCTTTCACTGATTGGCTATTTAAAGATAGGAAAACACGTCGATTCGGTGATAAAATATTCCGCGAGGTTTTAGAAAAAAAAGATAAAGCGACGATTTCGACGTGAGGTTTTTACGCGAGGTTGATCGACGTCGATATTTTTGGCTATCCAGCGGCCTCCTTCGTTTCACCGATATTTGACAGGTTGCTTGGACTTGCACTGGCCTGTGCATTCGCTTTCCTACCTGTTGCACGTCGGCCTGGCCAGTTTTTCCTCGGGTTTACCTCCCCCGGATGCCGTGACCCGCTCGACGCCGCGGGGGTGGTAATGCGTGCTCGTGTTTTTTCCCCCCAAGACTACTAAATTTCTATATAATTTCCAGCCTCTATCGAAACTCTAAATCAGAAGGAATATTCGAACAATTAAAAACCAGTCACCGTTACACAAACCCGATTCTCTTTCTTTCTTAGACGATTCCCTATTCTCGGAACTGACCAAGAGCTAACTCGTCATTCGGATAACAATTTCTTTACTACGAGAGATGTAAAATTTGTAACATTTTTGTCGCCGATAAATTCTATCGTATTCGCGTTCGCGAAAACTAAATTTTAATTACACGTACACGATTATAGAGATTGGTCTGGATATGGAAAAATCTGACGGTCGCAACGGCCCGGTTAAATCGTGCTAGTGCAGTGGTAGAGTAAGAATCTTGTAGCTTTGTTTCGTTTTCGTAGAAGAATGCGTGAATAAGACGGTAGTTTCTGTCTCGAGAAGAATCGATTCCCCGACGCACGGAAGTCGGGACAAAAGAGCCGATTCACCGGTGGCGGCCTCCTTCCTAATCCTCACAAAGCGCCTCACGTCGCCACGAAGTCGAAGTTTACTTTTCGTGCTCAAACATAACTCCGGGCCTTTCGGAAGTGGGGGGTTAAACACACATAATCCACCGTTTTCCGCCGTAACTCGTAACTCCCGCTCGTATTTTCTCTCGTTCCTCTCTTTCTCGGTCCCCTCTGCCCCCGGACTTCGTTCCATCCAGGGTCCCTCGCGGTCCCTCCGCTCCGTGAACGAACTATTTCTGTAGCTCCGTGCGCGCCACGCGGCAACGAGAGATGCAACGATGCACGCGAGCACTTTCGAACTGACGAACGCGAGTATGTGCGACCGTGTTTCAACGGGAACGCCTCGACTTTGCTCCTTCGAAGAATTTTAATCCCTCGATGGTTCGATATACGATGGTTCGTTGATCGACTCGTCGTTTCTTCTTAACATCCGCAGTTTACAATTTTTCTGATTTACCGTTATGAACCAATTGCAGCCTCGGTCTCGCCGATCCGGCGAATCCTAATTCGTCAAAGATCGGATCATCGTCTACTCTCCGTATCGGTAATTTGGCTATTCTCGTCGTACAACGTTGGAAAAATTTCAGTTGGGTTTTTCTAGTCTATGTCGGACTGGGAATGCCCGAGGTACTTGACCTCTGGTAAAAACGGGAAGAAACAGGCGATTAAGATATCGCGATTAATGCCCGCGCGGAACGGGAGGGAGCAGATAGCTTGCAGCAAACAACGCCCGCCTCGATGAATCAATATACACTTCTGTTTTTGACGATGCCCAGTGCGGTCCGGAATAAATCTCGCTGTTGGAGCGAGTCCCTTTTCTTCCTCGGAACACTGGAACGTCTCTGTTGATCCGCCGTCGCGTCGACGAAGAAAAGAACCGGCAATGAGCGGAACGCTTTCGTCTCGCGCGCGACAAGGCTAAGCTCGCGACCACCCACTCTCTCTTTCCGTGATCGTTCTAGGAAATCCTGACGCTTTATAGGAACGAATAATAGCATCCTGAGTATCGCAAAACGATAACGACGAAGATTTGCAAAACAATTCATGGGTAGAACGATTACGCGAGGATTCGATAGAAAATTCTTCGGTGATCGGCGATCAGACACGGCGCACATCGTCCTTCCGCTTAGTTTCTTTTCATCTACGCCGTTGGTATCGGATTATGACATAGAAAATCGTTCTTCCATCCGCTAGCGCGTCTTCTTGGTAGAATAATCAACAAACTCGTGGCTTTTTTAACGCATTTGTAGAACTTTGTTCGTCTCGTTACCATGTGGATAGGTACCGATAGGTTTGTAACTTGCGATCCGCAAAAGTTCGCCAATAGTATTAGTTCGATCTACGTGTGCAAGACACATCATCGGTCAAATCTTAACCGCAGAGATCTCACGATTCCTTGGATCTCTCGATGTTTGGAAAATTTTAATCCGTCGGATCTCTCGAGTTCCATCCCGTGACTATTTCTCTCTATGGAACAGCGTAAGAAGGAACATGACCGTAAAATTGTTATCGACGTTCGGCCAAGTTGGAGAAACTGTATGTGGCGCGGCGAGCGTAGCGGTGCAACGGACGCGTGTAAACGGGACGACGAGAGTACAGTCTAGGGCCGAGAGGAGAGCGAGAGAGGGCACACGAGTGCGTCTACATGCACGGAACAAGCACGTTCTCGTGGAGGGGTAACGCTGGACCCAGGCTCCGTGTGGCGCGTAGCTTATGAGCCGAGTAACAAAACCAGTCGTCTCTGTACTGGCTGACCAGCTGCCCGTCGCTTCTTGCCTTCTAATCCTCTGGCGATTGTTTTCGCTTCGATCCTCGCGACGATTCGTCCACTCGCTCGCGAAATCGCACTCGGATATACCGTTGCGCGGCTCAATCCCTAATTTAAAGCGATTCGTTCGATCGACGTCGGAACTTGAATCGTTCTTC
The DNA here is from genome assembly GCA_014737365.1 of Bombus soroeensis. NCBI lineage: Eukaryota > Metazoa > Arthropoda > Insecta > Hymenoptera > Apidae > Bombus > Bombus soroeensis. The sequence continues at coordinate 1,447,099 of JACXIL010000192.1, forward strand.
GTGAAATATCGTCCAGATTCGTAAAAATTTCCAACTTTTTTAAAAGTGATGCATCTTGGCGCAGAGCAGGCCGAGAAGAAAGAGATTTTAAAATGGAACGATTTTATCGGAAACACGGTTTTCGTAGTTCGTGAGACGCTTCGCGATCTTTTACATTCTGTGAAATTGTGTTCTCGAAGAATAGGGGCGCACAAATCGAACCAAAGTGAGAAGTACATCCACCTTCTGTAAAATTCAAGGCTAGAACTATAAATACGCGGCCAGTAAAAGGAAAGAAAATTGCGTAGCGCGATAGGATCCACGAGGGAACAGCGAGATTAGTCGTCATTGGGAAGCTCGAGGAACGGGGTTGCGATACGCGGTGTGTTAACGCGCTCGTGAAAGTCTCGTGCGGCGAAGTGCGCAGAAACGCGAGTGTAAACGCATTGTTCAAAAATAGTCGGCGTGGTGGAGGGCCGCGGAGGCTGCGATTCGACGAAAGTCTCGAGCGATTCGAAGAATCCAAATTAAAGGGAACTCGGGAGAGGCACTCGCGGTTTCGCAAACTTTCCTCGCTGATTAATGATCGTCGTTGGGCGCGCGGCGAGCTTAACCGAGTAACGCGAGAAGAAGCGAACGGAGAAACGCGTCGCCTGCGATTCCAGCGATCGTAGTTGCACCTCCGTGCAGCGATAAATCGAATTAAACGTTGAGATCCTCTCGAGAGAAAGACAAGCGCGCAGAGGATGTCTCGTCCTACGCGAGATTGTTTATCCTCGCGTTGCACACGCCGGATACGAATTTATCTCACGATTTTGCACGATTTTCTCTAATACCATTGGCCGCGTGAATAGCTTGTCCCGAGAAGCTTTCGCAGCGCGTTCGAATCGAAAGAATCGATCGATACAACATCGATCGGAGCGAGCAAGGGTTCAGCGAATCCATCGGCTCTGACGAGCCAAACAACCATGTTAAATACGACGTTGAATTCGTGTCAAAGAGACGAGCGATCGGTCGACTGTCGATCCTGTTGGCTGGATCGCGATCAACGATAAGGACCAGGGGACGACTCCTCTACAAATCTACTACTCGTATCTCGATTCTCTGCGAAAAATTCAATATGGATCGTAGCTTGAAAAACAACGCGGACTTCAAGATGAACCAGCAGAATTTTAAACTGAGCGATTTCGGGATCAAAATGGAGCCGTGTTACGCGATCGAGCAGCGCAGGACCGCCTCGAGGTACGCTCAAATCGCCACTGTCCAGTCGCAGCAGATGCAAATGAGAACTGGAAGACTCGGTTCAGGAAACAACGGTTCGAGTCCCCTTCGAGTCGGCTGCAATCTTTCCCAGTTACCGTCCAACTGCTCCGCGTTAACGTGCAACAGTCAGCCACGAAGGAGTCCGAATCGATCGCAGAACGTATCCGGGGATCGATTTCAAGCCGCCAGCCCGAACAACCTGTCCGGGAATGTGTTACAGCCGACCGTCTCCTCGGTCCCATCTCCCGGCTATTGGAACCAGTATGGCGGACAGGAGAGCGGGGTAAACGTCTTAGTAGAGTCGTTTTGCGGAGAATAGCTGGCGCGATGATGTTGCGCGATTTGTCAGGAAACTGTTCGCCTTCGGTCATGCGTGTAATCGACCGTTCAAGCTTTGAAATATCTCTCATCTACGAACATCGTGCCTTCGGATCGTCTTCGCGTCGCTCGCCAATTCCTACGAATTTTCCATTCGAGTTCTGCTTCCAATCGGATTCTAAACTTGCGGTGCGCGCAACTGTGCAGGATTAGAAAGAAGACGAGTTTGACAGAATAGACGATGTAAAAGGCGCCACTTTGCCTGCTCATCGGACGACACAGTCGACTCGTTAGAGTTAAGGTTAACCCGATCAAATTCGTACTCTTTTCGTCCGCCTTTTATCCAACTCTACATACGATGGATGTGACAATTTTACGATAACCGGTATCGAAGAAAAGTCTCGCGTGGCACAAGACCGGCTGATTAGTCGCGGACTGCCTAGGACCGGTTTCGTACTCGTACGTGACTTCCAGCCGACTCGAATCTTTTATTGCACATACCACGTTCTCAGCGTGCACTTGCCGTCGTTTATTCGCGGGGAGATCCAGCGTTGAGCCTGTTGGAAGGGTAGGGATGTCGTTTTTAAGGGTCTCGATGATGTCATACCTACTGTTCTAGCCTGCAATATTCTACATCTAGATTACACCGTGGTCGTATCGCGGTGACTTTTAAACCTACGATTATTCAACGTTACCTTTTAACGATATTAAATCGCGGATTTTTGTGCGAGTTGGTAATTTTGAGGATGTAATTAAAAGGATAACGTGCAAGTAAAAATGCGCGTTTCACCTACCAATTATGGTAAAAGGCACTACGCTTTGGATACTTTATATATCTTTCTCACATATTAGATGCGTTCCGTGGAATTTTGCATTTTCAGATTTCCTACAAACGCGCGAAAATCACGATAGTCGTTCGTGTCTGAAAGTGCTAACGAAATTTTGAAAGTTTCTGTGGCGAGTGCTTGGAATACTTTGGCCAGCCATGGGTATATTTCGAAAGAATTTCAAAGCGGATTTCGTGGCAGGAAGCGGCTCGCAGTAGGAGCTTTAGCCTCGACCTAACCTGATGTGCCGCCACTCGTATCTAATGTTTGTCTCTCCACGTGGAGTCGTATTCACGACGCGTTTCGCTCGTCCAGCTAATTAGTATGTGCCGTGGTGGCACGTATTAGGTGGCGGTCACACTTGCATACGAAAGACGCGCGCACACAAGGCACCTCGTTCACCGGTGCTCTGTCGACAACGAAAAAATCGCTCGCTGGAATTTGAAGAATCTTCGCACACCGTCCCACTCGTTCTCAGTTTTCTTCGTTCCCACCTTCTCCAGACGTTTGTGATACCCCGCGTTTTGCATTCTAGAGAACCCCTTTCACCGAGCTTGGCCGAGAAAGTTTACTCGAGTAGAAACATTTAGACAATCGGGAAATACGTTTCTCTTCAGATTAATTAAATTATAAGGCATCGCTCGTAGCCCGTTGAAAAATATTTGTCTTGGCTGGCGTAGACACGTCATCCAGCCGTTCTACTTCGATCGAAAAAGCCACAAACTTCTCCCATAGGAGTACAGATTCTTTTTATTTAACTCGTCGTTCTATAGCTAACAAAGATAATCAAAGTTGCGCGAAACCGTGGATGGAACGCACGTATCGATCAGAGAAGGCTAGCTAACTCGTCGATTACCATTTCTCCGAACGTAACAGACTTTTTACTTCGAAATCTTTTATTCCTTTACCTATTCTCCTGCCTATTAAAATGAGATTACATTTTACCATCGCAAAGAAACCGGCCACGACAAAACTAACAAAAATTGATTCGTCTTTATGAACTTCCGATGATGAATTCCACGGTTATAGCAGTTTCTATTTAAAAGACGGTTAATCCGGTTAAAGATAGTTAATTGATAATCGTAGTTATTAACGCGTGTATTCGTCGTTAGAGATGAATAAATACGAGTAGTACTCTGGAGAAATGGCGATTGAACGTGCGTCGGTACTAGATAATTATATTTATTAGTTGGCGAGATCGTTAAAGTGCCTTTGATCCTCGTGTGTACCACTGTCGTGTACGTCGGTCGTCCAGCTCTGACTGTGAATAAGATTTATATCTCTTAAGATAGCTTCTTTCCTTGCCCCGCCCCTCCATCTTGATTTTTCTGGTAAATCGGCGATGGTAACGCGGATCGAAAAATACGACGGATTTATTACCCTGGTAATTCCTCGAACGTTAAAATCGCTCCAGCCGCGAATTAGTTCCCGGAAAAGTGACGCTTCTGAAACGCGTCGACGATATAATTCCCGAATCGTTGAAAGATTCGAGAACGTAAAAATAATTGCAGATAAAATAGTTAAAATTGTACTTTAATTAATTGTTAAACCGATGGGACGATACTTTTAATCCTGCTACGGTCTTCGTTCTTTTATCGGCACAATTTTATTCTCTTTAACAGGCAACAAGATCTTTAACGTCCGAAGAAAATGTTTATCGCACACCACGTCAACGACGATTTTTTCGTTCGTACTTGTAAATTTGTTAACGATAGAGGAGTTCGGTTGCTCCTAAAGCGAATCGAGAAACGCATCGATCCAACTTCTTACGAAAATCTCTGCTTACGTCGGTATAATTTTCAACTCGGCAATTATTATGGAGCGCGATTGTGGTAATAAGACGCGATTATGAAGAAAAAAAAAAAACGGAATGAAATATTCCGGATCGGGCGTGGTGCACGTCCCACACTGTAGAGTCTCGGCCTGTCTCTCGCCTTTCTATCCTCTGCTCGCAACGTTCTAGCCACGTACTCTAATCGGTATCGGCATCTCTCGATTGTCTCGACTCGAGTCGTTAAAATATCAAGCACGTTTTTTTTTTTTTTTCTATCGCCTGGAAATGAGCTATGAATTTTTCACGGCATACCGAACACGTTTCCTCGTCGCTGGATGGAAAAACTTGCTCATTAAGCGTCTATATTGAACGAATCGTCTCTTGGATCGGGAATACATCCGCACGAAATATCCTTTTTTTTTTTTTATGAAACTTTGTTGTCGTGGTCACAATTACGAAACGTTTTCCACGAAAATGTGGTCGATGAAAAACTCGCGTTCGTTCAGTGAAAACGTAGGCTATTATTCACGTTCCACTCCACAAAATGACGGAAAACGATCTCTTCGCGACCTGTCGATCGACTTGACAGTACCGATGAGCAGATAGGATCGGTTGGAAAAGAGCTCGCGAAGATCGAATACGTCGCAAGTACAACGAACAATCGCTCTAAGCTACGAGTAAGAAGAACTTTTAATTGCGCGTAACGATATCTCAAATATTATCGAGGACGGATTGAAACAATAAGGATAACAATACCGAGGAAATAAACGTAATTTTTTATTCTTTGCGGTCGGTGGAGTCGAGCGGAGAATAAATTTTCGTGGAACCGGTGGCCCGGAGAAAAGTTAAATAGGGGTGGAAAAGTGGGCGGGTGGAAGCCCGGAGCCTGAAGGGAATCGCTTTATTTTCAAGGAAAAAGTTCTCCCTTTGAGACTGGCGAAAAAGGACGGGGTCCGGTCTTCTGCCGAGAGCGAGAACGCGATAAGCGATCGTTCGGTATTCCGCGCGCGCGGTGACGAGAGAGGAAAGTTCCTCGGCGCGGAGCGTATATCGACGCGAGCGGAACTGCATGCCTCTTGTAATTCTGCGCGGCCGTCGTCTTTTATGCAGACTTAAATCACATTCTCGAGGAATGAGTCGACCCTTCTCCTCGGAAGAGGAGAAACGCTCGCGTTTGGTCGATTCTACCGGGTGATTCGATTCCGAGTTCTGCTACTATGTACCTAGGCAGCTGGTCGACAACGACGCGACGCGACGCGACGCGACGCGACGCGACGCGACGGGACGGGACGCGACGCGACGCGACCAGGCGAGACTCGCTCGACTCCTTATCGATTTGATCCTTTTGCGGGAGGCTGACTTTACATGGATTTCAATCGCATTCTGATTCAGTGAGTCAATCTCTGGAACCAAGAAAGAAACTCTCTCGTATCGACAAATACGTTTGCCAGTGTTGCGTTGCCAGTCATTTTTATAGCCAGGAAGAAAACCGCGGCCCGTTTAAGTTCGGTGAGATATTTACTGGGAAATTGATTCGAGCGGAACACGAATTGCGTTGCGTGGTGAATCGTATTTTCGTGCCAAGCGAGCACTAATTTAGCATCCGAACGAAACTTCGTTCGCCGCGGGCCAGGCTTACCATGAGTTAAGCTCATTGTAACCTAGATTCGCCGTAGACGAGGATCCACCGTGTAGATCGTTCCTGTCTACGTCTACCTCGTGGATATTAGGCGTTCCGTATCGCGTTCGAGGTAATAGTTTAGATTCCGCCGTAGCCCAATTTCTCCATAAACCAACCTCGTCAACCGATCAGATATAGGCCAATCTAGATTTCCTATAATTTTGACGCGGGCCACGCGTGCGGGTTGCCTTATAATCTAGCACTGCGACAATCGGATTCTGCGTAGTCCACGTAACCCGTAACTTATACCTACGACCGTCTACCCACTGTGTAATATAGGTTTAGTATAATCTAGGTTCTAGGTAATCTAGCCCTACCTTTACAACGTAGGACACTGTGTAGCGCGACGTTTCCGATAACGTTGCTAGATGCGTATTTATCGTAAGTTGGATTTAGAATAACGCTCGAACCGCGTAATCCGCATTTCCAGCAACGTAAAGAAGTCGCGTACACGTATCTCGCACTCAAAATTTTGCTCGACAGTCTCTCGATGCCTTCGCGGCCAAAGTCGTTACGTTTTACCTTGTTACGCGTTTGCTGGCCTGACACGGCGTTAGAAACACCAGTGGTTAAGTATACCAACCAGTAGCACAATGTTATCGCAATCGGTACTTTTGAAGAAAACGAAAGAAACGAATAATCTACTCGTACGTGTGTATTTAATACCGAGAACAAACGAAAGGCAGAAGTTGGAAGTGTAAGAGTGATTAACGACTTTCTTCTTTTATTCTTTTTTTCCTCGAAAGTATTAGCGAGATACCGTGAATGTAAGCGAGAAGACGCGTGTTAATCGAGGCCTGGACGCTTCACTCGTTAAAAACCGATCACGTAGGCCATATCAGCCAACTAATTGTTGATTATGCAGCCGTTTGTCTTGGCTCTCGCTATATACGCGATAACGATACGCCTAATAAATAATGTAGACGTCGTGGATCTCTAGTCTCTTTTCACGTGCTGCGCTGCTAGCCGAGGCACCCATTCGGAATTACATATGCACACCTGCGCTGTGTGTTCGGAACGTTGTAAACCGACGTATACCTTACGCCCGTGGCGGTTGTATTGGTACCGTTGCCACCGGATCCTCCATCCCGTGTAAACGGCCTTAAGCCTCTTACGTCAGGTTTCCACGAGTGGGTACGCCTGATAATTACCAATTAGTGGGTGCCAATTAAAACGGGAAGCTTTCGATCGTACCGCTCTCGCGATCCTCCAACGCCCTTCTTCTCCTTTATCGTCAAGATTTACTCGTCGCGATGAATTTTACCACTCTCCCCTCTTTATCCCCCTGCCCCTTTCCCCTCCTTCTCTTTCTCTCTTTCTTTGAACTCCTGTTTACCACGCGTATCGTCGTCGACGCAAGTGGCTCCTTTGTTTGGGCTACCAACTCGGGATTTACTGTGAAACCGTTTAGTCATCCATTGGCTACAGATGCAGAAAAATCTCACGCGGTACGATGTAATTTCACGAGAAATGCCGATCCTTTCTTTCCACGGAGGAAATGATAGAGTCTCGCCGTTTTTACCGCAATGTACGAATCCATGATTCGATGCGTCTCTCTTTAAAATATTAAACGGACCGATAGTACGCGTATATTGTACACGTTGCATTTCGCAATCATAGTGCATCCTATCGAAAATATAAACATTCAGGATGTTCGCGAGTGAATATACAAAACTGCGAGTAGGAAAATATTAGAATTAATTGTTAAACATTCTACAGATAGATAGTCGATATTCGTCAGAGTTAAAGTTAAGTTTATGTCAGCGTCAGCACAACAACCGATCAGATGTCGGATGGAATAACGTCTACTAATGAAATCTCAAATATTAGATGGCATTGTATCTCGTGTTTTGCAAAACCGAGGCTCCCTCCGTTTCCGCCTCTTCTTGCCGCAATTTCTTTCTACGATACGATAAAAGCGATTCTGCGAAATCGGAGCCGCAGAACGCAGCCAGGCCAGATACCGAATCGCCTTCGTTAAGGAGTGTAAAGTTCGATACTCGGTCTCGAATCCCATTCTCTCGTCTTCCCGTCGTGCCTGCAATTAAAATTATGCAAAACATCGAAACGCGAAGAAGAAATAGAGGTATACTCGACGAAGAGGAAGAAAAAAGGGGAAGGAAAAGAAGGCTGTCTCGATTTCTATTCGTCGCGGATGTTCGAAATGGCACAACCGGAAGTCGTCCTGTGTCAGAACATGCCTATTCCATCTACGGGTATTTCCTTTATGGCTGGCCGTTCCCTCCGCCATGGGAACCCATCGGGACCTCGTTCTACACGAATCGAAGAAACGTAAATTCAGAAAAAGAAAATACGGCAATTACCACGACGTTCTATCGTTCCCACGTTCTTTTACCAACCAACGTCGCAACGTCGTGTCAAATTTTTATCCTTTTCACCACGGTCCACCGAAACGTGGCAAAAGAGAGCGTCTTGATTGATTTTCGTTTTGGATTTCGTTGTCCGTTGTCCGTTATCCGTTTCGCTTTCGAAGGATTTCGGCGGTAATATGCTCTGCGTGACACGAGCGATTCGCGTAGAAGCAAACAATTTCATAAAGGGGTGCGTGCACGGGCAAGCTCGTTAGAAATTATCCAACATCCATCTGTGACACCGCGGTCGTTAGATTTAAAGACCGTTGCATCCAGCTTTTTTTTACAAATCGCCTGGCATTAATCTCTTTGGTTTGCGAGCAGCTAATGCGGAGGAAAGACGGATGAACGTTTTCGTCGATAAGACTCGTCGTTGTTTCTTCGCGTGTGCGTTCGGGTTTACGTGTGGGAGAAAAAAAAAAGCTGAGAAAAAGGGAATCTGCGGTACCAGGTGTCCAAGAGCCCTCCATTAAAATTTAATTAAATCGATAAACAGATACGTTATCGCGCACGTTATCTATTGACTGCAATTAACCAAGTAGAAGACGCAAACTTGTTGCTTCTACGCCGCCGGTAGACAATTTAGAGGGACAACCTCCCCGAAGATACGAAAAATTAGAAGAAAAGATAAAGGAAACGGTGATAAGCGCCGTTTACACAGCTCATACGTCGATCGTAGGAATCGTTTTATCGTTTCAATCGCATGCAGGTAGAACCGAACTAATAAAAATATGTTAGAATGCTGCTGGTAGAAAAATTCTCACGGGACGTTGGGGGACACCTGCTTTCGTATATTTGCCTCTCGATAGGAAATAGCCCCGTTGTCAGTGCGGCAATTAATAAGGGAATAATCGACGATCCATTATACTAGAGGCGACTCTTCGCTACGCACAGTCCTCTCCTTCCGCTTTTAAACTCATTTCCGCCCACGTGTAGTCGATCGAAGACGTCCGACGCTCCAAGACCATGTTAATAAATTATCGTTTTAAATGTATTTCTTATCGTATAGAATGAAGTTTCTTGGAATTCCTTTTGACCTGGCCTTAACATTGTATGCACGGTATATTTTGCGAAAGTACTCGAACGTTTATCGCATTGAGATTAATCGACTGTTTAAATACTTTCGTGATTTTTACGAAATATACCCGTACTTGCCCTAAACCTGTAGCTTGTGGCTCCTATGTACATTTTCAGATATCTTTTTCAAGCTTCACCAACACGATCGTGATACTCGTGCCTCGTTACAGCGCTAATAAAATTTCAGAACGTTTCTTTATAACGCACATAATATATCCATAAAATGTTTCTACAAGTGTTGGAATATTTCCTTAAGCTACCGTAGTTAGGTTTCGCGAAACGTTTCGTGAGAAGGACTATTACGTTCGGGGAATTTTCAAAAATTTCTCTGACAAAATTTCCCCGTAATTTTCAACGACACGTCGGACGATGACGTAACGGACGCGATATCTCGTGGAAAACTAGAGAATGATTTCTAAGACGACGAAATAGCCGCTATGAGAACGTGAGACGAACATCACGTGCTCAATTTTCCGAAGACGTCACGTAACACGCGTAGCTTGCCCCGTACCAGCGACCCTTCTGTCCTATTTCAAACCTTCGGAAGCTAATTTCCCTGACAGAGACGTTTCCGTTCGTTTCCCCTCCTTTTTCATCCTGGCCGCAAGCCGGGGAACAAGAGAACTAAATCAATGTAGGACATTTATATTGGCTGGAAATCGCTGACTCTCGCCACTATGGACACCCACCGGGACATATTAAGATTTCTGATCCGGCTTGCCGGCCGTCCGACATTTTTATTATTGCGTGTCCACCGAACCACCCCCGCGAACCTGAGAAATAAAACGTGAATTATTGGCCACGCGGTGTCTTCTCTCTCGCCGTGGTCGATCCGACTTCCACTTTTCGCCTCTATCGTCGCTTCGTCGGTTTTTCCATCGAACCATAACACGACAGAGTAAAGTTAGCGTTATTCGAGCCAAGTTGAGTAATTCACCTGGTAATTCGCTAAATTCGGTTATGCGTCATTTTTGAGCGATCTGTATTTGAAAATGGAGTATTTGGCTGGTTTTTAGCGACGCGATAAACGATAAAACACGTCCCGTAGATTGACAGCTTCGCGTAGACTCATCGCCTTTTCTACTCAGGCTCCGGGAATGTAACGTTTAAGATACTCATCAAGAGATCTTTTCCATGTACGTGTCTCGATACGATCGAAAATGGACGAAGAAATGGAATTGCGAGAGAGAGAGAGAGAGAGAGAGAGAGAGAGAGAGAGAGAGAAGACAGAGAACCAGTGTCGAACGCCTATGCACGAAAGCCACCGGTGTCAAAGCAATTCATTTAAATTAATAGGTCCAGAGGCCGCGCGTTTATCGCGCGATTAGTAGCAGCTTTTTTTTCATGTCCCCACCCAGGGTGGGTGTTCGTATTTGTACTCTCGTTATCGACTGCTGTCACGATAAACCCGATGCTTTTATCGCCTACAATTATATGCCCCGTTCCTCCCTCGCGAGATATCGATGCGTTCTGAACGCTAGCTCTCCAAGATCTTTTGTTCTTAGAACTCCATAGATTTCGCGTCGCATTTTTCGCTTTTCAAACTATCACGTCGTCGAGCCTAAGGAAAAAATAGTTACCTCGTCATCTCTGCAATTTGCTGCCTTGACTCTTCAATATCGTTCCGAAGCAAACGAACCTAGACGTTTATTGGTTGATATGGTGCAATTATGCAAATTCGCCTTCGAACGAAGTGAGAACTCTTGATAACCCGCGTTATCAAAAGGACGGATCTAAACGCATCTTAGCTTCTTGGTAGCAAAGCGTGTTCCGCTATTGGTTCCTATCGGCCCCACTACCCTCTCGGTCAATCGGCGCGCTGACGCGTAGTCAGCTCGCTCGCAGTCTCGCGTAGGCCTTCGCGTGGTCGGTGTCGAGTTGTTTCTTTCTTTCCTTCTTTCCCGCCTCTTCTCGCCGCTTCCGAGAACGTTTTCACTAAGTTACGTTAACGAGTCGTAAACGGAGAACGCGTATCCACGTTTCTTACAAATATAATTATTTATATACTTTCCGGGAATATGCGGAAACGGCGACAAGATTTATTTCACAGCGTGTCGTCAACAGCGTGTTAAACACACGCCAGGCGTTCGAACGAAAGCGGTGATTAAAGCCGAAGATCTTAAAACGAGAGTGTACTAATTGTAAATCGCTTTCTCCTTGGCGTGGAGCGCGTGCGTCCGAGTTTCCCCGAGTCCCTTTGAGGAATTTTCGCGAGAAATTTCGCAAGTTGCAAGAAGGCGGAAGTTGCCAGGATTCTTTCGCGGAGCCCCAGGAACCGCCGTTAAATTCGGCCTAAACGGCCATAGTCCTCGCGTTAGACCGAAACTTGTCTGTCCCTCTCGTTTTGTCGCGCTTTCGGTGGCACCAGGTGGAGTAGTAGGTGGTGGCAAAGTGGAGGGGCGCGAAGGAGAGAGAAGAAGCAGGGACAAAAGTTTTCGGCGGAACGGCGGCGGGAGAGGAGAGAAGCTTTCGCCGGGAGAATAAGGGAAGCGGCGTGGAATATTTTAACATATATCACGCTGAAATTGGGACGAGGGTATGCTGCCGCGAATCTCTCCTTCTGCGCCACTTTCCACCACCGTGCGAGCCCTCGCTGGCAAATCGCCGGTTCCCCGCTACGCCGCCGTTATGTTGTCCCATCGCGCGATTTGACTTGCTTTCGAGAGGCTCCCACCATCCCTGACGATATGTTTGTCTACCCTGCTGACTACGGCAGCTACAGAATGGTAAGGGATGGAACGCGAATGATTTTCGGGTCTGGCGTATCTTACTAGCAGCAAAATGTATTTGCACGCCACCATTGTATCTGTTATAGCATTCACGTACCAATTAATTACGTCCAAGTACAGTGACTACCTATAAGCCTTTTACGTACTAATCGATTATTTAATCGACTATATTAAACTTCGTATTCTCTAGTAGTACGCACTATCCCTATCACGCGACTATAGAAATTTCATACTACGAAAGTACAATGTCGAAGCTGATAAAAATACGCTTCATTGAATAAACAAGGGCGTGTGCAAATACTTCTTCTAGCCTGTACCAACCCACCCTTACCCTTTTTCTTTTCTTTATTAATCCTTAAAATATATCATCGAATGGAGTCGCGTGTGTACGCCGTCGCATTTGAATCCGGTATATTTCTTTGCGTTCGAAAAATCGACGAAACAAAGGAAATTCCAGTAAATTAAATTACTCGATATTAGATGAAAAGTGGGAAAGTTATCTATCGTTGATAATAATTATAAGTACCGTTGTAGTTCTCTATTTAATGTTTGAAATTATCCCTAGCTTGGGGACGCTGAAGAATTCTTTTCCAAGAGCGATGGTTAAAGTTTCGACAATAACCTACTTATTACGAACTTCTAATTTAGTTTCTACTAACTATTCGTAAGAATATGTCGAGCTATAATCGGCACATAACGCGAGTCAGAGGATGAATTATATTTTAACGAGTGTATTTCCCAACAATCCCTCTGTGCTTTTTCTTCAAAATTGATAATCTCTATCGTTGTTTTCGTTGCAGTATGGCTCGGATGAATTCGGTCAGGACTCTCCACGATACACCTCCCCCAAAGCTGCGGCCCTCTACGCAGATCCCTATTATATCGGTAAGTTATCCAGTCTTTTCTTTCCTACCTTAATAAATATCATAAGTTTCACGATAGGAAAGAATAACGCGATATAACGGTAGTCGAGTCGCAAGAATACAGACTCGACGTTAACTTGAAATTCAAGCGGGAAAAAGTATTACGAACAAAAAGGAAAAGTCGTTCCATCCTCGTTACCGTGTTCTCTTAAATTGGTATCGATCGTGAGTCGAAAATCTAGGCCGCTCGTTACCGGACACAACTAAAAGCAACATCGAGCTGGTTCCGTTGGATCGATCGATCGATCGATCGATCGGTCGTTGTCTAACGATCGGCCGAGGCCTGGATCCAGCCTATCGGTTCTCCCTCGTTCGTGTACACGTACACGTTGATCCAGCGTGCACGCATCTATATCAGTTGGAAATCGCGTAACGATTCGTACGAACGATAAAAGGGACTTTACGATCGCAGTAATATTCAACTGTTTAGCGCTGGCTCGTAAAATTCGCCGCTCTGCCTGTCGCGCGTAAAAACAATAACAATTTCTCTTTATTTGTTCGAACAGCGGCGTGTCCAACTCGTTCCGCGCTGAAATTCGCGGCTACGCGGGACGAGAGGAAAAAGTCGCCCGTGGAAAAGCCGCGACGGCGCGTTTCGCCAGTCAATTTTATACGATGCCGCGCGCTAGCGAAATGTCGTGCAACGCGATTAATTCCGCCACGTTTTTTCGGTTTTCGACCGAATCGTATTTCTCTCTTCTCGTATTTCTCCTCCAGAGAATTTCGTAACTTCGAGGAAGATAAGAAAGAATCGTTAACGAAATACGCGATTTCTCGTCCCAATTTTATGCTAATTATCTTTCTTCCTTTCTTTTTTTTCTTTTTTTTCGTTTTTAAAGTTGTTTCCTCGGTTGGAAAGAATATGTGACTTATCGTGTTCTTCTTCTTCTGTGTTCTACAGTTTTCTCAAATCGTAAAAGATCTTTCCTCGCGACTAACTTGAAAGCTTAAGGCATAAGTGAAAAGTTCAAGGTCCGTAACAGAGTTAATGCGCGGAATCTCTCTCTCTCTCTCTCTCTCTTCCATTTTCTCTTCCAGTCGCTGTCAACGTTATCATTCGCGATCCTGACTGCGCTCTATTTAACCGCGGATCCTGATATTTTCGAAACCAAGTCAGAAAATTTACAAACACGTCACCCAGCTCGAGATTAACGAAGGCAAGCATCCGCGCGTAATTCACCGATCGATACGAGAGTTTTGTTCTGGGTTCTATAAATTCCACGAAGTCTTGCGAAATTCGAAGAATCGTTTCGCCGTTACCCGCGGTATTTTTCGAGGCAGTTCTTCTCTCCGAGAGAGAAAGCCGGGAAGGTCGTCGAGCGCATCCGAAGTTTCCCGGATGGATTACCGAGGCGGTAAATCAATAAGATCGGTAAAGTTTCCGAGTAAAGTTGTTATTAAAGATCAGAGGGTAAGGAGGCTCGTTGGCCGGCTTCTCGAATACGTTCTCGGCTCGTGACACCCGGTAAGCGAGCGGAATACCTTATAAATGGGGAGGAGAAGGGCGAACGAAAAAGTTTTATCAGACATCGAATGCCAGTAGTTGGTAGGAACGGACGAGTAGTTTGGCTTAGTTTCAGTTCCCTCGTCGTGGAAACTCTGGCCACGGAATTATATCAAGCAAAAGTATCAAGAAATACGTTCCCGAAGCTTATTGCTGTTGTTTTCAACTGAAATAATGGCCCGTGTCGCCGTGCCGCCTATTGCCCTTTCTAACGGGTGTTCAAAGACGACCAACAAGTTCCATCATCTGATAAAAAATCTCGTTCAGTTCTTCTCTTCATCGAACAACATTTTCTTTTTCGAGTCAGGAAATTCAATTTCGTAGAACCTTCGATTTAAGAGAATTTCAAGTTTACGTGATTTTCATCCTGACAATTAAAAGAACAGATATAAAGATTTCTCTTGAGAATAGCATAGGGACGCTCGGCGTACTTACCTGTTGGTCTCGTACAAGTGTAACCTCGTACTGGCGTGGTAAGTGGTGAAAATTATTACCAGAAAACCGATTAGTCGATGATATTGACTTTTGAGTAAGAAAAAATTATCGTATACGGGTTTACGGTTGCGTCGTGCATCGACTGCAGTCACAGTACAGTCGTGTTTTAAACTCTTTTCGCAAATAAGGAGTGTAATGTTCGCGATTCGGTTTCCGGGCAAGCGAAATAGCGAGCGAATCGTTTGCATCCGCACGTTTTCGACCTCGCTCGTGGTAATGCAACAAATAGTAGCACGTGGCGTTCAGTGTCCAGGGCATGTCGCGCATGTGCTCGAATAATGTTCCTCGTCTAATCAGATTAAAAGACACGTATATAGAGCTGGAATGAAACTCCGTGGAAAAAATACGGCTCTACATATAGTTCATTATTCACGATAGAAATATTACTACAAAGGTGGACACGCGTATCGGACGAAAGGTTCATAACGCGTAGTACGTTTTTTCTCACACGTGCTTTTTTTTTATATGCCAAAGGGTTATTTAAATCCCGTAAACGAATAAATCGACAAAATACTCTGGCCCGTAGCTTACTTGTAAACGATTGTGTTTTCTTTGTGTTTTAGATGGGAACGCTGCAGGAACGGGTCCAGGAGACCCATGGACGGGAGGTGGCGGCGGTGTCCAGCCTCCGTACAGCGGCTACGCACCCCCTCACCTGGCCCAACCAGCCTATCCCATGCACCTACCCCACGACCCCATGGTAAGCAACTCCTTTCTTCTCTACGTGCTTTTCTTTCTCTCGCTCGTACGCGCGTCGTTCTCGTTCGTCGATCAATCACGCGTGACTGCGCTCGTTTCTTCGGACTTGACATCCCGGCAACTTCACGATAGACACGGGAGGAAGTTCCCCCAAAAATTCTGTCGTTGGTCGACCAGCTGACGACCGATTCGTCGTTAGAAGATTAAAATCTTGGAGCCTAATCTTCGCCCTTTCGAAGATCGATGCCTCTCGAAAAACTAAGCTGTTCCTTCGTTTACTCGAGAAAAAGAATCCTCGCGGTTGCGCTTCGTACTTGTTAATAACGCCGTCGCGTCACGAATTTCTTGGCTCTGCAACTTTCCGGAATGTTCGCCGATATATTTTCATCGCGGAGGTCGCGAAACGAGGGAAAACTTGCCGGTGAAAAATTGCAATCTCCCGGGTTAGGCGTTCCGCTGCAGCGCCATAAATTCAGCCGGTTCGCAGCCATTTTTCCAATTCCTCTCCTTCGAAGACGTTCGAAGACGTTCGAAGACGTTCGACTCGTTCGACATCGTCAGAGTGAAGACTAGCCTATCGACGCTGACCTTAATCCTTTACATCCAACGTGATCTAGATCTTAGAAGAGCGACGCGGACGCCGAACTTTTGTTTCGTTCTCTTCTGCTTTCCGTTCGATCTCGGAGTCATCGATCACCACGTCGCCCGGATACTCTGCCGATTCGTTGGCCAGATCCAAAGTGGTTGAGAAACACTGTTGACAGTGCTCCGTGTACTCGCAGCAACGTCAAATGACTCACTGGCTTCTATATATAGAACGACTCTCCCGCTACTCGGTGTTTCTAGTCAAGTGCAGCCTTCGTTTGATTTACGCCGTTCATGGTTACCACGAAATCCTCCTGTTCGCGGCACCCCGGATTCTCCTCCCACGTTCCTCTGCCTCCTTCGAACCCGTTCAACGCATCGACTCTCCACGAGTCTCTAATTGGTCCCGGACTCGAATCGAATTCGAATGGAGATGAGGGCTTCTAAGATTATCGCGTGCCATCTTTAGCTACTTTTGATCGCTGAAACGGCTGCGAGATAGTTCGGTAGAATTCGTCGACAGGCACGAAAGAAGCATCCTAAAACGGGTCGTCGAATATGCACGAACGTTTTACAAAGACGCACTCGATGCGTTCACGCGAGTCGAGACACATCTCCGGCCGAAAGGTTAAACATTTACGATGCCGGTTTAACGATCCCTGTTTCCAAGAATCTGTCCCCCGCAGCAACGAAGCAACCCTTTGGTCGAAGGTCGGGTTGTTCACCACGTTTCCCAGTTCTCGATGGCCTGCTGGTGGACGTCGACGAGCACAGGAGAAACACGAGAGAGCGATACTCGCCGTTAGTTATCGCCTCGTTCTTTCCTTCGTATAGCGAACAATTAACGGCGTTTCTCGGTCGTGAAATTGAGGGAGGGTCGCGTGCAAACTCCCTCTAATTTGTTGATAAATACGCTTCGTTGTTGAGCCGGGGACGATGACTTAAAATTAGACGTTTTACGAGCGAGCTTCGGTAGGTGCGAGCGAGGGCTACGCGCCACTAAGCGTATCCGATATCAAAGCTGTTCTGGTCCGGCACCATACCATTATGTACCAGACTTGGATTCGAAAGGTCTAACAACCATTCCTCGTCTCGTACAATTCTTGGAGATGTCTTTGTCCCTGCCGTCTGCGACGATTATTTGCAACGGTTTGTAACGATGGCGGTTCGTCTGGCAAATTTTCCACGTTTCAACGGAATACTTTCTGTAATCTATATAATTGAATTTAATAATAAATTTAATAATTGCAGGCATACTCGGCCATGTCACCGAACGGAGAACCGGCGGCGCCAATTCTGGGTTCGGCGGTGACCAGTGCAGCCTCGCTGCCACCAATGTCGACATTCCGGGGTAGCGGCGCAGTTGCGGCAAATAGTGGAACCGGTGCACCATCCCCGGCATCGTTGCAATATAGTCATAGTCCTGGTGCACCGACTACCGCACCCACCGCCCCCAACTCTGCACCCACGACGAACCGGCAACCTGCTACGGGGGACAACCTCGGCATTTCTATCTCGGTACTATACAGAGCTGTAAAGAAAACTAACAGTACTTCGTTCGCGCCATTTCTTCGGGCTTTGCAATTAGTAAATGTGACCGTTTCTAAGTCATAAAAAGATAGAGAGAGAGAGAGAGAGAAAGAAGTAGGCTACAAACGAAAATGCATGCGAGATCGAAGCGGGCTCTCTCGCCTCCTTTGCAACTTTGCGCAGCGCCTGTTGTAATAGAAAAATCTGTTTAACCTGCCCTTTCTATTGTTTTCAAGCAGATTAACCCCACGAACCAATCAGTATCGAGTTATAGCAGCAACCCATCCACACCAGTCAGTTCGCCACCACCCTTGACTGGTTCAGCGCCAGGCTGGGTACCAGGTGCTGCACCAGTTTCTCCACATTTCACGGCGGATCCCAACCGTGGAACCATTCACATGGTATGCATCAAAGCTTCGCTGTTAACAGTTTCCTTTTTTTTTCTTTTTTTTTTTCAATTTGTTTCTTTCGAATATACTTATCTACCATTATTTCGCCCGACACTTCCAACGAGACGAATTTGATTGTTTGTTGGAGAAACACACGCTCGGTCCCGAGTTTATTGGTGAACTAGATTTCAACGTGGATCTCGTTGGAAAGTGACGGGTGCATCTCTGAACGCAGACACGCTTCATCACCGTTTCGACGCGCTTTAGAAACAGGTCAAGGACGTTCGTAACAGAAACCTCTCGTGCTCGTTCACTTCTCTTACGATATTTTATCGTCTGCACTATGGTGACTCGTTGAGAGTACACCCGTTGTTACACGCACTGACTTTATTTCTGCTCGGGGGAGGATCGGAATGCTTCAATCGAGAGCATTAGAACAGAGACAACGAGCGAATTAAGAAAGTCACTTTTATTTTTCTTTTTTCTTCTTTATTTTTTTTATTATCTTTTTATTTTTTTTATTTTTATTTTTTTTTTTTTTTCGTTGTTAGATTCTGCCCTCCGTTGCGCACTTTTGAATATTCGCACAAAGTAGCATGCACTCGACGCACCGACAATTCATCTCGCGTGTTTTGTCCACGTTGCAGACCACTTTATTATCCTCCCCCTGTTCAGTTATATTCAAGTCGATCATCTGGCATATGTCATTTTTACATATTACTTTTTTTCTTTTTGACCTTCATTTATCCCTTTTGTTTGTTGTGAACGCTGTGTTGACTTGGTTGTTCTCTTTTTTTTTTTGGTTTTGTTGTTGCGTTGGTGTTGTGTGTGAAGCCGGCGCCTGAACAGCAGAGGCTAGACGATGCCATCGGCTTTCTTCGCGACCATGCCGAGGTGAGGACTGCCGATTTTTAGTTTTTTTTTTCTCCCCCTTCTTGTTTGTTCTTGTTTCTGATCCTCTCTCACCAACTCATTCGTAACACACCACTTTTGTGCATGAACTTCGACACACGGTACGGAATTTGCGACGAGCGAACGACACACCGCGAATATCGACGTTTGTTCTAACGAATGTGACGTTCCCAGCGAGACATCGCGTACTTCTTTCTTACTTGCATATTAATCACGAGTCACGTTAATTCTCACATTGTTTAAACAATTTCTTATTAATAAAAAGTGATGAAATTTGCACTGTGAGAATTAATGGCATGTCGAATTTCCGTCACTCTCATCAGTTTCCATCACATCGACTTTTAAACAGAATCCTGTCTCATTTCATACACACGCTTTCCATCATCTTGGAAGTATGTTTAATCTGTACCACTGTACCAGCGTCAGAGATACCTTGTCGATACGTTGAATTTAACGATCGAGCGATTCGCGTTGTATCATTGACACTGGCATCTTTGGTGATTCGAAAGAAATGTCAAACAGCCGTGTAATCGAGTCGAATTTCGGATATTCTGTTGGTACAGGGTACGCGGATGGAGGAACGACTGGACGATGCCATAAACGTGTTGAGGAATCACGCGGAGAGCCAATTAGGTCTTCATTTGGGTCCCGTTGCTCCACACGGTTCCATCTATTCCCACACATCACCACCTCAACTAGACCATTTGGTAAGATTTCTATCCTTCCAAGCAATTGAGGAAATTTTTGGAAAAAGGTTACAACACCCATAAGACACGTGGCTAGTCGAGCAAATTTCGTTGAAAATTGTACTTCTATGTTTTTTAATATCAGCTACCGTCACCACTTTGAGTCGATGATTGAAATGGATCTTGAAGAATTTCTATTCCTTTTCTAATATATTCACGAAATAAATGAAAATTTCGTGGTAATTGAACATAAATCGATACTTTATAAGAATTCAGTTATTTAATTAGAAAATACACTTGGCATCTACTTAACCAGATTATCGACAGATATTTATACAAACTTATATCCTTAACACAATCATACCAAGCAGAAATTTGCTTCGTTTGGTAAATATTACAACAGTTATACCATCACCGGTATTTAATATATATTTTTGCGTGTCATTATACGTATTTTGTGCATTTTGGTACTTTTAAGTCTCTCGCAACTGCATAAAAATTCGTAGCCTATATACAGAACGTTAAAAATATATTTATAAGAAGCAATTCTAGGAGAATGAAGAAGGGTGTTATTTTTCAAATTGTGCAGGATTTCGATTCGACGTTCCATTTCTCCATAGATATAAAGGTTGTTTCTTAAAAAGTTCCTCAGTTCGTATTTATTCAAAAAACACGTCGAAATGAAGTGAATAATGATCTCTTGTCCACAGACGAGTCCTCATCCTGCGGTAACAGTAACGCAACCTCAGGGCTCCTACTCTGGTCTGACGCCCACACCGGACACAGACGGTTCCATCAAAATCGAAAGGTTACCTGTGACGAATGCCAGTAAGTTTCAACTTATCCTGCCCTCCAATTTTTCACTTTCCAAGAGCTTCGTGGAATAGAGATAAATGAGAAAGATTGGTTTAATGAGGTAGGAAAAAGTGTTCGTTTAAAGATGGCGAAAGACAAGTGTCAACGAGCCTTGACAATAGCTAATCGGAATGGCTGCGTTGTTCTATTCTCGGCGTCGCATCATCGGATAAATGCTTTTTTCCCACGAGTTACAGTGCAATGACGAGAGAGAGAGAGAGAGAGAGAGAGAGAGAGAGAGGGGGGAGGAGAGGAGAGGAGGAGAGGAGGAGTACCCAGGTGTTCTACGTTAGAGTTAGAGCCCGATAAGGAAACATTAGATAAATCGCGCGAATGCATCGTGGTCGTGCCTTTATTCTTCTCGGAGACCTCTGTCTCCGGCATTGTGTCTTCGTTGCTCTTTGTTTCTGTTTCTGTCATGCGTTCCTCTTACCGGTGAACGTTCGTAATCCTTCTCTCGGTGCTCGCCTAATGCAATGCACAAGTTCTCCAAGGGTCCTTTACGAAGAAACGCTCTTTTCTCCATCGACGACCATTTTTGGCGATTGGAATTCGGAGCGCACGATCAGCATTCTCTTTCTGGTTACATGGAACTTCGTACAATCGTCTTTCCAATTGCTTCTTTTTCCTTTGCTTTTTTCATTCCTTCTCACTTTTTTTTTTTTTTTTTTTTTGTTACTCTTTCGACGAGAGGAAAAAGACGTTGGTGATGCTTTCACCGGCCTCATCGATAGAGAGCAGCATAGCAGTGTCTCGGCCGTGTTTCCGGGGAAAAACGCAGTCGCGGACCTTTGCACACAATCACGGAACTGATTTATCTAGCGCGATTCTCGGCGACTTTCATAGAAACGCAGCGCACGAGTTAAATACATTCGCGAAACGCAGCGAATTGTCAGGCGAGTGCAGCGTTTAAGGAGATGGTTGAATCAGTGTATCGAGCGTGCACGTAAAGCGCTTCCTGCTCGTAATTGGACACTTTTCACGGTTTCGTGACTAAGCGGTCTGTCCAAAGCTCGAGTATAATATCGGGAACCTGGTATCGCCGTATACAGCGAAGGTCATCATACTTCCGGGTGAGTTCTGGCTGCATTTTTTCCACCGTTCTTGTGGCTCGACAATACGTGGATCGATCTCTTGACAATTGAAACGGTTTCATTCAACGTCAACGTTGAGTTGATGAATGAGAAGGATTTCATAGGACAAGTAAATGCGAGTTTTCTCTATTTCACGAATGCTGGATGATGCAGAGGAGAGGGTAGGGATATCAGGTATATTTATATCGATCTAGTTTCAAACAAAAAAAAAAAAAAAAGACAAAGAAAGCGAAGTTGGCAAAAATTGTATCACATATGCAATTACTGTAATTTTAATAAAAGAACAGCAAGAGGTCAATAGCTGCCGTGGAGGGCATTGTGATTGAACAGCACGCGAAAAGAACGCGATGAATCCATTTTTCTTCAGCGCTCGATAAGATTGTTGGGAAAGGAACGACTTCTTATATTCGGAAATTTTATAAGCTTCCCAATAATACCATGCAATTTCGTAAACAATCAAGCGAAGAATCATTGTGAAATGTTTAGTAGGGTGTAAAACTACACGCGGAGACCACAGGGATAAACACGATAAATCCTACTTCTGATGAAAAGGTGGAAACAACCAGTAAGACCCAAAGGCATAAACATTTAAAAAATATCTGATATATCCGCGAAAACGTATATTTAGTCTCGAAAGCAAATAAAAAGGAAGATTTAGAATTATGAGATTGGTTAACAGCATGTGGAATTTAAAAATTATCGTCACGTAATTTGCCGTACTTCTTTTTCCTATGGTCTTCGTATTTAGCCCTGCAACGAAATAAAATTCTATCTACTTGCTCCTACTTGCTAACGTGGAATCGTTTATTTTCTTATCGTGTTCCGCGCCTGTGGTCTTCGGCTATAATCTCTAATAATTGATTTCTAAACATCTTTATAGATATCGAAATTATGCAGCGATCAAGATGTTAGTATCTTCGAATTAGCGTCTTAGCGTGAAATAGATGTAAACCTTAGTATCTCATATACCAGCCCTCTCCTCTATTATGATACTATGACTGTGTTTTTGGAAATGTAAATTGACGGTATTAATAATGAGCAGAATACGTCTCTTTAGAAAAGAGAAAGGACCCGCCGGACAGTAGCGGCGGCGAGACAAAACCTTCGAGCAGCGAACTTGCAGCAGCGGGTGTGATCTCTACGTCTCAAGGAAAAGGGACGAAGAGATCGCGTAGATAGTAAGTATGTCTTGGATGTGTACACTTGTCTGAGATTGAGGCGCAACGATATCGATCATAGAACGACAGTAGTGAAACATCGAGCCGAGTAGAGGCAATCAGTCGTGATCAGATCTTGATCCGAACGCAGCTTTACCATGCCGAATATATTTTTTAGTAGAAAAAGACCTGTCCATTCTACGAAGAGAAATTGCGCATTTTATAACAAAGTATAGAAGCGGTAATAGATTGCAAGTTCGAGATGGTAACGCTGTGATGGACTAATAATTATTTATCAATCGACGATACGCCAACGAGTGGCCGATCTCTCGTTGTTCTCGTGCAATGTAGACTTGTAACTAATCGATTATATTCAAACAACCGTTGTTCGAGTGCTGACGAAGACTGCGACGATCCCAGCACCAAAGCGGTGCGCGAAAAGGAACGTCGCCAGGCCAACAACGTGCGTGAAAGGTTAGTGAACACGCGCAGTAAGCCTTCCCGTTGTTATTTCCTCCATGTTCTTCCTTCCATTCATCCAGAATCCTCTGTTTGCATCCTGTACCCTCCTCTCGTATGCATGCCCCAAATCAAATAAAAGGAAAGAGAAAAAAGAAAGAAGTAAAAGAACACGCAGTTGTAATTATCAAGATCTCGATGGCATGCTTACGCTCTTTCCAACGCAAGGCCCGTATTCTAGCGTGACAATTAAAATGTTTCTGGTTAAGGACAGAAATGATACGAGATCAGGCGAAAGATCCACAGTTCTCGTGCTCGCCTCTCAATCAGTTTCATTTTAATTCAGCTGCGATTCGGTCCCCCCCCCAGGCATGCTATCTATCAATCACCTTTTCTTTTTTTTTCTTTTTTTTTTTTTAGATCAAAGCACATTTCTACGCTCTGCATTATTACTTGAACGTTGTTGCATCGAGTTCTACGCTCTTTATATCGTATCATCTATCGGGAATCCTTCTGTTGCATTGTTATAAATGATTTCTCGTACGACTTGGACAAAAGTAACGAACAAAGATCCTCTTGTGTATAATGCAGATTCGTTTCTTTCAGAATCGACATCGTTCGAAGATCACCCTTTTTCCTTTCAATCTCTATCCTGGTGATCACACACTGGTACCATCCTTTCCTTAGAAATCATCTGATTCTAAATGTTCTAGGTAACAGCACGAACTCAGCTCTGCGCGTTAAATCCGCGTCTTTCTCTCCGCGCGATTCTTTACCACTGGTTTGTTCTCTGTGCAAAGAATACGGGCCTTCGAGAATGGAAACCTGATTTCTGTCCATAACCACAAGTCGATCAGATAGCTCTGCGCGTGTTCAGCCAACAAAATCGTTTCGTATCGCAGTCGTATAGATTCGTCTGAGAAATCAAGAATTGAGATTTCTTCGTAGAAATTATTTTTCTTCATTTTCGATCGTTCTGTCGGTATCAGTTTTTCCTGGCCAATTGAAAATCATCGATTTCACTGCTGTCGAAATCATGCGCTCGATCTAGGACACAATGTTTCGCCCACGTCAGGTGATTAATTGAGTATTGTTATTGCGCAACTGTTGTTCGAGCGCCGAGGACGAGGACGATGATCCCGACGTGAAGGCGCAAAGGGAGAAAGAGAGGCGGCAGGCTAATAATGCTAGGGAAAGGTAAGAGAATCGACGAAATTGTGCAGTGAATTCCTCGTGAAATATCGCGTCAAGCGATCCGAGGACAGTTTGGCCCGTATTCTATGTATATGTGAAGCAAAAAAGCGATCGTAATACCGTGTTCGGTTCGTGAACCAAAGTTTTCCGTGTGGACCTTCCGAATAGTCAGGCTCTCGTGCTATTATGTAGAAAAATGTGTGTCCTTTTAGAAATGATTCTCTTGCGTCTTCTTTTCTCACTGGTTTAAAGATTCCGGCTACAACAACGATAAATTTTATTGTAGAGAGAGAAACTTTAACCGAATGGTCAACCCTTAAAGGCAATCGTGAGTGAAATTTCATTCCATGCGTATTTTCTTTGAATATTCGATTATTTCCCAATAAAATACTATCGCAGCGTAACGCACAATCGCTGTGAATGGTAACGTTTTAACTTTTTATCGAACGTTGAGTGTAATGATAACGACAATAATAATAATACTACGATTGATTTTATTGGTTTTGTCAAAAAATACAAAAGATGACATTTCCTGTAACGATAGCTTTTGAGAACAAGCTATTTGTTAATGATATCGATTTCAATGTCGAACGTAAAGCGGAAATACGTATAGGAATAAAAATACTTCAGCGCGTTTGCCAAGGGTTGACGCATTGTGGTTTACGCAATGTTACTAGACAGACACGACAGAAATCATTCTCAAAAGAAAAAGTACTAATGTCGAAGTTTAGCGTTGCATTACGAGATAACTGGTGTGTTATAATCGAGATTCGTTCCTTTAGGATACGTATCAGAGATATAAACGAGGCTTTGAAGGAACTTGGTAGAATGTGTATGACACATCTAAAGACAGACAAACCTCAGACGAAACTCGGTATCCTCAACATGGCTGTCGAAGTGATCATGACGTTGGAACAGCAAGTTAGAGGTAGGTTCAGGGAGTTCGAGATTACTAGAAGAAAAGAGAGAAAGCAAGATTCAAGCGAATTTCTTTCGATGTTGCAGAGCGAAACCTGAATCCAAAGGCAGCGTGCTTGAAGAGGAGGGAAGAAGAGAAGGCAGAGGATGGACCTCACCCTCATCCTCTTCCCCACGCGCATTCTCAGCGACTGTTCTCCGCGATGCCTGTAAATATTTTTTCATTAAGCATCAAGGTGGTACACTACTCCGACAGGTTCACAATGTTGAATTATGAAAGTTTTCTTAAACTATATATGTAGATACTTGAACGCTATATATATATAATACATATACGTAGAATGATTTTTCCATCTTGTCATCATTTAGAAAAAAGATTTCTAAATTTTTTAATTTTCAAATGCTTCAGAGTATGTACCCTCTTATAAGATAAGAATAATAGACGAAGAAATAACATATACTAATTGCAAAATTTATTCTATTTCAGGGCCCACCACCGCCACTTCAAAACCATACGACGCAGCCACAGTAGCACATCCTGTGTTAAGGGGTAGATACACTGGCTCACGGAATTTGAACACTTAGCATAGAAAATATTTATGTTTATACTGTGTGTGATATATAGAATATTTCGAAATTTCACTAGCACTGTGATGAGGCCCGACTGTCATGATTACGTCGATCAAATTCGAGGTCAATTTGAAAATGTGTCTACTAGTTACAAGATATTCATTGCAGATATGTATTTAATAAAAAATTATCATACTGCTTGGATAGTATATGAGAAGGACTATGTATGGTCCCACCGAAGATATTGGAGTTTATTAAAATAATGAATAATTCATTGTTTACTTACTTTTATGATCTTTGCGAAATATATACTTGTACTAAATATCTTGTAATTTCTGTCTCTCTCTCTCTCTCTCTCTATCTATCTATCTCTCTCTATCTATCTATCTATCTATCTATCTATCCATCTATCTATCTATCTATCTATTTATCTATCTTTATCTTTATCTTTATCTCTATCTCTATCTATTTATCTATATATTCAGATTCGTTTCAAACTTTACCGACGTAACCATGATAGTCGGATCTTGTTACAGTGCTAATAAAATCTCAAAATGTTTCGTATAATACACATAGTACATTCATGAAAGGTATCTACGAATGTTGGAATACTTTCGTGAGCCTGTGTGCGGTTTCACCTCTCTATACCCCCTCCCTCTCCCCGAAGGCGGCTTCAAATTATTTTTATAAATAGCGAGAAAACAAAGGAATATGGTTCCTCTTTTTCGAGATGTAAGAAAAAACTTGTAGCGTGGTCGAGATTTTATTGAAACGATCGATGCCTGCTATTGGTACACCCCGGCTCTTGTTGAAGTTGCCCACTTTTTTGTGTATTGTAAACTATCGTATAAAGCACAAGTGCAAGGTTTCAGTAAAAATGCAGTATGTATAGGTAAACGATAGGGAAAATAAGGAAGGGAGCGAAAGAAAGAAAGAAATGCACGGATCATCTCTACCCATCGAACGTGGAAAAAAGTTCAAACATATCTCTCGCATAATTGTATATATACAGCAGTAACGTACGCCTAATCAATTACTTTATTATGATGATTATTATTATTTTTATTATTATTACTATTATTATTTTTATTATTATTATCGCCATCAATATGGCGATGGTTATTATTATTATTATTATTATTATTGACACGATAACGATTTTATTATTATTATTATTATTATTATTAATAATAATTATTATTATAATAATTATCGATTGATGATCGCCGAGGAAATCCTTCGTGAGAGTTAAAGGGGACATTTTTGTTTTTGAACAAAAATATAGCTCAACTCACAATGTGTACCCAGTTGCCATGTATTTTAATTTATTTAGACTCTTAAATAAATTTTATTGAATAAAAAAAGAAACAAATATGAAGAAAAGTACTGCAGCAAGAAATAAAGCAACCAACAATGACACTTATTGTCGTGAGTGCCTGTGCTTTGCTCCGTCTCTTTTTGTTCTTCGCTCTTTTTTTCTTCTTCTTTCTTCTTTTTTTTTTTCAGTTCTCTTAAAGACAAAAAGTTGTCTCCGCCGTCTCTCTGGCTACCATGTCCGGCCGTACACGATCAATCAACCTCTCCTAGAACATATCACGCGTATCACACAGCTATATTTTTCTTCAAAGGCATATCTGATGTTTCGCACGGTCCTAGAGCAAAATTTGTTACGCACGTCTCGTTCTCCTTGCTTTATTAGTATTCGTCTCTCGCTGTTCTCCTGGATCTGACAGACGATAGTACTTTCTCATTTCTCTTGTTATTTTCGTCATTCTTCTTTTAACGAAGTACCATCGCGCGAATGAAAGCGACAAAGGAGGAGCTACTGCCGTGATTAAATAAATATAAGATAGGACCAGGACCGTCGAAACAAACTGCGATGAATGTCGATTCGTAACGTCGCAGATATGCACAAGTTCTTGATCAGAGAATCGTGCCCAACCAGATCGAGATAACTCGCACAACCTCGCTTTAACTTCTAATTGAAATTTCAAGTCGCGCGACGCCGCGAATATTATCTTCGGAAGAAAGAAAGGGGAAGCAAACAGGAGTCAAAAAAGAAATGTGGAAAAGCTAAAATCAGAGATGCGTAGGAGAATCAAAATGTACATTATACTACGATAGGAGATCGACGGCGATTCATGGGAGATAAACTAGGCACGAGAACACGCATAAACAGATGCGATCACGCACTTATATTCGCGATGGTAATCATGTAAAATAATAACGACAATAAATAGCTCGTAAGCCCGTCTAAGCTAGGCACACCTGTCGATGATAGTCTTAGATAGTCGAAATGAAAAGGTAAAAGGCGAAGAGAGTGCGCAATACGGTTCCAATAGAAATCGAGGATCGTCGTAAGGTCTCTCATCGCGCAGAAAACTGCGCCAAACGTAATTCGCCTGATTTTCGATCGTCATGATATCGATTGCGTTTCACCCTCTGCCCGAAATTGCTCTTTAGTTCACTTCTTCGTGTATACTTGTTTCTATTTCTCTAGCCTTTCTTTCCCGTCTTCAATCAAGCGAAATCTACAAGGTCGTACTGTTATGATCGAACGATCCATCGAAACAATTGCATCGATCGTTTAAAGTTCAGTCGTGTAATCACGAATTTGAAAGTTCCTCGTGTACGAACTTTGAAATTGGTGAAACGACTTGGATCGATGCAATCGTTCTCCATCGATCGTCTATTGATCGTTGCACTAAGCAAACCAGGGAAAAGAAAAGGAAGGAGAAAAGAGTAGAAAAGAAAGCGTTTCGTTCTTGAAGTACGACGTACGAAGAGCTGGTAGGATTATTAATTAGTAATAATTGCGCGATCAAACGGCGATGAATCTTCTTGTTTGCCACAGATACGATTGTCGACAAGTGAAATCACACGTGTATATTAGATATTACGGACATTATTGTATGATATGTAATTAAAGGAGAAACGTACGCAGGTCTGGCGTGGCTAGTTCACGTGACACACCACCGGGCCTTAGGAGGATAAACTACTTTTCCGACATGCATGCGATTGTTAACAAAAATCAAGCGCGTCTCTATTAACATCGATGAAGCACGAGTTGAATATTATGCATATATTGAAAGAAAGAGAGAGAGAGAGAGAGAGAGAGAGAGAGAGAGAGAGAGAGAGAGGGAGAATGTGGAAGAAAGAAACGAAAGAAAGAGAGCGAAAAAGAGAGTATGCGTGTGTGTGAGTTAGAAGAAGAAAGAGTGTGTATCGAGAGTATTTCGTTTGAGAAAGAAAAAAAATGTATAATTATCACTAGTAATTATTATTATCACTAATAATATAATAAATGTGCCATTTTTTCCATAATCAAGGTGTTACCTGATTGCGGCTTCTTCGTTATTTTTTGTTTTACTTTCATTTTTTCTTTTTCTTTTTTTCTTCTTTTTTTCTTTTTTTTTTTTTTTTTTTTTTTTTTTTTTTTTTTTTTTTTTTTTTTTTTTTTTTTTTTTTTTTTTTTTTTTTTTTTTTTTTTTTTTTTTTTTTTTTTTTTTTTTTTTTTTTTTTTTTTTTTTTTTTTGACCTATACGCTGGTCTTTTTCTTTCATCGCTTGACATGTTTTTTTTCTTTCTCATTCGAGCTTTCGTTTGTACATTATACACACTCCCAGTATTAGACGGCACACAAATCATTAAATCTTTGCTAGTTTCTTTTTTGTCATTTTATATTTTTTCGTTTATATTTCGTTTCTACTTGAATAATCAATCACTCGCCTATTTTTGCATAGATACGAGAACATATATATGTATAATGTATGTAGATACATTTAACTGTTAAGACATAGTTTTAACCGGACTAGTATATAGTATTAACCATCCAGCTGTAAAAGCTGTACAAATGTCGGCAACCTGCAGAGGTTTGTAATACAGATCTTCAACGTTTTCAGAAAGTCTGAGTTCTAGTGACCCTTCTTTCTTTTTCTTCTTTTCTCACCATTGAACGTGATCTCCGATGAACGTGCATAATTCACTTACCGCCTAAATGTTATTGTGTTTATCCCTCATTGTCTTGTCGGTAACGAGACTTAATGATTTCTACTGAGCAGAATTCTATTAACTTCCGACCTCTGTGTTTACGTCATGAAATAACTAAACGATCTTAGGAATGAAAGGGATATGCAAGGAAAAATCAAATCACTCGTAGACTTTTAATATAAAATGAACGTCGTAGTGTAAATAGATATTACATCATCGTCCAGGTAATATTTTAATGGAGAAAAGAAACTCGAAAAGATATCGTTCGAATACGTTCGTTCCTATTCACACGATCACTCGACACCATTGTCTTGAATCACATGTCGCAAAATACATTTGCGATATTCTTATAAAATTTCCAATACCGAATCGTTAATACACACGGTAGTCGATGTTCAAAATACATTCTCAAGTAGAATCAAAGTTTAAATTAATCATGGATAGAAATTAGACATCTTTTCAGGCATCTCTGGCGAGTTTCCTCTTGAGAGAAAGATAGACGACGATTCTGCAGAGCAAACAGCCGCAGAACAACAGGAAGATATCGAGCCAATACTTGCCGTCCGTCATTGACAGGTCTGTCATCAACGTGTCAGGCATGCTATAGTGACAGTAGATTTTCGGACAGGATAGCTTCTCGCGATTGAAACCGTAGATCGCGTGAACGAACGCGTGCACCCCATATTTGATGTAGCTTAGGTAGCTACTATAGAACAAAATACGCGGCATATGGCTGAAATGAGCCAGGAAGCCCGACAGGCTTAACATAGCACAAAGTGTAATGGCACCTACGAACGTTCCATTTATAGGATTCGTTAGAATGCCTATCAAAACACCAACGCTATCCGACACTAGCGTAACCATAATGGCCACCATTAAATACATAAGAAACCTGTTGACGTCCAAAGGTTGTCCACTCAGGAAATAAGAAGTACCACTGTAGACGAAGGCGTACAATATCTGTATAGGCAAGTTGCATATAAACGAGGCCACGAAATACGTTCTTAGCTGGTACCAGTTATTGAACCTTTCCTTTCTCAGCGTCATCATCTCCGAGGGAAACTTGAACACCGCTGGCATCATGCTCGTGTAGCTCAGATATATGCAACTGACCATGAAAAATCCAACGTTGCTAAGAGTCTTGCTTCCGTCATGGCCAGCATCCGTGTACAGCAGACCTAGCAACACGCCTACCGCGAAATGAGCGAATATCTTTAGGTAGGTGACCGTCCAGTCTCTGAACAATTGCACCGTAAACCGTCGTACCAACACGAAAAACTTCTCAAATTCTGACGGTGGTTGGATCAGTACACTCGTTTTTGTTACGTTCGTATTATTGTTAACTTCCGTACTTAGGATCTGCGAGGTATTCAATCGCCACGACTTCTCTTTATTGCTGGCTAGATGTGCCAACTGATCGTTGAAATCTCCGTATTCCTTGCTTATTATTTCGATCATGTAGTCGGCTGGATTGTGATACATGGGACAGTGAAGTCCAATACTGGAAAAATACGCGACCGTGTTCTTCGTAGTTCCTTCGTACATACATTTACCGTCAGCTAGAAGATAGACGGTGTCGAACATCTCGTAGGTGGCCGCACTAGGTTGATGAATCGTGCAGATGATGGTTCTACCGGCCTTGGCCAGGCTATGCAGCAATCTGATGCACTGATGAGAAGACAAAGAGTCAAGGCCGGTTGTTGGTTCGTCGAGGAACATCACCGGTGGATTGTCCAGCAACTCTAACGCGATGCTAAGCCTCTTCTTTTGTCCGCCGCTCAATAGATTGCATCTAGTTTCCTTCGTACCGCTCAGATCCAAATTATCCAGCATCTCGTCGATCAGCATTTCCTTAGCCTTTAGGCTCAGACTGTTACCGATTTTTAAATTACTTGCCATCCACATGGTCTCCCACACGGTGAACAACGGCAGCAAGTAATCGTCCTGTTGAATGTAACACGACTGCTTCTTGTATTCTTTCCAACTTTGTTTCCCCTGATTCCCGATGTAGTTGATCTCTCCTGTCCACTTGCCTCTCTGAAATCCCGTCAGGATGTTCAACAAAGTTGATTTTCCAGCACCAGACAGTCCCATTATGGCCGACAGTTCTCCGGACTTGAAGGTTCCACTCACCCCTTTCAGAATCTTCTTCAACGAACCGAAATAGCTATCCTTCACTTCGTAGGTGAGATTAGTAAACTGGATATCGATCGAGTCAGATTTTGGCAAACTTAACAATATCACTCGCTGACACATGTTGACCTAGTGATTTGCCTGGTCGACTGAGAAATGATCGTGTTTTGCCGCGGAGCTTCTATGCCTCTTCTCCCCTGTTCTTCGGTCAAAGGAAGAGGTCACACATATCACGCGTTATCTACCCGCTTTTCGTCGGTTGATCTTCGAATAATTTTTTAACGATCTTCTAAAATGAGGTTATCCGTTTGTTTCCAAGGAATGCATCGATTCTTGCCACTTTCAGCGGTGAATTTTCACAACTATACTTTGCAGTTTCTTCGATTCGTTCTTAGAAAAGAAGACAATTTTAACGAAAGCGTAGTTCAGTTCAACTAAGCTGTTCGATCACAACGGTTCGTATTTCATATGTCACACTTCATAGAAGAGAGAATAGAATAGATGATAGACTTTGATTCACTGCAAAATAATATTTTGTAATCTTTCGTGCCTCAGTTCGTTGACTCGGCCGGTAATAATGGAAGAGCAAAGTGAATTCTGTGGTAATATATTATATCACACGACAAGAGCACAATTATCAGCGGAAGCTTCGTACAGTTAGTTGTTTGGCTTATCATTCAACTGCTGTCTGGTGGATAGTTCGCTTCGCTATTTCGCTATCCCTTCTCGTTGATCTGCCGTTCGTTTCACGTCGGTATATTTTGCATATTTTTTCTTGTATCTGTAACGAACATTAAATCCATTAGAATTATAATTACGAGGTTCACGCAAGTCACTGCAATAAACGGATAAAGAATTTTTTAACGTTAGATTTTCCGTTCGCTCAAGTGATCATTAATATATGCATTAGAAAAAGTCCACTACGATAGATTATACGGTATAATATGTTGTGCAATTTATCGTGTATTATGTATTTATGTAATTTTATATCACCCTATGTTACGAATTAAGTAGTTAATATTTAAGTATTGCCATGCTGATAGATCCAGTTATTCTTTTGCCATTTGCTTTCCTCTTCTGCACTACATTTGAACACTGTTACGTTGATAAATCTATCAGTTCTTTTGTCATTTTTCTCTCGTTTGTGGGATACCATCGACGCGTTTGTTCTCGTCATTCTTGTTTCCCCTGAATAATCTATTATAATGTACGGATGATAATGTTTTCGAGTTTAACGTTTGACAAACCGTTGCTTCGAAAGTTGCGCGTTTTTCAAATTTGGTACTCTCGACGTACTGTATGGTTTACTTGAACGCGATAACCATTCAGACGGTAAATTTTACTTTTATGTTTAAGCAGGTGTTGTACTCAAAGCAGAATATCCTCTTTGTCATAAATCGATTTGTCTGATTATTTTTTTCATAAGAGTTACCGGTTCCTTTTTGACGCGATGGCGTCAAAATGGATGGTAGAGTAGCGGTGTTGGTCGGCTCGGGTATCCGAAATTTTCAAATTATCGCACACCACCAGCTCATAGCATCGACACGACAAAGACGAACGATCTATCTAGCACGCGTAAGACAAATTTGTCATTTTTTTCGCGTAGTAACTTTTGAAGATTCCTAAAGTTCAAAATTGATATCGTTGAACTCTATTCTATACTTACTTATAAAGCAAGTACTTTCAGTAAGTATAAGCGGTAAATATTCGTAAAAAATATGTGTAAAAATCATCGTAGCGTGATTCTGTATATCCGAATCGGTGGAGATTCGTAAAGAGAAGTTCTTTTTGTTGCAACGTATTCTGCTCGTCACGAGGAACAAGAATCTCGAAGGAAGCATGGATCGCTGATCACCTCTTCGTCCGAAAAACAATGTAAAAATTTTAATGATTACCAACAAGGAGACCGCATATATGGAACAGGTCTACGCTGGTAGACTTGGTTTAATCTCTCAACCATTGCACGTGGATTTTTGCAAGTCCGAATCCTGGCATTTTGTCAATCGAGAATGCTACGACTTGAGAAACTGCTTTCATCCAGAAATAATACACGCTCCGAAATGTGTGGGACGTGTTGCAACATACGTAAACATCCAACGGCAAAAATTTCGTCGAGTAGCATAATTATTTGGTTGGGACTGCTTGAACGCGACGAATTTTGTAAGGGCGTAAGCATTCTTCTCGAATTAATCTATTCTCACTCGACGACCTCTTTTATAACGTAAGTCCAGCGATAAACACGAGCAAAAGCGATAATTAAATCTGTTCTTCTTTGCATCAATTGATGCGGACCTGCGGGAATTGATCGACTCGTATTCAGACGTCGCAATTCTTGATTTGCAAATTGTTGTTAACATAACCGCTGTAAATCGCGTTGTCACGGAATGTCTGCTGCACATAGAGATCTCTCGTTATTGCTATATTCTGATATATTTTACAAACTAATCTGCAATTTCCTGCTACTATGTAAATAATATGCTCATTAAAATAGCTTCCTCGATCAATACGAATATAGGTCTCTTTATGCATTCCGTACGTAATTCTGCCTATGCGTAAATACTTTGACATACTTGTGACTATGAACACGGACGCAACCGACTTAATAGCCATGTTCGTCTTAGTTTTTATTCCGAAGAAACGCCGCACGTGTTGCTCGCTCGCTCCACTCGTTCGTAAAAATCTAGTCCCACTAAACGCCTACCAATGCCACATGCAGGCGAAGGAAGCCGGATTTTCGCTCACGTGTGTCCTTCACAACATAGGCCAAAGTCAAGGTCAAGGTCAAGGTCATGGTCATGGTCATGGTCATGGTCATGGGGGCTGGATTCCTCTATTCTCAATATTTACCAATATTTGATTCGTAGACGGATGATGCCATTTTTCTCCAGAGAATTATAAGAACATAGTCTCAACACTTGTGAAATGCAATTTCCTCGTTTACTACTACTTGTTACTACTACTAGGTATCATTTCTATTCTAATTTTGACACTTTGTTCTATCTTTATACGAAGGCGCGAAACATTGCATCGTTTATCGTTTTCGTTATGTGTATATTGTTAACTGTCAACGTTTTAAAACATCACATCATTGTATATCACAGATATACAATACAACGCCATTTAGTTCAATCTGCGAGTTCGTATAACACAAATTCATTAATTTTTCTTCACTTTCTCTATTCTGTATATTTCACTTATATAATCGCATTCAGATAAATGCAGCAGTGATCAGGAGTTTATTCGACTGGACGCTAACTAACATTTTCTGGAATAAGTGGGTTTTCTACTATACACGACTTTGTATAAGCCAAACGACGTTCAATGAAAATCAACCACAATTTGTCCCAATTCTCATTCGTGACAAGTTACGCCACATCTTAATATCGCTAGATCCATAAAATATAAATCACATACGATTGAATTAATATCATTAGCGAAGTTTGACAAACAAGTTACAAGCTACATGCTATCAGTATTAGTAAATTCTCTTGCATAATACTAATAAACACAGGATATGTAAAATACGGCTATTTTAATATTTCAGTCAAACTAAATAATTCGCCTCGTAATTAATCAAATTTACTTATCAACCGCTTTTAAGCTATCTATGTCTGGCAATAGACTACATTTGACTTGTTATTAGCGTAACAAATAGTGTAATTGTATAATGTAATATCGTGAACTCGTATTGGCAATTCGTTAGTCATTATTTTCTATCAGAATATAACTTTCAACGATTAAAAGGTAAGAGGCTCGTTCAATGTTAATATCTTTAATAGTAATTGTTATAATTCAATAGCATTTGTATATTACTTTATCTCTGGAAGTTGTTTTATTCTGCACTGTATATTTCCATCTCGCTGCTTCAAATGAACTTACCTTGGGGTTATTGGAATCATTTTCTCGTCTTTCGTGTCATTTCTTCTCGGACATAAAAATCACGACAATTTTCCACCTTTTCATTAACTAATATTCAAGTTTAATGATGTTACATGACATCAACAACAAGTTCGATTATTCTGTGCAAAGTTTAGGATTCGATTGTAAAATGTCGAAGCTTAGGTGATTCGCAACAAGCCTACCTTATTGTAATGAAATTTTACACGTTACAAATCATCTGATTATCCTGTTTGGCGTAAAATGATAGAATAAAAGGAGAAACTATAATTTGTAACTCGTCAATTCGCTAATATTATTAGCATTAGTAAGTAATGTATTGTGCAAGCGTGTCCAGAACTCGCAATTGGAGATGTGACGCATGCTACTCGTGTACAGCGGGTCTTTAAAATAGATCATTTGTGGTGTTCACGTACTACATTCATGCATGAAAGATTTGTTGGATTTTACGTAATATCATTCAACCTCTCAGTTGCATAAACGTTTGATGATAATAAAGACCTTGTTACCTTATAGAGAAGGTGTTCCATTAAGATTTCGCAAGACCGTACAATGCATGAAATCAGTCATTAGAAGCACCACAGAATTGATTGAATTATATGATCCGATATTCATTAAATGAATGTAGAACAACGCTATTATCTAACGCTAATAGGGAAAAAGAATATGAGGAAAATCAATGAGAATAAACATTGTCGTAACTAAACATGACACAATTGTGACTAGCGTAAAATTAGTGTTGACGTATCTTTAGCTTTTGCATAAATTCGATTGATCTCTGACGGTCTAATGACAAATGATCTTGTTTGGACGAATTTTCATTTCGAAAAATTACATTCATTATTCGTTATGCGTATTAATCAATAATCAATCATCGTTAAAAAAATAAGAAAGATACAAATCTCACGGTGGCAGTTAACTAAACAGCGTTCCGTTTGATTTGCTTGTGAAATCGGATAAATCGAGGTAAGGTGGTCTTTACGACCGTGATAATTCGGTGCAAGGAGTAAAAGAAGAAAGTTAACGAACTTAAGAAAAAGACTGATTAGAACACGATGGACAAAGAATAGGAAGAAATCATATTTTGCTACGCGGATCATCTAATTTAGCTTATCTTGAAATGTACCGAATTTGTAGATTTTTCCAGTCAAACGTTAGATTTAGTTTCTCGTTGAGACGTTACCGGTTTGTTCGTGTCTACTTCATTTTGCAAAGAAATATCATAAAATATCATTACGCAGCGATAATCTCTCAAGGCAAGTAAAACGACAGTTTGCCTTGAATTAAATAAATTCCGTCAAAGTCAGAAATCTTACATTCTTCCTATTTAAATAATTTTTATTGAACTGGCTAATTATGACGGAAGGCAGTATCTTGACGGTTAAAAGATCAATTTATTGCAAATCAACATGAACTGCTATAGCTTCGGTCGGCAACATTTTAAACACGAGTGTTCATGTTCATTAATTGTTGTCTAAACGCAGTAAACATACTACTGACTCTTTAATAGAATATTAATAGAAAAGAATATTTGAATATAATACAATAAAGTATATTATAATAACAAGAAACTCGTTTCACGCTTTTTTACAATTACTGTCTCCTACATAGATGGGTAGTTGTCTGTCCCGAGTCTCGTTTTAGTTCGATGTATCAGCATTCTTTGTACAAATAACATACGCAAGTCTGACAAGTCTGTTGTTTGTTAGACGTAACGACAATTGAATCTAGTATCATTCTATTACATAAAGCTTTGTTCGCTTTTATTCTATCTTCAAGGTAATGTGACCAGAAGCTATTGTATCGTATAAAACAGATTCTAAATGTAAACGAACCTTTCAGTGGTTAAGATAGAAGTAAGATAATAAAATGTTAGCTCTTTCTGTTTCTTTGAAACAGTTAACGCTAATTGTAACCCAATTGTAAATATCGCAACAATTCGGTTGTGCAACTTTTGTGGAAGCCAGCGATACTAAAATGGATTTCACGAATTGTGGTTACAGTTATCGACCACAATCCTCCACCAAACTATTTTTATCAGCTGTTCATTATATCTTTCGTGGATAAATCAAAATACACGTGATCTTTTTTCTAAATTAAATTTGGACACAGGAAGAAAAACTTTGAACTTGAAAAATATTAAACATTAAATCTTTATTTTGATTAAAAAAGTATTCTACTTCATAAGTTAGTTTTTAAAAAGCCGCAAATGAAAAAATGGGAACTACTGTGTTTCAAGAATCTTCCAATAAATATACATATACATATAGGATTGATAATTCTTATCAATCTGTGTGACGAATTCTTTTTGATTTTTGACTGTGATCGTGACTTCTGATGACGCATTATATCACGAGTCATCTATTGCTCGTGTGGAATACACGAGCAAATTCTGCACAAGTTTCGTTTACCTTCGTCATTAGTGATAATGTATCGCTTCATCGCGTTGTGAAACAACTATACCGCTATTCTAAATATCGACTCTAACACATTCGACATCACAGTAAATTGAATTAGGATAGCTTCGACTGCACTTAAGACTGCAAGAACTGCTTCAAGGAATTCGCCGCTAAAGAAAATGAAGAAACTAGAACTTTTGAAAAAATTATCATACAACTACTTAATAAACGAGAAATACAGGTGCACCTCGCCGACAAAGTGAGAGATCCGAGAACGAGCGTGTGGTCCGTAAAAGCGTAACCATAAATTTTTCTGGCCGAACCGAATTGTGACATCGTTTAGTAAAAGACTAATAGAATATGCATTAATATTTTTGAGTTCTTTCTAAGCGATCCTAACGCGTTATACGATTCTCGGCTGATCACTTTTTGATTTGCCGCTATCTCTATCTCGAGCCTCTCGCTTGCTTCTCCGTGCTTCTCTTTGTTCCGTTTGAGAACAAAGTCCAGTCGAAATTGTAATCACTGAAGGAAACAACGTGCAAATATTAACATTATTTAACGGTATATTATTTACATCTTTCTTAAATTTCAATATACTTTTATTTTAAACAAAAACTGTCACGATCAATAACTTTTTTACTCAAGCACGACAGATACATCATACATACATACATACATACGGTGAGGCCCATAAATATTACGACTTCTGCTATGTCCAGATCAAATGTAATATTTAATGTAAATCGAATACCTTCCTCTGCTTTTATTTTCTGGTTATTCCATTACAAATATCTTATTTCATTGGCATCACACACGCCTTGGAACGTAAAATATCAAATAAGATAAAATTTGTCTCTAAAAAAAATGTCTCTTATTAATACGTATTTGCATACCCCCGACTAGTAGATATTTTCTAATACTTATGGTCCTATGGCCAGTGTATACCCATATATATATTCACTTATTTCGCAGCTTAGAATTAAATCTCAATTAATAATTCAACATCCTGTTTTTCTACGTCGTCGTTAATATTTTCTAATATCTATGCATCAATTATTATCGTAATCGCTATGCAAATCGGCCACAAATCGTAGAGTTATTAAAGCGTAATTTATCTAATATCGATTATGACTTGCATAAATATTATAGACTATATTAGGTCAACTAAAAAGTAACTATAGAAATTATCTTATTATTTGCTTATTGCTAATGAAATATAAATTTTATACTGAAGATAAATTGCCGATCAATCTTTGTTACAAATAAGCTGTATCTACTTCATGCGTCTTAATATCAATTTCCTGGTAACATTAGAAGAATTGCAAATGTTAATATATTTTTTGCACCGTTTTTATGTTCCCCGCTTTCGTTCCCCCTTTATGTTAAGATTTAACGATTTAGACAGGAGTATTTTTTAATAAAATTCTCTGTATAAAAGGAATTATTCCGCGTGAAAAGATGCGTAATTTAAATTACAACCTCTGAAGGTTTATCATTTGCGAAGTATACGGACATTTTCTGCTACATCGTAATTTTTACAAATTCTTTACGATTTTATCAGTAGACTACGTATGTCGTGTAAATAAAATAGATAAAAATAAAATAAATTTAAGGAAACATAAATAATGCATTGAGACTTGAACAGAAGAACGTTCCGTTTCTGTAAATATAGGAATACATACTTTACTTCCGATATACTACCGTGTATATTTTTAAAGCTTCTTTGCTTCTCTACTTTTTGCATATCTACAAATACTTGTTATAAATGCAAAAATATTTAATAAATTTTTAATAAATTTACGAAATTCTTTAGCTATAAATTATTCTATCCAGATTTCTTTGTTGCATCAAAATTAAGTTTTTAGTATAAATTTAAGAAAGAAAGAAAAAAAGAAGAGATACGTATCAGGTTTTAAAAGTTAACTTGAACGTTTTAAGATACACGTATTATTAAATTTAGCTATGGTAATGATGAAGAGTATCACGTGTATTTTGTACAGAAACGTGTATTCTGTGCAGAAACGTGTATCTATTTGGATCGCAATATCGAATATTTGATGTAGTGATGTCATAAGAGATATGCATACCTTGGTTTTGTGCTGATATGTATTCCTTCAATAAATACGCACACATGCGTGGGATATCGACTCTGTTAATTAATTCTTTTATAACAGTTCGTACGATAAACACGCAATTAATATATACTATAATATATTACCTTAAGCGCATAGTTAATGTGATAAATTAACCTTTTTAACGCTATTATTCGTACTGAGATTAAGATCGATCCTATTGATTCCAATTGACTTCTATTCGACACTAATCTTTACATACTCGTACTGTACTAGTACTATAAAATATTTTACCGCGTAGAATTACCGAATTGTGCGATAGAAGCGAAATCTATTTCACGCAACTGATTCTAGGCTTTGGTTTTAACACAAACTTTTCAAATTTAACCACTGAATCACTGGAAATTTGTCGTTTCGCGTAACTAGCTGCGAATTTTCGTACCATCGCAAGCTTTTAAGTCTTCATCAAATATGAATTAGCTTTATCTGACATTCTGTTTGACATCTCGTAGACACTTTCGTATCTACATATGATACACATACTACGATACATTGTTTTACAATTACGATCAGGAAACCGGTTAGTTCGATTAATACAGATCTGGGTGAAGGTATTGATCATTTTTTTCCGATTAATACCATTCCGATATGTTTAACAGCTTCCTGTCAATAATTACTTCTAATTACACTCATTGATCTTTCGACCTTAGCTACTGTTACAAATCTTAACTTCTGTGCCTAACGAAATCAACCCTTTCACATCGAGTCACAGGTTCGAGTTGCAGGAAACTTTACCAAATTTTTTCAAAACATAGTCAAACATCACGATCGATCGATCACTCACCGAAAGCAAACTCGAATATTATCGTCGTCGGATATCTCCCAAATATTGTGAACTCGTTCTCCGCGGCAGAAATTTCACTCAAACTTCTCTGGAACGAACTTGGAGAGTAAATTCTTAACCGCGTGTCAAGCCAATGGACGAGTCGGAAAACTTATTCATGCACCAGCTCGAAGAGTTCACTCGCGGCACCAGCTCGAGGACATCGCGCGAGCGAGAATGCGAATCGCTGGCGTACGCTTACAGGAATCGCGTTAATACGCCCCGCTCGCTATTCGCCCTTCTAACACGTTTCTCTGGTTGCTTCCACGATTCATCGGTCCGCGGAACCAGTTGCGACGTGTATCCAGCTTCTCCGGATCGTCGGGCCTTTTCTTCCTTCCGTTTCTCTTTTTTCTTCGATACTCTCCAGTGGTAGACACAGCGATGCTTTTTTCTCCCCATTGAAAACTCATTCTCTGGCATTCTCTGTGTCTCTTGGCAATTTTAATAGGGTTAAGGATACTCAAACACTTATAGATATGTGTATTTGATGAATGTATTATATGCAATTATCGCCAAATATTTCGAATTTTGAAATTTCATTAGCACCGTTATGAAGACTCAACCGATTATCGCGATTTTAAATCCTATTGAATGCATCAATCTTGCAGAGATCACAAAAGTGTTTAAACAGCTAGAAGAAAATGAATAAACGTGAAAAGCTTTCTGGCAAAAGGTAGACGAAATTTTAAATCGATTAAATTTCAAAGTATTTTCGCTATTTTCCGGCTATTTAAAGTTATCGTCTGTGTCTGTTCTTTCCTTAAGAAATTCCGTGAATCGAACAAGCATATATAGTGGTTGTTATTGATAGACACAACTTGTCGTTCTGATTTAGCTATACCGAGAGTTTCCTTAACTCTTTCTCTCGTGATATCCGTTCAAATACAATGACACGTTTTACGGGCCAAACATACAAACACGAGTCAAGGTCGTGATACATTTTGCGAGCCAAAAATAAGGAATTCCAACGAGGCTCACGATATGTTTTACGAGCCAATCTGTCGTAAATGCAAAGTGAGCGACGTCGGAACCGATTGCGCCATTTCGCCGATTGAACCATAAGACTAATGATTAATATGTTAAAACACTCCTTTTCTTTTGAACGAGAGTGAAATTGAGTGGAAAGGTCAAGAGCCATACCCCGGGGTCAAAGAATTTTGATTTTTCTATATCTGCAAGATAAGTAAAACGTGCATAATAATTTAATTGTTTGAGTTGAGAAAGTTTCGCAATTGACAATCGAAATGTACGTTTGTTTTGAGAGAAGCGATTTTCGAAATTACGTGTATATTTTTGAACACTTACCAGATGATTCTTAACACCGATAAATAAATAAAAAATAAAATTCATAGAAATCTTATATATATTTGCTGTTCCGACATTTATTCAGACCAACTCGTATTTCGTGGTATTCATTATACATACGTTTAAGACTTTCCCAATATCTTAGAAGAGTTTCGTATAACACAGAGAATAAATATGTATAAAAGGTTTCTATAGTAAACATTAAAATATATTTATGAGTAACTGCAGGAAGTAAGCGGTAGAAGCATTCAACGACGAGACGCATGTAGCTTGAAAATGCTTGATCTCTGGTGATTATATAAAGTAGGAAACATCTCACCGATTTCGATGCCATAATCATACGTATGTCACATGTATTCCATAACCATTCGTTTAAAAATCTTTTCCTCTATAAACGATTTTTCACTATTTTCTTTTTTGTTACGTTTCTTATCAATCGAGGATCAGAATAAAACACAATGTGGTGGACGGTGAGGCGTGTTGGTTGATTAAAAGGAATGACGAGACAAGTTGATTTCGTCAAATGTATTTACAAGTATTTTTAAATGTAAAATACAGAGTTAATCGTAGGAGTTGCTCGCTCGATGCTATTCGTTACGAGGATACTCGATACTGATACTAATTGTTATGCTGATTCGCTATACTTATTTGTTTGATTGATAATCTCGACGACTGATGTCTCGAGAGCATGGTCGTCTATTTATACTGGC
Source organism: Bombus soroeensis (assembly GCA_014737365.1). Classification (NCBI taxonomy): domain Eukaryota; kingdom Metazoa; phylum Arthropoda; class Insecta; order Hymenoptera; family Apidae; genus Bombus; species Bombus soroeensis. The sequence continues at coordinate 1,490,484 of JACXIL010000192.1, forward strand.
CCCGGGGGGGGCGGGCGGGGGCGGTACCGGAAGGTTTGAACTTGACTTCGATTGAAGATTGAGTTTGTTTATTACATTTTGTGCGTCGTTACTGTGTGGCAAAACAATTACACGAGGCATCCTCGAATCGAAACGTTCCATGACGCGTGTGACGCTGCAGCAATATTCTATAGATCGGTCGATTCATGGAAAATTATTTCACATCTAATGGCAGCCAGATATGAATCTAATCCAACCTATAAGTCGTTCACTCTTTTATTTGTTACTTGTACAATAAAAATAAATTCGTTGTCCGATCCAGATCGAAAGTTACGCGGATAGGAAAAACTTACTGAGATTTCGTTATGACGTTCTTGGCATTGATACGAGTCTACTTAGAGCCACCAAGTAATTTTTTAAACTCGTAGATGCTGTTGTCGTGAGAAATTAATCGTTTACTTATCTTTACCGTCAGGCAGGAAATCTATCATTAAGTTTACCAGTTTGTATGAATCCATTATATTAGCTACTAATAAATCTCGAAAGATGGAGGAAAAGATAGCACACATACATAAATTACATCCTCATGTGGAAACTGATCGGGTGAATCAACATTTTATCGTTAATTGCTATAATGTTCGCTGTAACATGAACTATGTTATATTATTTGTAATATTTCAGTAATCTTTCCGAACCAGTTCTATGTTTTAATTTATCCAAGGTCTCCGGATTCGAAAACAAATTAAATTCCACAATTTTCATTTCATCGGGCGAGATCTTTCCTAAGATTAAAATGTAATATTAGCAAAAAAATGTGCATTTTAATTAAGTTTGACCTTTTTCCATCGTTGTTATAGATGTTCAAGAATTATACGTCTTATACGTATAGTGGCAGTTATCGTGTGCATAAATATCCACAAATGTCAGTGGATATTCTTTTCTTAAAATAAAACGTTGCAACATTTAAGAACTGTATATATTAAGAAATAAATATTTTATTTCGTAACGTTATATATTATTATTATTTAAATGAAAGTAAATGCTATAGGTGATAACCGCATCGTAAATAGAAACATTTGCTTTCATATCAATACCGCATTGATACTCGTACATTCTTTTAACGAATTATTTACGATAACGCGTAATACAAAAATTACCGTGACCGATTTCATTCGGACATTGCGTGAAATTTTCTGCTGCTAGATCGTGTTCTAATATTATTAATTCTTCTTGTATAAAATTAAAATTCTTAAATTCAAAATTAACAAAATCTTTAACTTATTATACCGCTGAAATGTTATACGAAATGTTTATAAATCTTTGTAATAAGCATTCAAGGAATAGATAGCGTTTTAATTGAAAATATATCCTGGAAACTTGTATTTGTCCATGTGCTCGCCAACGGTTGAAATTAATTAAAGATTTCTTCAACAATTTATTATGAGAAATAATATTTATCCTTCGCGAAATAGCCATAACTTAGAATCGATCGCGCCATACGTTTATCTTTATTAAGTAAAAAGATAATGATCAAATCAAACTACGTAGAGATTTTAAATATACAACACATTCACACGATTGACATATGACAAGGACAATTAAATAAATTATCAACTCATCTTTGGGTCATTCAGGATCAATATCTAAATCATTTTCGCGAGTGTTGGAATGTAATCCTGTATTCTTTTTTGTTAGCAAAACCAGTTCCGTGGATGATTCTTTCTTTACTCCACGACCCTGAACTCGACCAGGATTGGAACGAACTTGCCCAGACCTAACGTTAAGGATCGCACAAGTATAAATACTTTAAATATGTATGAGGTCATAGGTGAATACATCAGGTGAATACATAATTTTTTATCTTCTGCCGTATTTTTCCTCGTGTGCGCACATCTGTCCATAAGTACTACATCACGATACATCCTGTTATCATATAATATCGTGTAAAATGTGATAATTGCTTCAACATAACTATAAATCAACTGATAAAATGTTGCATTCATGTAAGATATAATTACTGGATTATCTCATATTTTTATCGGAGAAAAAAATGGAAGAAAAACTCTTGAATAAAAATATAACTAATTTCTTTCAATTTCAATTCTTATTTTTTCACTTTTCTTAGCAGGAACCACCTTCAAAATGTTTAATGGATCGATGTTTCCGTAATCTACAAGTTCTTAAGTATTGTATTTTATCGTAGCGTCGGAACATCTATATATGTAACGTGACTCGTTACAGATAGATGTACATATTACGTAATACTATGTCACTCGCCTTATACGTTCATATCAAGATTACAATTAAGGCAATTATGTTTCACGTGTCACGTAACCTAACACAAACGATTCTTGTTATTATGATTGTAACTCTAAAAGTCTGCTACAATTAGTCATTGTTAGGCTTTCTAATATCGATTTTCCGCGATAAATAAATAATTAAACGATGCTCGAATCTCTACAATTGGAAAACTTTTACAAGACTAGAATTTCGTTCATTCTTTTCCGCTACGTTCTAAAAGTCTCTTCAGGTAGAAATATAATCTTCCTCTAGCTCGGATTAGTTTGCCCGTGTTTGGACGCGTTATTCTACCTCTGTAATTCGAATTCAGAGAAACTGAGCCTCTACAGACCAAGTTTACCTGTGTGTCTATAAATTGTCGCGCACAATGCTGCTCTTTCTTTCACGAAAATGTATCATTTTTTGTCGCGTCTCTGCTCTTCCGGTGTAAATTGATTGTTTCTCGTCGATCGTGTCAAAAGCGTATATGTATAATTTCTACTGTTAGATTTGTTACGCGTCTCTACGCCTTTGCGAATATAAGTCAAATACAAGTCAGATATAATTGGAATATAAATCGAGAAACCTAACGCGCGTAAAAAGCATCTGTATGCCGAATGTTCGCTGGTTAAATCCACTTTACTCGAAAACCTTGACAAGTCGGTACTTTCAGAATTCGAAGGTTAATACTCTTCCCTTGAGATTCGAGTTACCAAGGTTCTACCTTATTTTGCATATTATTTTATTAAATATAAAAGCATAGATATCTAGATATATTTAACAACCGGTTTCGCATAAATTTAATCTGCAACTGAATGGTTATAAATAGTTTTACATATAAGTACATATAAGATCATTTCCCGATCATCGAACTTCTATATCTTAATATTTCTCTTATTTTCAAAGTGTTTTAATGGTTCAAGACTTTTCGTTCTTTTGTATTTCGCTCAAAATTGACATACTTTTTCAGACGAAAGAATTACGATTAGGTTTAAAATAGCTGAAAGATCGCAGTGGTTCTCAAGTTATTTACGTGAAATTTCCGAAGCGCGGAATACTTTGCAACATTTGAACTGCAAATGATTTAGTTGGTAGATGCTATCCTCAATTGTTTGCGATATATGAATTTAAATGATCTAGCAGCTAAGTAATTCTGTTTACGTATAAATTGGTTACGTGATGGATACACGATAAGACTCATGTCTTAAATTGTAAGTTTCAGAAAAAGCAATTTCAGCGTGTTTGTAATTATCATCGCTGATTATTCTAAAATGTGTAGCTTGATGTGTATAAAAGTGCATAAATTAGTTACACAATACATAATTAGAAATGTATCGAGGTTAACCGCGTCACATACAACATTCGCTCGATTAACATTTTATTTCTAAATAAAATAAGAGCAAAAATTCCATGTGTTCCAAGAGCAATTAAAGAGTAAATTAATTCGCGTGCGTGTAAATTAATCTCGTAAAATGGTAAATTTTACAACAAATCGTAGATCTTGATTAAGTCGAAAAATCGAACCAAATTTTCACGATTTTGGCTCCCGGGAATTCCCGGAAATTTGCTCTGATTTTGCGATTTTGTATGAGGAGAACACGATGGAACAGGAGGTGGCGCGATTCTAGCAATTCTTGGAATTTCTCGGAGCCGAAATCGTGAAAATTTGGTCCGATTTGGCGATTTTGTACGAGGAGGACATGCTGAGACAGGAGGTGACAATTCTTCGGAATTTTTCACGTTTTACTTATTCTAATTTACGATAACGATAAGGATGGGGCATTATTGATGGTGGATAGAATTAAGGAGAAATGATAATTCACTCGAATTCCCTTTAAATAACTTATATACTGATTGAATTTGAGATAATTATGCAATAATCTTTGCAATTAAAGTTAGTTTTACAGTTATGCTCACACTCAACCCGCTGTATTACGCAGAACATAAACGTGTTAATAAATGTAATCCTGTTCCAACTTACATAATTCGTACGTGTCAGTCATACTTATTTGTAGAATGTATTTATCGTAGGAGCATTTCCATAAAATGTAATGCTATTAATAATAGTAGCGTTTCTTGCAATATTTATGGTAATCAGTATACCACTAGTTGAAATATAAATACCTTTGTCGATTTTAAACACCCGGAATACGAACAATTGGAGATAGTCTTCTTCCAGATCCTCCTTCTATGACACTGCCGTCCGTTATTGTCACACCGTATCGTCGCCAGTACGGACAGCATTAGACAGAGACATTGGTATTGTGCGAAGCGAACGTACGACATTAGAAAGAGACAGCAATATTTTGGAAAAAGGACGGAATATGTAAATGGCATTAGAAAGTGGTGGCGATTTTGCGCGAATGGGACGGACGTCCGACTATTATATTTGCTTTTCTTCTTCTATGTCGGCGCGACTGTCAAGAATATGGGACCGTCGGAAGATGCTGCTAAGGATAAATGAGAAGGGTTCGGATTAGAAAACTGATGTATTCTACATTACATTATTCGGCATAAATATTTCTTGTTCTTGCTATTATTATTGATATACGTTTGTCTATTTGTTATATTATATGTAAAGGAGCTGCAGTCTCATTCGCTACGCAAACTAATTTTAATATCGCATAATAATAAACACGGTAAACGAACTGCTGATAGCAAGATATTTTAATGCGAGTTATCTGTAGCTGACGATGGTTTTCCGGTCGGTTGTTCCATTTGCCATCGATTCTCTGCTTAGAACTATGGTCGGTACAGCGTTGGAAAGGCAGGTCTTTAAAAGGTTCGGAAATCAGGGATAGAGATGACAGGACTGTTCCCATATTCGGAACGTCACGCAAAACATGCTGCATACGAGCACTCTACGCAGATCGTGGTTAAGGGTTGGAATAATTACATCGATTTAATTTGATTTGATTTTTAATATCTGTGTGTTCCTTGGTATCAATCGCCTGTATTACAAATATATATTATTATCCTGCGAAGATATACTGAGAGTTGTGATTTATCGTTTGTAAGTAAGTATATTTTTGACTCAAGTCGTGCTGGAAACGAAGGTGCCTGTTGCGATCCTCTTTTCTGGCTTCTGGTAACTACCAATTTAAGAGGGTTGATGTATACAGAATGTCGAATCGTGTCTTTGTCAAGCGACGATACATTCGATTAATGTTTCTTAATTTTTTGTTCAAAACTTCCCTTCGACGATGGATATTTTGTTCATTTCTGCTTATTTATTATAAGTCTAACTATATTTATCATTCATCATTTATTACAAAGCTATGCGAATGCCACTATGTATCACTTCGAACTATCGAGCTAAACTATCCGGATAAAAATTTTGATTCAAACTAGAAAGTATTTTTTTATATGTCGCATTCAAATAACTGTTAACTTTCTTTTTATTTCTTAAATCCTAATTTACTGCAACGCTAAATAAGGAATAAACCAACTATTTACTAAAAATAAAGCTAAAACTATCATATATATATATACGTTCTTTCTGCTTCTGGAATTCTGATTAATCGCATACTAATTTATTTAATCGTATATTTACTTGAGGAACTATGGATACGTCCTAAAAAAGATCACTGCGAAGCCAGGTAAGGAGTACTCTTGCTGCGCTCGCAGAATTAGCTTTGAGATATAGCTTCGTCCCGTTGGACGTAAAAGACAGTCTTAAGAAGAAGAATTTATCGATCTTAGCATTTTCTTTCTTCACCCCGAAGACTGGGAAGCGTAGGCTGCCTACGAAGTGGAGGTGGCCGGAGACGGAATTAAAGATGGCGGTACTTTTTCCATTGTTTCTACCTCCGCTTTCTCTCGCACACCCTTAGACCTCTTGGTGGGGCGAAAAATGGCTGGAAATATTTTCCAGGGTAATCGAAATGGGGGTGAGTATACTTGTCCACTCCCCTAGGGCAGTTCGTGGGTTCGAACGATGGCAATGGACGATCAAAATGTCTGCCATTGTTATGCCTGAAAAATGAAAAACAGGATTATCAAACGATAATCACTAATGGAATGATTTCACGTTGATTTATTTTTCGAAATGTTACTTTTTCTGCTATTAGTATTTTTTGTATTTTTGTCCTACCAAAACATCGTTATCGACCGTTCATTGATTACCATTGTATGCCATTTTAATGAATCCAATTAGCTATAACAAAAACAGGGCGGAAATCGCAAGCGATACAGAGTCAAAGCTTTCGCCGCGTCGCTATAAGATAAAGCATTCGCCATAGAGTTAAAAGACTCACAAGGGTTGAAAAACTAAGCAACTTTGTTTCGACCAATGTAAAATCCCAGCAAAGGACAATCTATTAACGATGAAACGAAACAGTACCAATTTTCCTTGCTCGTGGTAGCTTGCCAAGTTAATGCGATCGATGGTCGTATAGATATTCGAAAACCATCGGTGCATCCCTTTCACTCTCTAGTCCGTCAGAGAAGCTTTCTTTTTTCTCTTATTCTTTCTCTTACTGCAGCGAGTATCGATCGACTGGGATCGTATTTTCCTCGAAGGTTTCTCCAGACCTAGAAAACGTTCGCTGTTGTTTTTATTGCTTGAACGCGGAAAGCGGAAAGAGGCGACCGGTAGAATGGGAAGGAAAAAGAGGGCGGCGGGAAGCGAAGGGGTAGAAAGCTCGAAAGGAAAAGCAAATGAGACTCGATGTTACAGAGCTCGAGAGGATGGAGCCAGTAATGCGAATGGTATGCAAGAAATCGCGAGTCGCTCCTGCTTCTCTCTTTTCCGTTTTTCCACCCCTTCTCGTATCGAGACTTTCCTGCGCGCAAAAACTTGCCGGGAAACCGCTGCTTACGAAAGAACACGATCGAGAATCGGAGAAATCTATCGAACTCATCTTCCGTTATGTCTTTTCTTTAGGAACATATGTACGTGAATACATTTTGACGTACACCTACATTTCAGTTCGCGATTAAACGAATGGAGCCTAAACAGATCTACGGTTCCTATCTTGGAAACTCATTTTGCTCATTAAATAATTTTGAATATTCGAAAAATAAATGGAAATAATAATATGTACATTGTGTATTAATAGTTGCTATTCACACGACGCCACTTGACTATAACGTCACCAGTCGCCATACTATGATACAATACTATAATAAACGCACATATTTTACGACGCTTTTGCAATGAAAACATAACGGAGCAAACTTTAAAATTAATTTTACCGACAACGGCAATATCTATCCATTATCGTTTAACGAGATAACGACTCACGAAATCGAATTTAAAAGGGCTAAAAAGAAAAAAAAAACACTTGAAAATTACTCGAAAATGTCGGCTAAGTATCGATCGTGGCAAAATTAATGTCCCATGGGGGACATACGCTGCAACCACTCGCGGGACGCATCGTCACATTATTTACGGGGACTAACTGTTCGGCTTATAATTAAACTCACTCTTCGAAAGGACGAGGCGATACTGAAATCGGGTATGTTGCGATCACGGTATAAATGCGTACACGAAACGCGTTCGGTGCTCGTCCATGCGTGTACCAACGTGTTTGACCTGTATGCAAAATACGATGTTGACCATCGTCCCTCGAAAAAGGATCGTTACCGAAAATCTTTGTGGAGGGTTCGATCTCGAACAGCTGCTGTCCCTCTCCTTTCGTCCCTTAACCGGTAACTCTTGTCCCTTTCGAGGACTTTCAGTTACCAATCAGAATTACCCTTTCAGTTACCATCTTATTATATACTGCATAGGAATTTATTAGAAATTCGTACCATTTTTTGAACTACTAAGGAACGATAGTTTCTTGGAACAATTGTTTCTTACGATGCGAATAAGTGTAAAAAAACGACGTAAACAAGCATATAAAGTAAATATTCCAATTCCATTAAATATCTTTTCTCAAATGTAATATGTTGCAAAAATTGAACGTTATGCTACAACATATTTCAATCTATTTCAGCTCGCGGCAAAGTATAGAAATTTCGCGTGACAGCTAACGTGCTGTACGTATATGCACAGGTACATACACGTGAAATTCGAAAGCACCGAAAAGACAAAGGAAATGCACGATCAATTGGAATAAAATTACAGAGGGTTTACGTGTCGGGGGTGAGGAGAGAGGGTCAGCCAGAGCAGGCAGTTTATTGATTTAATTGCACGGCAATTAGTTAGCCGTTTGTCGTTAAATTTCATCCGGAACGAAGCAGCGATTCGCTTATTTAACCAGTGATTAATCGTCGCCAGTTTTATCTGTAGCTAACAAATGACGCTAATGGGTAACCAGAAACGCCATAGAGCGTCGGAACACCATTAGCTATCGATCGACATTAGCGGTTACGCACGCGAGCCCTGGCAACTTTGATGCTCCTTCATCCGGTGCCGATCGAAATAGTTTTTCAATTTTCACGGACGATTGGTCACCCTCCAGTCGCAATTTTCCCGTCGCTTGGCTTTTCGATTATCCACCGAACATCCTGGAACGTTGGCTGTCCCGACGCCCAGCCAGGAACTAACGCGTCCGCGGGCAAAACGCTCGATCCGTCTTTCGTTCGCTCGATTCTGTCGATTCCTCGCGCAAATGAGCCTTTCACACAGACTGCTAATCGATCCTGTCCACCTTTCGCTATATTCTATTACAGTTCTTCAAACGCGCGCCGAGAAACGATCGTTAAGTATTCGAATGTTTCGGGTCAGCTTGGTTCGTCTCTACGAGACAATTGCATTTACAAATTGGAATATACATATATATATAGCAGACGTTCAAAGCCGTACAACGCAAGATTCTGACATTAAAACGTGGATGAAGCTGAAAAACACAGATTCATAAATAATTCTTCACATTCTTCTAACCACTTGCTCCAAATTGGAAAAATACTAGGAAATTTCTTTTCCATCGCATTGTTGTATAGATCGTTGATAGTTTTCAGTGTTGGAACGGTTATGAGATTGTCGAGAGTTTCGCGTGCCCAAGACGAGGATTTCGGTCTTTTGATAATCTCCTGAAAAGGACAATAGACCAGGAAGGAAAGAAAGAGAGGAGGCAGAAGGGTCGTTACAGTAACGGAGAGGTGAAGCGGGGGTGAGGATCACGTCGGATAAATTATGACGTGATAAGGAAAGGCGAGTGGCAAAAACAAAGGATGGCAGCTCGACTGAGGAAATAATAAGGACTTTTTGATTGTACTATAAATTTTAAGAGGCTTTGTTTTTACGGAACTCGAATTCGATCGTCATATTTTTCTCGTCTTTTTTAATATCTTGACGTACGAACAGCGATTCGTATGCTCGTGATAAACCCCTACCTTGAACTCCCTGTACTTTTCATCCTACGTGAAAACAATATCGATTCTACTAATTAAAAAGAACAAATGACGTTAATTTTGAGGGCTCCCGGTTTTCGTATTTCTAGTCACTATTTTAGCATTTATTATCGTAGTGTTTCACTAATATGGAGAACTACTGGTATTTGCATATTGGCGAACAGATTATATAATACGTACTTACGTACGATAAATCACTGAGAAGTCATATTGGATAACTTTGCAAGTTAAAAAGTGGACCAACTTTATCAACTATAAATGTTCTTTGTACCTCGAGACTTTGTTTGCCTCTTCTTGTACTAAACAGCTTATCGATGCAAGTTATTTATTGCAGAATTTTGACATTAAGCATGTGTCCAGATAATGAGTATGCAAATTTATGTTATCTATATTAATTTATTCGAACGTGATTTCAACAGTAATACTTGTATCGACATAATATATCGACATCAATGTGGTTTTAACTGTGTTTTAATCGCGTCAATGCTATCCTATCTATGCAATCGAATCGTACTTTTGTATCGTTAATAAATTTCCTGAAGAATATCTTTTCAATTCGATCTGTTCGTATCGAAAACGTTGATACACTCGTAGGCAGCTGTTCTGACACGAGAGTCTCGGCTGAACGAATCGAACACGTAAAGAAATAAACTAGCGATATAACGATAAATTATATCTTGAGAGGCTGTTAATTCCTCGTCGGAAGGTTAGTAGGGCAGGAGTGTGAGGGGTTGATACAAGGGGTTGCGGACGAAAGAGGAAGAGTTAAAAACTCGTGTATCGTGAAACAGGTTTCGGACACCCGGAAGCCTTTTTACTACGCATCTGTAGTCCAAACCTCTCGTTCTTCAGAATGAAACGTCGCTCTTTCTTTCCTATCAAACTTTTTAAAGATACTTTGCAACGTTATAGATATAACACTTTGTGCACACGTATGTCTATAGAGAAATGGAAATACGTATAGCGGGAAATTTGAAGTCAAGTCTCCTTTCGGGGAAAACGAAAATTTCAAAGTAGCAGGCAGGCGAACGTCCTTAATTAAAGAAAAGTCGAGGATCATTAAACGGTCGACCCTTATAGAGGACACCACTCCCGGGTGTGTGAGAAGGCATATAGATGCCGTTGATCGCGCGACACTAAAAACTCTCCGCTGGTTTTAAGCGTCGACAGGGCTCTTTTACGCGCTTCTAAAAAGTGCCGGCGTGGCGATAAAGAGTGGCCCCGAGGGTGCCCTCGTAAACTCGAAGAAAAGGCTGGCTGCTAGGGTCCAGTCGTAAAGAGGTCGAGCCGAGGCGCATCTAAAAATCTTTAAAACTTCTTCGCCGGCATTTTGTTAAGATATTTTCCACTTATTTAAATAAATAAAACAGAGAAAAGATCGAAGTCGAGTGTATAAATCGATGGTGGCTATCGATCGAAAGCGATATAATGGTAGAACAAGTTCAAACGTATGCGAACGCGAGGTTATTTTCAATAACAATTTTAGTTGCGACGTTAATACGAGAAGATTCCTTTCTTGTAAAACTTAGTAAAAATCGATCAATAAATCCGCATTCTTACGAGTAGCAGCGCAGCTACTTCTACAAATAAGATCATGGCGTAACAATAGTATTATATAGAGTATTTTTCTTAGCCCGGTACGATCTCAAACACCATCTTGAGCAACATTGCGTACGGTATAGCGAAACTAGCCTGGTCATAAGCGAGAAAGAGAGGAGAAGCGAAACCATCCCCTCCAACGAGATTATCCCCTCCCCTCTTTCGTTTCTTTCCCAGGATTTTTCTGGTTCCGCGGGCCAACGGAGCAGCAAAAGAAAAGAAGGGAAGGAGCCACCCCTCGAGGCACGAGAAAGGAAGGAGAACGGTCGCTTGGAGGTGGCGAAGGTTTGTAAAGGCACGAAGAAAGAGCGAGGGAGCCTCCTGTCGACCACCTTCGCCGCTCCGGTATTTCAGATAAGAATAAAGTAAACGGCGAATGGGATTGCCGGAGGGGTGGCTGCAGTAACGGCCGGGCTGGGGTAAAGGTGATGGGGGAGGGTGATGCTTCTCCGACTGGGCCGTATCAAAGCGAAAGGGGTGAAGCAAAAAGTACGACGATCGATGCTACCGGTCACACGGTATACAATGAAGACGGTGCGCTTTACTTTTCCTTCTTTCCATTTCCATTTCCGTTTCCCCATCCCTCTATTCAGCGGAGGTCTCGAAGATTTTCACGAGTTTGCTCAACACGAATAGATATTGCAGCTTTCGCGATGTACGTATATGCCTTTCGAATCTTGACGAAAGAAGTAATTTAGCAAAGTTATCGCGATATGAACAAGTCGGTAGAAGAGGGTGAGTAGACTTATCGAAGTAAAGAAATGAAAACAGCGAGAGTGAAGAGTCAGTATGCAGCTTAAAGCGAGGTTCGTATAGTACTGGCTTGTTAATCTGCATTCCTACGTACACGTTACACGTTACATCTTCCATGTGTCGCAAGTTGTGGAAGCTTTTTCACAGTTTTTGCAGAATACGAACCAACCATGCAATAAATTATCAACTTGTACAGGAGCAGCAACGTCCGAAAGAAAAACTAGGAACACTTAAACCACACGCCCTGTCCATTGTTCCGTAATAGCCTCGTACAAACAATATTTCCTCGTTCGAGAAGTTCGTGTTTTAATACTCGTTAGAAGTTCGCTGCAATTTTCCTCGGTGTTAACTGAAAAACGACGATCGTTACCCCTTTTTTCACCGCCCAGCCTCTGCCCCCCCCGTCTCCTCCTGTTCATTCGGGCTGTCTTCGAAGCGGGCTGGAGCGTAATAGAGGCGAATGGGGCGGCGGGATGAATTTCCTAATTAAAACTCGTGGGAAACTATTTAAAACTTAAAAAGGAACGAGGCTAGACCCAAAGCAACCCGGGCCCCATTATCGCCCTTGCCACGAGCAACTTCGGCAAATTATGAATTTCATCGGACTTGGCACAACCCTCCTGGACAGGCTAACACTCTTGTACCTTGTTCTATTTTTCTTTTCACCCGTCTTTTACTTTCTGTCGTCCTTTTTGCTCTCAAAAGTATGAAAATTGTGGTCCTCGAGCGAATTTCCTCTTACAAATTGCAACGAGACAAGTTTAGGAAGCGTTTTTATTTATGTCCGTATAGTGAAAATTAGATCGGATCTGATTCACGCATCGGTCTCTGATTTACTGCTTATTTTTTCAAAGAACTTTGTCCCCGCTCCTGTGGTTAGATCGTACGCGATGGTACTCAGATCGTACGTACGTTCCTCCGCTGCTGCTACGCACGGTAGTAGTACTGCTACGTACAGTGTGTCATTATTGCTTTAATCAATGCTCATGCCAACGAATCGTACGACGAAGCCTTCGTCAACCTTCCACAATTTCCATAGGAAGGAAGGAAAAATGCACGAATTCCTTCCCTTGAAACGTTTCGGTTCCGATCGCGTGATGCGGAAAATCGAGGGTAGTAAATTAGCGAGGTAAACGAGAACTGTAGGGGATGGTCGAGAATTTGCGAAAAACTCGCAACGGGCGCAATTAATCGTATCAAGGGTTTACGTTCCGTCGGTTCGTTTCCCCGAAAAGGCTGGATCCGGGAAATGCCTGGAACCTTCCGGCCACCATCTCCTTCTGTTCTTTTTATTTCGCGAAAACGCCTCCACTCTCCGAGACTTACTTTAACTGCTTGCAACGCGGCGGGCAATTAGAGGCGGCGTCTTTTAAGCCCGGTCATAGATTTTTCCGCGTAGCTACACCGCTTAAAGCGGGAAAATTTAAGGCCAGTTTACAAGCCACTTGATGCATGTGGTATTATAGACGCGCTTAATTTTCTTGCCGCTTTCTCTTTCGCAACACCTTCAAGATTTACTCCTTCTCTGTTTATTCTGAAGCGATTAAAATAGAAAATTATGCGAGTTTTTCTCTCTGTGCCGTTTAAAGATGTAAGAGAAGCTCCAAGAGTTTCGCGTAATACTTCTTGTTGATTTTAGGGGTAGCTTACGAAGGGTAATTTTTCGCGAGTAACAAAGGTGACTGCTTTACCGATTTTAGAATCAATGAACGCTGCCATCTGTGCTGCTTACAGGGAACGTGCATCAAAATGTTCTCTCTGTCGATCAGGAAAGAAACTTTTAAGCTCGAAAAGTACCATGTACGCACATAATAAGGAGCGGAAGACAGAGGGCGGCAGTATAAAAGAATTTGATAAAAAACAAAAGATACTTTCTGAAAAATATTCTACCACTAATATATTTTAAAATAATACTTTTCAGTTTCCTTTTCTTTTATATGGGAAAATAACTACGAGTTATTAACTATCTACCCCTATTATACTATTCTAGTCTTATATCTATTTTCAATTTGTTATAAAGATAGTAAACGATCGGTCAATGACATCTACGTGGTTGAACTTCAAAGAACGATTCTTTACCTTTGATCAACCCGTTTAACCGCAGTTAAAAGTCTGAGCAAACGGAGGGTTGTAGAAAAAAAAAAAAAAAAAAAAAAAAAAACGAAAAAAGAAGGAAAAAGAGAGAAAGAAACGAACGACAATCCGTCTGTCCCTCCACGTTAATTAATTCGTAAGTAACCTGTTCGCGCGCGACCAGTTCCAGCCTCTCTAAATTCGTAATAAGTCCGACTACGTCAGGGCCCTTTGAATAAATAAAATCGGCTACGGATCGATGACGCACATTTGCCCGGCAAAAATGTGTACTCGCCGGCGGTGCCTAAATGTCATACTGACGACGAGCGCTAATGAACTTTATAATTAACGCGACAGACGAGCTTGCAACGCGACCGGATTACATCGTGTCAAACGAATCGCGGCAAATGAAACGATTACCAGCTGGCTGCCCCGTGAAATTCAACGACGGGGAGCGTATGCACGGGATCGAAATTAACCGGTTGATCGCGTTCTCGAGTACGCTGTTTACTTCGACTCCAGTCGCTCTGTTATCGATCTTTTTCTTTAATGATCGACCATGAAAGTAATAAGTGAAAAATTTCCCGTATTATTTGTGTAATTAAAACGAAAATCCTTAAGAGGATCTACTTTTGCTAATCGAGATCTTTTGTTAACGCGAATAAAATTATTTATCTAAATTATTTAAATCCTGGCGTTTTGTCATCTCGTTAAAAAATGTATACTTTAGAGAATTCATATATCCAGTATCAGAATAGCCTCGGCAATTATATATGATTCGGTTAAATTTCGTTTTCATCCACACTCGTCGTGCTTCTCGATGTTTCATTTCTTACTACATATTTGGTTCCATGCGAATGCCGATTTTATAAATTAGATTCATCATTCTTCCGTGACTTTTGCAAACAATTTCTGCCAATTTATATCGTTATTTTATTTAGACGATAATTTTCCATAGATTCGATATTTTACATAAATGAAAATTTCTTACGTGTCTTTCTAAAAAAAAAAAAAAAAAAGAGATGAAGAGAAAAAGGGAAGAAGCTCTTTGTTTATCAGGTAAATCAGTTTGGAGACTTTTTGATCGCACGATACGAGCAATATGGTGTAATTATGATAAAATTATTCCCGAGCGTGATTCGACGCGGATTCGAATTTGCGTGGGAAATTAAATACGCGCAATTATACGCTCCCCGTCTGGGTTAATTATTCAATCGATCGGCCAATTAATTTTTGTAAGCGTCTCCGGCCCCGCTTGTAATTCGATACGCGTGTATTGCCAGTCCTGATAATCCATTTTCACTCGGCGTGTCCCGTGTATCGGCGCGAAATTAAACGACTGCTAACGAGCCCGATAAAAAGTCTACGACCTAATTTCCACTGATCGCGGTGTCGTTTCACGGCCCTCGCTCATTTCCCGATTTATCGAGCGCAAATACACGTGGCGGCGGTACTACGATTTTCATTTTCTCTGAAAAGCGTTATTATGCACCCCGTTAATACCCCGAGGTTCTCGTTTTTCGTTCCGCACTTTTAATTCACTTCTCACGCTTCGTTTTCACACCACTTTCCTACTTAAAACCACTGGAAACAACGCTCGTAAATATCGTTAGACGATATTGCTTTTATTTTAGAAAAGAATATTATTCGAATTTTGTTCTTGGAAGCCAAAATGATCAACCGCGTTTAAAATGTGATTAAAAAAAAAAAAAAAAAAAAAAAAACAAAATCTGAATAGAGCTTTGTCTTATTCGCTAAATATTATTGCTTGTACTTTACCTCGGATATTTCGAATATTTTTCGTATCGCGTGAATTCCGCAAAGTGCACCTTTAAATCTTTTATAAATGCAATATCGCAGTGTTTAATTTCTCTAGAGGCAAGTTACTCAGATAAAATTATATATATATAATTGTTCGTAAATGAGATAAACTTCAAAAGAAATAATGATCGCAACGTCTTTGCTATTCTCTGTTCTTCAATTCATGGAGTTGATCGACGTGTCTTTTAAATGACACACGTAACGAACAAAGCAAAGCGAAAAAGAAATTCGCAAGCATTCGTAAAAATGGACAGGATGAAAAACACTATCGCGTGTGTTATATCGTGTCTGCACGCGTTATAAAATTTGAAGAACAAGTGAGAAATTTGTTGGAGCATTGCCCGAAGTTTGCTAAACCGTTCCCAAAGGAAATTTGAAGGGTCGTGGCAGAAGGTGGTCGGAAGGGTCTGCGATCTTTTTCCGTAAAAGGGAAAGCTCGGTCAGTTTAGAGGGGTAAAACTGCGTTTAGAGTATCGTCGAAGGGATACAGAAAGCGTAGGAACCGAGCGACCATTGCTAAGGGACTGCTAAAAATCTCACCCACCCTCCCACGCTCGTCTCATCTCGTTTCTTCTCCCGCCTTCTTTCTCTTTCGGACCAGAGAGAGTGCAACGGTGGAGAGTCCGTCTTTTTTCACCATCGTCGTCTCTTTCCTGCTCGCTCTCTAAGCATAGCTAATTCAAAATGGCGTCCTAGCCCCTATATCATTCGCAGCCTCGCTGGCCTCTCTTGCACCCTCCCTGCCGCTTCTACGATCCTCAACCCTAGCGTCAGGGGTGGGGCCACCGAACTATGGCGCCCCGCGCGCGTACACCCTCCTAGCCTGCACCCTAGATCCTCACGCTCTTCGCGTCTCGGAACTCGACCAACAAATTGAAATCCCGCATTTTCCACGAGCCTAAGCCTAGCTAGCTTTCCGTCTGCTTCGCACACGATTTCTCGCAGGGCTTCCTGCTAACCCTCCGCTATGCTCCGCCTCGATTTTTCTTAATAAACGGGAAACATTTGTTTCGATTTTCCTAAGGACAGCTCTCATGTAAAGACAGATGCAGAATTTTACGTTAGGTATATTTTATATAACGTATATTTCTGATATCTCGGCGGTAGATTCAGGATGTTTGCACATTTGTGAAAAGTTGAAAAATGAAAAAGTGCATACAGCGTTTTTACTGATTCTTCTAGAGAGAATGCACTTATGAGCAAATTAAAATTGCAAAAATGCGCACAGTGTATACAATATACAAAGGAATGTATAAAATATCCAAAGTATGCCGATCGTTGTAATAAATAGCGAGTGAAGCGAAATCAGCTTCCTTTTAGCGGCATTAATAACAATACGAATACGGAATGCCAAACGTTCTGCGAGGAACGTGTAACCTACTCTGCGCATTTTTCCAAGAATATTACAACCTACTCGTAAGAAGAAGGAATTTTTTAAAAAGACGTATGTGGAATGCTCGTTTAAAAAAAGAAATGTTGAGACAGCTACTTGCACTCGTTTGGTGCATTGAATCTCGTCCAAGAAGGAACGCACGAGAAGTACCGTTTCTTTCATGAAATCGGGACCGAGCTAACCGGACAGAGAATACGGGCTGTAGCGTAGAATTTTCACACGGACTGTGCGTTCGTTGATCGTTCGGTGGAAAGGAGGAAGCGTGGGGTTGGCGTTGCAGCGAGCGGGTGGCGAAAGAGGGTGGACGGGTCGGTTTGGTGTGTTGGAATGCGAATTCGGACATCCCGCCGTGGCGGCGGAGGGCCTAAGGGGAGGGGGAGGGCCGCGTCCGTCCCGCAAATTTCGACGGCCGCCGAGATTTCGCTGTCCTGTCCATATAATCACCGTGCTCCGAATTCCAGCACCTAGATAGTTAGGGCACTTGTGGCGTCCGCGCGCCACTTTCGCACTTTCTTCTCATTTTTTTTTTCCACCGCTGGCAAACCCTCCGGATTGCCAGCGAAATTGCCACACCACGGCGCATAATCGTCGTTCGTCGCTAAACCGCATAATCGAGTACCTGTTCGATGACGGATGCCGCGACACACCTCGCATCCTGCTGGCATTCCGAAAAAAATACAATTGCACGCCCCTGTGCACGTTACTAACCGCTATCCAGACAACGAGGAATTCGATGATTCGACGATCGTCATGTGTATGTCGCGTTCTATATTTTCCTGCACGACTATTGTTATTTTTTTCTTTTTCTTCTTTCCTTTTTTGTCAATCGCGATCTTGCCACAAATAAATGAAGATCGCGCGAAAAAATATAACGAGATTATTTTTGACATTTTTTTTAACTTTTACAAAAAAAAAAAAAAAAAAAAAAAGGAACACAGAGAACGAGCGGCAAAACGCAAAGTGATCGGCCGAGTAACACGTAAGCGAGTAGCAGGATCGCTAATACTAGAGCGAGAAAACGTTACATATATTGTATTCGTCTACTGCTGAACAATGTCGATGTTCTTAACGATTCGAGTCACGTTCGACCACAAAAATCGATGGCTTCTCGTTTTCGCGGACTTTTTGCTCGTTCTCCGTTCTCTCACTTTGTCGACGAGTTCGAATAAAGAAGAGGGGTCAGCGGGTTGCTTATTCCGAGAAAAAACTGATTACTTTTAATTCCTTTCTCTTTGCAATGCCGTATTTTTACCGCCGAACTCTCTGCGTTCACATCCAAACCGGAAGAATCTAAGTAAGTACAATTGTTAAAAAATACGAAGGAATATCATCTAGTTTGATACCGCATGTGTCAAACAAAGCGCTTCACACATATTGCGGTAATGTATAAAGGTGCATATAATTTACAGTTGGGTTTCTACATCGAATATCGAAACTTCTATACGTATATCACGTATTGATGGAAACCATCGTCGATGATACGATCATCGCCATCAGATTCACGAAGATCCACGATCCGTGCTACTTACCATCGTACTGCTGCGTTCCAAGCTCCGAAAAAACATCAAGTACAACCATAAAAGCGCATACTCGGAAATCGGATATTTATAAATCCTGTTCCGGATTCGAGTAAAAATCCAATGACAAAAAATATGGACGACGACTCGGGCGATTCTTAATAAGGTCTTGCAGGGTTCTCCATCCACTGTGAGGTCGATGCACAAGCCACGATTTACTATATACAAGATTTTACATCTCGAGAGCAGTCCGCTGAAAGCAGTGGTCGGAAAGAGGATCGAGAACTGGCGAGAAATTGCGTGAATTTTTCCACGGCTCGCGTCCAACTGACCTCGCCCTTATTTTTCGCCTCTGTTCATTCCTTGGTCCCTACCGCTCCCCCCTCGTCGTCGGCCCTACTTCCCGCCGCTACGGATTTTTACGATTCTGCGCGTGGAAAAATCGCCTTTTTCCAACGGCGGAGCCTGCGCATCGACGTATCAGGTTTCTTCGACTCGATTACTTCAAGATGGTCTGCGTGTCGTTCTTCAAATCGAATGGATTTGGACGGGGAGAAAAGTTGAGGGAATTTCCACTGACCTAAAAATAGCTTTACTTCCCTTCGCTGTGGCAATATACGCTGTAATCCAATTACTAAGAAAATCAGCACAAACACCTTTCTGATGTGGAAGTTCTGTTTAAACCGAAGTTGGTTCTTCCCATGTTGGCACAGGTAAATCTCATAGCCTGAATACCCAACTTGGCGAACATTTACTGTCAGAACTTCAGCTATTGCCTCAGATAACAATGAACCCTGATGTAATGTAATATATCATCCAACTTTGTCACCGTGCATCTTCATTTCACGCTAATAACTGTCTGAAAGTACGATTTCATCTGTAGATTACGAAAAAGCCGAGCAACGCAACTTCCAATAATTCAACTGTCGCTCGTTTCGTGCAAACCATTTACAAGCCTGTCTTTCATTTATGTGCAAGTTCGTACAAAATAAATGTGAAAATTATGCTCGCGTCTAAGCACCGAGGTAAGCGTTCGCTGTTGAGGAATAAATCCAGCAAAAGCCCCTGGATCTTCGAGTCGTTGGTGGATCCCAAGGCGAGCATGGAAGCGGGCAACTATTATTCAAGAAGACTGGTCGGAGAGGCGGGCGTTGGATAAGGGTGCCGTCTGAAGCCGGACGAAGTCTAAAGGAATAGCCGGAGACGAGGCGAAGGGGATTGAATCGAGCCTCGCGAGACCATAAATTCGGTGCTCGTTGCGAAATTCCCGCACACACCTACGTGATATGCGAATACGAGGGACGGCCAGAGGGAGAGAGGAAGAAAGAGAGAACGTGCAGGAGCAACGTAGACGTGGAGGCTCACACACACGTGTACAAAGAGGGTGAACATATAAATTCGCTTCGCGGAATAAGGATCGGCCCCTTTCAGACGTCGGCCGGGTGGCGTGGTGGCAAGGGGGTGGCGTGAGTTCTAGTCGGGGGTAGGTCGAGCCGAGGTAGGAGGGTGAGTGCCACCTTCTTGGATCAATAAATGATTTAACATTCACAAAATGGCGGGTGAGCCCCCGGCGGGGGCGGAGAAATAATATAATCTACCTTAGACTCTCTCTGCCGGCTTCCTCCACCCTCTTCGAGCCCGTGGTATCGTCGTTCAGGGGTTGACGGAGGGGTAAGGCAAGACGCAAGGGGGCTCGCCGGGTGGCAGCGCGAAGGGTGGGCGCGTTCCCCTTTTCCAACTACCACCGACACCGCCATCCCAACCCCCATCCCCCGTCCCCTCCCGCGTCGTCAGCAGACTCGAAACCCTGAGAACTCCGGCAATACCTACGTTTCTGCTTGCAGCGGCGTTACCGACCTAAGAGGCAGCGTCTCCAGCCTTGGAAAACGCGGACTCCGTCCCTGAATTTTGACTTTTCACGTTCCCGAAATAGTTGCCAGACCGTTTCATCCTGCCATTCTTAGGCAAACGACCGATTCAATCGAGGAGATTAATCGAGAAAATCAAAGTCTCCAGCACGATGAATATATTTTTAGAGCGGGTTGGTTTTTACATTTTTTCCACCATCGACAGCCGTGAAAGTTCTGGCACGTAAGAATCCGCGGATGATAAATACAGAAGAATAAATAGGATTATTTCCAACTTGTTTAACCACCGCAGAGATAAAATGAATTTCAAGAGGGACGAAGGTAGCGGGTACCTTGGCTCCGAGGCGGATAGACGCGAGATATCCCTAAATATTAAGGGGGCATTAACGTAGTCGGCCATTTTGCAGGGCTACCGAGTTGCGCGTATGCGAACCTTCTCCGGTGAATATTATTATATTATAAGAGGGTGCTGGAGCGCCTCCCAAGATTATGGAAATCGCGATGGGTATTAAGGGAAGGCGGTGAAGGCGAGACTGGAAAGGGAGCGGAAAGGAACGCGAAACCCAACCCACCCCCACCACTGACGTCCAGCTCCTTTGAGATTAGGAGCAAAACTTGATTTCGCCATATAACGCCACAACTTCTTATTACAGCCAACTTCAGGAAAATCGATAGAACGACTATCGAAATTGTAGACGTTAATCCTGAAGAAAAGATTACGTTCTAAGTACCAACAAACTTCTGTAGCTTGTGACTAAAGCCTTAAAGCAAAGTCGCTTTGAAATAGAGTTTCGGGTCTAAAAAGTATCAGGACAGAAGGGGCGAGGAGGCTAGAGATTCGTAGTGATAGTTAGTTCTGTCACATATCTTCATTAAGGGGGTGGTAACCGGTAGGGCAGGAGGGTACTTAGTTCGCGGAAGGTGGCAGGGGTGCGCAGCAGGAAGGAGGCAGTAACTACCGTCGGAGAACCAGCTTCGGAGTTCCTCCAAGTTTGTTGTGTGAGAAAACAGGGACTGATTTGAATTTATATTACTTGGCCTCCCCTCTGAATACGGCGCTGGCTAAGGAAATTTCCATATATCTGAGAAAGCCCCGGCGAGTCGAGTCCGCCGCGAAATGAATACCCGTGGTAAATTCGAATTTTGAACGTCGTCGAACTCCAGCAAATCTCTATTCGTCGATCGGTACCGCATACACCCTGAGTCGCGCTTCCCCTTCTCTCTCTCTCCCCCTCGTTCTCTCTCTCTCTCTCTCTCTCTCTCTATCTCTATCTCTATCTCTATCTCTCTTCCTCTCCTTGCTATCGACTGTATGTCAAACCATCGATTCACAATTCCGCGAAAGTGTCGCGGACGTGAGATAAGAAAATAAACTTCTACTGAGTCGCGTCGACGAAAATATCGAGTAAAACGTGTCCTGTAAATTGAGCCATAGCTGGTAAGCTGAGACATACGAAATCTTAGGAATTTTCATTTCCGTGAGAAAGTATGCGTTGTGAGGTTTAGCGTTGACCAATGTGTAACTTGACCCTGTTACGATCCTCCGATCTTTCGTATTTTAATCCAACTCTAACGATTTTAATTTTCAATTTCAATCGAGGGACTCGATCGAGAGCCGACTTGATAAGATGACCACCACCGTATGATCACACCGGTTACGAAGTGAACCGATAGAAAAGATACAATTCGAAAGAAAATGGCACTCTCCGTTACATAATTCGATAAATCGATAGGTTAGTTAAGGGATGAGCGTGACTGAAATGTCGAAAAAGCTGATTTAATTCACTGGCCCCGGTTCTTCTTGTCCGCTCTTAATTCTCACTTAACCTGCGGGTTTTTACGCTAAATTTTCACTGGTCTCACCCTTGTTACCGCAAAGGGGATGGGTTAGGTGGCCAGCTACGCGTTTAAACACTTTTTAAACGTCCCGTATATTTATACCACCCCCTGGACCCGGGGGCTCGCTCAGGAGCTGGTTCGCTTTCTCTTTCTGTTCTACCTTCTCGCACCGCGAGCACGAAACAATTAAAACGTCGAAACGAGGGTCCGACTGTTTCACGGAGAGCATGTTTTCGCACCATCGTTTTCCACCACCTCCGCCTCCGCGTTCTCGCACCCTCTCGGTTACATAATCCGGAATGAGAAAGAAGGTGTCTGCCCGGCAACTCTCCATTTTGCACGGATTCCCCCTTTCCTTCGTGCCACGAGTATCGCGGAAAATGATTTAATTCTCTCACGTCCAGTTGCATTACCGCGGATCGATTAACCTTCCGTTCAACTCCGCTTCATCTGCGGATCGTGCAAATATTTTTGAATATCACCATACACTCTTGACAGTTAACGCACTTTATCAATTTCATTCGGAAGATGAAAAATTTGATAATCCGATTGTTTTTACGTTAAATGACGTTTTGTGAAAAAAAAAATGGTACAGATGATGATTTGTAAAAAAAAAAAGAGAAAAAAGAAAAAAGAGAAAAGAAAAATAGTAAAGGTAACGTTTCAGGAGAAATTTTTCTTCGAGAGAATCAGATCAAGAACTTAAAAGTATTGGAAACTAAAAATCTTATAGACACTTGACTAGTAACTTGACGTGTTTTTGCGACCATGGGTGGAAAATCGCGACGTTTCTTCGGCCAGAAACGATACGAGACTGTCAAGTTTCGTATCTGAGATCGGCGTCACCGACGTCTCGTCCACTTCTAAAGATAAACCTGTTGGACACCCGTTGCTGACCAGTCACGTGAGAATCGCTACGCGGTGGCCCGATGAGCATTGTGAAAACAGATTCGCTTTCCGTGGGCCATGAATGTGGGACAGCTCTGCCAGAATTCCCACAGGACTGGTCCTAGTAACCTGTTATCGTTGTTTCTACTTGCATGCTCCGCAAATAGATACTGACCAGTCGAGTCAATTCGTCACGCTTCCAAGGAGACGTGCATCGGTAACTTGCTTCGACGCAGGAGTCGAAAGATCGCCACGATGAAAATTTTTTCTTGTCGCAGGATCTCTTTAACCATTTTTGTTAAAATATTATCGGACTACGATAGAATTATCACACTCGATTATGAGACTAGTGAGACAACGGATTATTGGAAAATTTGATTACAGTGCCTCTTGTAATTCAGCAGATAAAAATACTTCGTATGTTTTTAATTGATTTTACAGTTTGTGGTTGTGCGTCCGTGGAACCGCTCAACGGTGGAGGAAAGGAGCAGAAGATTAGTTCGGACGATCAAGATTCTAATACTGTGATGCGGAAAATGAATTATCAGTGAAATAATAGATATCGATTGTTTAGTTAGGCCCAGGGAATATTACACGCTGAAATGAGATAGAGAAAAAGCAGCTGAAAATGAGATGTTAGTTGTGCAGCGCAGCCATTTTCCGACGGCACACGATCGTCCTGACGTCCACGTGAGAGTCTCAGAGATTCGAGACACGGAGCGTTTTATACTTCTCGAAAATATTATCCAATCTACGTTCTACAAAAAATTATATAATCTACGTGCTCTATACGCGTAAATGTAACGACAAATACAGTTTTACTATGTAAATTTATATTGGAAAATGTTGCCGTCCTTTTTATCGTATTCTATTTAAATTGAAATTAATTTAAATGTCCAGCCCGAGGAGATTGTTTTCAGAACTTTTTTCAGTGATACATGTGCAAATCGCAATCGGCAGTGAACCTAGTGTATGGTATTGCGGACAACGGTGCGTCCACAAAGGCCGACAATGCTCATTGTCGTGGCCCGCAGGAGAAACTTAAGTTCTCAAAGGCGACAAGTGTACAATTAAGTCGTTAGGGGGACTTCCGGGAACTTGGACCGTGCAAGTTTTCGCACGAGAATGGACCTAAGCGGCCGTTAAACGGTTTGCAAATTGCAATTTCGTCGCCCTTTCGCGTCCACTGCTTGGATTGATCGCTGGTTTAGTCTCTCGTACTTTCGCTCAACATTTTTATGTGCCGTGTATATTCCGTGTGTCTTTATTATAACTTCAATTTTCTCATAATGCATAAACATCCGCCAGTTTACTTGTAAGTGATATGACCATTTCTCGTATTTTCTACCTCTATCAACTTTTCTTTATTTTTATCCCGATAAGTTCTTTTGTTGCAATTTCATAAAACTTCGATAGCAATAAATTATGTATTGCATTAAACTGACGTGCGCAGCCGTCCGTCTGTCATTGCGACGGTATCCTATTAATCCTATTTGTACTAATTCTAAGACTCAGCAACGCGAGACTGAACGTTCATTGAGCTTCTTGAAAAAAATGTTTCTCGCCGATCAATAGTGACGTGTAATAGCAACGTGCGATCAACAATTTTTCACAAAAATAATTGTCGCCAACCGTTCTTCGATCGATATATCGGAATGTCACTGACGAGCGACGTTTCTTTCTTCGAGGCACGAATTTCTCGAACGTACCTCGACAGCTCTCGACGAAATCGAGCAAACTCGTTCGAAGGGGTGTGAGGGTGACGATCGACATAGGTATCGCGAGGGTGTAGAGACGTAGTCGGTTCGTAAGACCGACAAAGAGAAAGGTGGAAAGCGAAGGTCGAAGCTCGCTCGAGTCTGCCCGCTGTTCGTTCGATTCGATATTCATCTCGAGATTGAATTCAATTTCCCTGTAGGTATCCCGTCGTCGTCGGCGTCGCAGCGCATCGAGAATCGCGAGTCATTGGACGAGGGTGAGACGAAGAACGAGACGCGACGAGTAGAAGAGAACGAGGTGGCCAGAGGAGCTGGAAAATAGGAAGGTGAAAGGGTGGGCTGCAGGGTGCAGCATTGAAAACCACCGCCTACCCCCTCGCCATCTCTAAGAGCAGATAAAACGAGCCATGCACAGTGGCAGCCCTTGCGCCGCTACCCCGCGGACGACACCCCTTGCCATCCGCGCTGGTACCGCTACCACCTCTCAGCCTCACCCTTCTCGTCACCCAACTCTCTCACGATGGCAGAAGGTACTACGCCGTCTCGAGAAACTCTCGTAGAGCGTACGAGGGTAGCTGGAGGTGAGGCGAGGAGCGTACCGAGGTTGGAAACTGTTTTCCACTTGGTCTTACTGTACTAACTGTACCTAACCTACGCTCGTATCATTAATTATCTAAATTGAAGCTGCCACGGCGCACCCGAGTGTCTTACATCGAAATTCTCAAAGGAACGCTCCACCCCGCGACCCCGTCACTCCCACTCTCTTTCCCTCTTCTGCATATCTCTGGGAAAATGGCGGATGTGCACGGGTAGAAACTATCGAGTTTTATCTTTGCGTCGTTCCGACACCTTCAGCTGCATGATTGATACCTCTAGCTTCGACTAATACCGTCTGTCGAAGGCAAGTTGCGCGCATATTGCTTTATGGATGATAGCTTTTTCTTTCGAAAGAAAATTGGAAGAACGTATCACGCGAAGAGGATAGAATAGAAAATAGAAATAATCAAGCGGACGCGAAGATAATATTTCTTATTGCGGAAAAATTCTTCTTCGGAGAAATCTTCTTCTTCTTCTAGAGAGAGAGAGAGAGAGAGAGAGAGAGAGAGAGAGAGAATTCTGCGAGAACTATATTGATTTATAAATGAACGCAGCTTTTTTCCGAAAGAAAATTGGAGAAACAAATTTAAAGAAAGAAAAGGGAAAAGAGGAAGATAGGAGAGCAGATACAAATAATACAAGAAACACAAAGATGATACATGTATCTATCTCTTTCTGTAGACAATTTTTTTCAGTGAGATGATACCTATGTATTGTAGAATTCTGGGGGATTACTGCGAAACAAGCCTGATTAAATTTTCGAAATACCTTGGTTCAAAGAAAGCTGATAAAGGGAGAACGGAGGAAAGACGGGGTTCCTCAGGTCGTCTCATATCGACGTATTTTAGGCGTTTTCCCGGGATCGTCTTGCCTGAACCTAGACTGAGGATCGTATGTGGCGATGTGTGCGTGTGTGTGTGGATGCCTGTGAGTGCGCACGAATCTCCCTCTTTCAAGCCCCGGAGTCTCTACGCTCCCCTACGCCCTCGCTCTACCCTCTCAACCCTCGACTTCCCCGCGACTAGTGAGTAACGATTTTCCTCCATCTTACCCCGATTCCGGAACACACCCTTGGGGCACCATCCCCCTCCGAGCAGTGCCGTCAACCCCTTTCCACTGCCGCCATCCCTGATTTCTGCAAGCTGCTGCTCTCACGTGAGCCGAATTCGGATGAAATCGAACGATAGATAGCCGAATGGGAAAAATATTTTTCTTTTTAGCCCATTTAATTGCCGACTTTTTTTTTTTAAATAACAAGGAAAAATTATTTACTAAGCAGTTCGCAACACGTGATAAGTAGCTACATAAGTAATGAAGATTTTCTATGATTACGTGCAATTAAAGGGAAATGTAAGCGAGAGGATGGTTCAATAATTCTGGAAATGCATTTTCGAGTTGAAGTGGTAGGGAGTTAGCGAAACATACGGCGGAGAGAGGAGTCGGATTTTTAGCAGCATCGCGCGCACGTTTCCATGGAAAGTTTTTACCCGCACCGCTCTCTGCGGCTCTCTGCGTCGCGAAGTAGTGGAAGGGTAGAATGTGAGGAAAAAACGGGGATTCGTCAGCGGAAAACGAAAAGTCACACCCACTGGGTTGCGGAGACATCGATGCACGGTGCACGAATATTCTTTTCACGGCGTTACCCTTTCATCTTTTCTTTTTTTTTTATGGCGCGCTCATCGCACGCTCTTCTGCATTTAAATACCTTGCTTCGGGATTTCGCGTTCTTTTAAAAGATTCCGTGACAAGCTGATCGTGGTACGAACAACCGTGTACCAATTTTTTCACTTATCGTAACAATATTTTTATTTTTTATTGCAGATATCGCAAAATTGCTCCGAATACTTTGGATATTTTTCTTTTTTCTTTTTTTTACTCGCAACAGAGAACTGGCGAATTTCGGTTACCTACGTAAGATTTAAAGATGATGGATCTTCACTTTACCACGAGTCCTTGAAAAGTGATTGATCCCTGTGCTCTCGTCTAACTCGATAAACCAGTAAATTTCTAATTTATAGGAAAGATGCAAGAGTGTACACAGTGCACGTAATATACAAGAGTATCTGCCAGCCACAACGACTCTCTAGGCAACTTCTATTTGTTTTCCTCTATGAAAACATGAATTTGCATAGACGTTCGTAATTCACCGATTACAGTGGATTTTCTTTTTATCTCGAGGCACAACAATTTAGTAGCTGCAATCAACGTTCTATGCCGTTTCTGTTAAGCAAATACGCAAGTACATCATCGGCGATGCACATCAGCTTAGCGACTCCTTTTCCAGGTTCTGTGAATGGGAGGTGAAATGGAATGGGGGTGCTCAAAGGGGAAACAACAATTCCGCAAGGAGAGGTGGCGAAGGATGACGCTTCAGCAACGAAAATCAGACGCGTCTCTACTGATTACACGAGACGAGCCTCGCGGGCGGTGTTGTCTTGCCAGTTACCCTGAAACGTTCGCCGCAAGTTTCGTCGTGTTTGGTCTTAGCGCACTTTCACAGGATTGCTTGTCGTAGATCGACGATGCCTTGTTCTTTCTTTGCGGTTCAGGTCATAGAACGTATTCTATGTAGTATTCATAAATATTACTCTCTTTAAATTTCATTCGCCATCGATCCTCTTTTTTTTTCAATAAAATAGAAAAATAATTAACGATACCATTAACGATTTCTGATCTTCGATAATTTGCATATAGACTCAGAAAGTTAAGATATCGCTGAACATCGAATCTCAACGAACCATACTCTCTGACAGTTTAGACGCAGTTCAGACGCAGATGGTTGATTCTTTCACCTATCGTTTCCAACACCGACCGGCGCGGAGGAAACTTGTAAAATGCATAATCAGATGCAAATGGAATCCGGAGTTCGGGGCGGCCATATTCAAGGAAACGAAGCGGGTGTTCCCAAGACAGTGGGTGGTTTTAGTAACGAGTTGGAGGTGCACAGGCATCAAGGAATGTACGGCGGATCTGGAGAAAGAGATAGACGGAGCTGGAGAGGGTGGTTCGTGGATGGGGAACGAAGACAGGGAGACAGACAACTTCCCCCTTTCTCGGGCGGTATCTTAAGTCTTACAGGGTGGCTCGGTACGCCTGACAAGCGACGTTAATGTATGTATGAGATCCAAGAGAGCGCAGAGCCCGTACCCCATCCACCGTCGTTTCATCCCCCTTTTCATTCACCACCCACCCCCATGACGGGGGCATCGTACCCCCTCGCCGTTCGTCCTTCCAACGTCCTCCTACCATCATCCATCTGTACGTGTACGTGAGCCTTTGGGTTTCCAAGGGAGGCTGTACAATGAAACGAGAAACATGAGAGACTAAGTAGAGCCGAGACGCAGCCCTGTAACCAGCTCGTCTCCTTCGGCTGCTACCCCTTGTCAGTCGACGCGTATACTCATCCGTTGAAGACGAATAACCCTGTGAAAGCGTGCTAAACCCGAAGCACTAGCCTCGTTTCCAAGGAATCTTCCTATTTGAATGACAAAGTGACGCAACGCGTTGGATGCGTCTCGCGCAATCAGAAACGGCATTCCTTAGGTATGCTGCCCTTTGCTGAGAATTCCTTTGGTCCCCGAGGAAGAACACGGGCTCCTAAATGATTTATGCAATCTGGATTGTCATTGACTTCGGGAGTTCGTGTACTCGGCGAGTCGAAGCGTGGCTGTTATAAGAAACGTCGACAGTGATTCGGTAGGATATTGTCGAAACGTGATAAGGAACTCCGATACGATGCCAATTCCAGAATCTCTATTTCAGTTTTCTATTGCGTTTCCGAATTTTTGCATTTCCCGTCTCAAGTTGTCAATCTTCGCTTCGCATCTCATCTCTTTGCGTCTCGTTCAGAGATTCTTTAGTCTTTTTTTTTTTTTCTGGATGAATGCAAATCTTCAAGATGTTTCTTCCGCTTTTGAAGACTGTTAAATCTTACGGTAGAAGAGATTGGAAAGCCGATGGAAGGAAGAGTACGTCAGGCTCGAGACGAAGGAGCATCGGTACGGCGATGGGTGTTTGCAAGGATGAGGAGAGGGAGGGAGGGGGGGGGGAGAGGAAAGGATGGTCGGGTGTGCAAAGGGTGGCTGGGGTTTACAGTACAGCATAATATAAGGGTAGTTTGTGTTGGAACAGCTAGTGGTGGTACGCTCCGCACGTGTCTCCCCCTTCGTCGACACCCGCCACCCCCCCAAGACGCCCTAGCTGAGCTTCTGATTGGTCGACATTATTCAAAATGGCGTCTTCGCCACATAAGATCCGTTTTATTAGCATACCGGGAAAGGAGACGTCGCCCGTTCTCCTGATGACGCGCGAAAAATCTTCAACCTACCGCGAGTCTTTCGCTCGTCTACCATTTTTATCCTTTCTTCGAGCTTCGACGTCGGAAACGTCGTCCTTCGTTCCGTCTATCTATGGTCAAGGGTTATCGATATTGACCTTGAAGGGTCCGCGAATATTTGAACTAGCTTTCTACGGACAACACTTTCCAGAGGAGGGTTTTAAGCCGCCACCTTCGGGCTAGCGGGTGGCGGCGGAGGCAGGGGATCATAATGTTGGATCCCAGGAGCCTTGGATGTTCAGAGGGAAACTTTCATTACTATACCGGAGCTATATATTTATCGCTATGTACTTGGTACT
Organism: Bombus soroeensis; assembly: GCA_014737365.1. Lineage (NCBI taxonomy): Eukaryota > Metazoa > Arthropoda > Insecta > Hymenoptera > Apidae > Bombus > Bombus soroeensis. The sequence continues at coordinate 1,520,746 of JACXIL010000192.1, forward strand.
AGGAGTGCGCGGTCGGCTGGGTAACGTAAATCCTATATTAGCGTCCTCTGTCTGAAGACCGTTGCAAGGAAATTTCGTTACGTTCTACTTCCTCGTATCATCAATTACGCTAAGGCGGAATTAAATTGGAATCCCTTAGGCGCGTCTCGCCAATCCCCCCGCAAGTATTCGACCAGCCCGTCGATAAAGGGAGAACTTAAAAGTTCGTCGACGAATCCTTGAGGTTTCTATGATGTTGTGTATGACGAAGAGCTACACTCTATTCGATCATTGAAGGCAGAAGATGTTCGATCTTGAAGGCGGGGACAATGCTCAGAAGACGTAGTAGCACTGTCTGCTACGATTTTCTAGCGAACATCGATTGCGACAAACTTACAGTCAGAATTTACAGATTTACCATACGATAAGATAAGCACGAAAGGAAAACAAGAAGAAATATTTAATTTGTATCGAGCATCGATAAGCGTGTGATAGGTACTCACAGTTAGCGGTGTATGTACTACGTTATATTCACGAGATCTTCGCTGTAAACGCTTCAGAGAACTATATTACACTAACAGTACGCAACCAAATGACAAACAGACGCTCGAGGACTGAAAAGTCTAAGAATCGACAAGGACCTTGTTACACGAGTCGAAGGACAAGCCGCTCCTAATTAGGCAAACGAGAGATATTTGCAGCAACTTCAAAAAGAAGTCTTTCTCTGAACCGGTCAGTCTTACCCTCGTTCATAATGTCCTCGAAGGACGAGCCATAAAGGCAATCTCGCGTGTCCTTCGGAAACTAGTCCAGCGATTCTCGTCAGACGAGCGAACGTGAACTCATTGTAGTTATTGTATCCTGTATTACGATAGCAGGACCTTTCTCAGGAACTCCAAGGTGGTGTACCACCTCGACGAAAACCTGAATCGCGCGAAAACTGATCGAAACAAGTTTATCGAGATACACGCCATGTGGACAGTGTGAAAAGGGACTCTAGAATCTATGATCCTGATTTCGTGAGAAAATTCAAGCTGACTGATTTCATAACAGTTAATGGTTAATGCGTTCTAAACGATCATCGAGCCCAAAAACAGTCTCTTTTATTCGGAGAATAACTACGTATTTTGAGCTCGATCGAAGTATCTTAAAATTCATAATCTTTCGCTATTTTCACGAATCTCTTTGACCGATACAGATGTATATACGACAATTATGTGGTTAATTGAAATTATGTTATGGTTCAAAGCCCGCAGAACTCACAGTGAACGCAACGTTTCTTAACTAAATTATTCTCCAGAAGTAAAATGCCACGTGAACTCGCATTGCTTAACTAAATTATTTTCTAGAAGTAAAATGGGATAGCTCCTGAGAACAGTTTTAGAAGTAATGCATCGAGGGAACGATTCGGAACCAGTAATACCAGTAAAGGAGTTTCTAGGAAGCACGCGGCACTTTCCCACCGCTGACCAGTGGTCAAGCAACACCGAAGACCCTTGAACTGGCACGTAGTAACCGATACCGAGCGAATACGGAGAAACAGTTGCCCCAGGTATCGAGATTCTATACAGTGAACCGGTGAGATTATTCTCCAGATAAAGGGTGAAATAAGGGGAAGTACAGTCGTGTTTGTGACTCGAACATCTTTATACGTTTTATCCTTTCGTTGGAACCGCGGTGGTGGAACTTCGTTTGCACGAACGAGTTAACGCTCGGTTTTCGATGAACCTTCCGGGAGCTAAACTGATCAACTCTACGTTTTTTTACGAATAAACTAGCTCCTACTGTACCTTGGAATGCGCGCAAATTCGAGATAAAATTGCATATGAATGGAAAAATAGTTTCCACGGAGTGTTACGCGAGCTTAAAATTCGCGATGAAATTAGCGGCCGTTCATCGATTTTGCTGTACGCGATGTGGCCGGACAACGCGACGGATTGTCAGAGGCGAGTTGCAGTCCGAAAATCCTATTCGGACATTAGGGAAGTTCGAGACGCGTGTACGGCTCGGTAACAACAAAGTCTAATTACCGTAATTAATCCCGTTTAACTCGGTAAATCGGATTTTTCAGTTAGCACTGCGGTCGCCTTGTCTAGCGGCGAGTTCCTCGACTGACGTCGCCTGGACATCAAGCAACATCTCCGAGACAATTAGCGAAGACCGAAGGGCCACAGGAAACGCTGATGAAGATGGTTTCCTCAAAACTGTCCTTGTTGTTTCCCTAACTGTCCTCTTGTCTGTCCGTTTTGCGGCTTTAGCACGCTCCTCGGTTAACAACTTTATCATACGTATAAGAAATTAAGCAATTTCCTATACGAAGTTAAAAAAACACGAAATAAGAAACGTAGAAATCACGAAATAATGAGTAAGAGCTATTCGGAAGCCGGACTGATTAACTTCACACACTGAGCAGTAAAGAAAACTGTGTCGAATGTCGTTAGAATTTACTATTATCTGATTTTCTTGCGCTAAGTATATCTACTATAATTATATATATCTATTATGTACTATCATTTTTTAATGAATTTTCTTGAAACTTACGATTATTTCATTCTCTTGTGATAGATGAACGCGTGGAAGCGGAAATAATTTATTTTCTTCAACAAAGCGAATAGTAATCATAAATACAAGTAGGGATATATACAGAAAAATCCAAAATCCAATCCAAAAAGGAATACATACTTTGTATGGTTTCTAATCGCTGCGAATTTCACACTTCACCTTTATACGTCTGAATCGCTCGGCGGTCGAGACAAGAATCGTAACGGTTGTAACACGACGAATCGAGACAACCTGTCAAGGTAATAGCACGATACGTAACAATGCGACATGAGTCTCTTACGACAACAACGGGTGTCGCGATTGCACCAATTTTCCGTCTACTTCAACATTCGTATATATAGGTAAAAACATGGTCTAAGATAATTAATAATTTTCTACAGGACCATGTCTAAGTGTAATAATTTTTAAATAAGGCTGTTTCTTATAACTATCGAAGAGTATCGAAGAGGCATGTATTCCGTGCACTAATAAATTATTCATACGATATACATGTAAAAAGAAACGATTCGATCGATCCGGTAATTAACGTTCCAAGCATTAACTGCATAACTGTTCGTGGGAAAAAGCGGCGGAGCAATTTGCCTGTAGTATGGAAGTTCGATCGGGGGCAAGATCGAGGCGTTGTGCCGGTCAAGCGATTCGAAACAGGACTTGGGCAAGACACCGGTTGCAGATTCTTCGTACGACACCGTCATGATCCATCTCTCGGGGAACTACTTCGCTAACTACCTCTACAGACTCGCCCGGGGTAGGTTCTTTCGGGGGTTTAGGACGATCATGCCAGAGCTGCACCACATCACGGAGGTGGAACGACGATGTGGTGGGGGAGGGAAGGAGACCTGGGTAGCTGCTTTCGGGGCACATTAACGTCAATTTCCATCCAGGCTCTCGAGAACTTACTTCCAGTCCAAGTTCCTCGCAACCGAGGCAGCCCTGAAGTCTGCAGGTGGAGGCGGAACACCGGGACGCGGGCGGAGGGGGGTGGGTGGAACGCGGCAGTTCTCTCTTCGTTCGCATTATTAATGTTACGAGACACGTGAGCGCCGCGATAGAGCGACGGAGAACGCGGACCGTTTCCGGATAAGACGGATTTAGGAAGAGAGGCGCGCTAAGGCATCGTAAGAGCAGCGAATGGAGGAAGATCAGCAGCCAGCCGAAGCAACTACGCGCGGCTGTGTTGCTCCGAGCAGCTCTGGCGCGCCTCGCTCCTCGCGGGCCCCGCCTGTCCTTTAGTCTTTGCTAATTGTCTCGGGGATGTTTCCCGAGGCAACTCGGCGTTCGAGTTCAGCGGAGCTGACGATTCGAGCGGCAGTAACGAGGGAAACGTACCGGCATCAACCTACGAGCAACCAGCTTTTCCTACCTATTTTGCTGATCGATAGACTTTCGTCAGACGTCGAGATGGGTTGTTTTGATATTAAGGGTAGACTATAAGTCTACAGTATAGACTATATAGTCTAGCTCTATAAGAGAATCGAGTCGTAAAGGAGCAATCTTGCAACATAATATCTTGCTATATGTATGTATGTATATATATATATATATATATGTATATAATATCATCCCCCCGAGCAGGAAATTGTTTTCGATTATATCTTGCCGAATCAAATATGTATGGACCAACGTTCTCTATCTATTATATTTTGTTGATTATCGAGATGAGACGTTTTGGTATCAACGCGCCACGTTACCAGCGTCACGTACGAAGATTACACGGGGAAAGATGAGTGGACAAATTTATTTTTGTTGACTGTTAATAAGTAGAAGAAAGGGAACACGATCCGTGTGGGAGAATTTTCTCCGGCCGTCCGTGATATAGCGAACACGTTAAGGGTAGATTACAGACTGTTAGTCCTTTGAATCGCAAAGGAACAATTTACTAACGTACGATTCTTTTGAAAGGGGAAATTATCTTGGATTATATCTTCCGTTAGAGACCCGAAATTTAGATTTCGAATGAAGTTGATTAAACGTCGGTGGAAACTGAAGAGACGATTATCCATGATTGAAATAACCCTCGACTAAGGGACTTGAATTTCTGGGTGAAAAATAGGGTTACGTCGAGCCAGTAGGAGTCTCGTTTCTTGAATTAAGGGCAGCGTCGGTGTAGACCGAGAGCCGGGAGCACTTCGGGCTACATAAATTTAGCCGGGAACCGGATTACCCTGGTAATTGCGTAATCGAGTAAAATATCGTCTTTCGAGTATAGAGGCTGCGAATCGAAGGACAGAAGGGTTATTTCCTTGTTAGGGAAGGCGAGTTGGGAACGTTAGAAGCGCGGTGCCGGGTTCTGAGAGTCTAACTTATCGATTTCTCAGGACCTCCTTTCGCGGCGTTTCCCGGATATGCCATTGGCCCCTTAAAGGTTCACGAAAAGCGAAGAAAAGCGAGCGCGGAGCCAATGGCCGTGCCCGTTGCTCGTCCCGGCCTTTTTTCCGGCGATTTTTCCGCGGCGGCGACGCCTCTAAGAAAGCAGCCCGCAGCGAATCGCAGCAGCGCAAAATCGGGCTCGCGGGCCGCGATTGGCGGAGCAGCAGCGTCTTGACACCGCCCCTCGAGGAACAACCCGGGAAAACACAGCTCTCACCGCTTCGTTCCCTCTCTCTTCTCTGGCTTTTGCTTCCTCCGCGCCCGCGTTCGTTTTCTCTCGCTTCCACCCCGGTTTCTTCTCCGCTCCCTCTTCGTCGGCCACCTGACGCGCGTCTCCGATCCTCCTTTTCCCACCATCACCGACGACAGACAACACACAGCCACGCGGCGCGCAGCGAAGTCTCGTTTCAACCGCGTCTTTCCTCTCTTTCTCCCGGGTCGTTCCACTCTCCGCGACGACGACGTTCGTCGCCTCTCTCTTTCGTCCCGGTCTTCGCGCGTTCCTCCGCGTTCGTAGAGTTCGTTCTTTCCCCCGTGTGCCAGGCTTTCCCAAACCAACCCCTCTCCAGGACCGCAGGTTCGGCTGGCTCTCGTTTCTCTTCCACCCCTCTGTGCGTTTCGTTTGCTCCGTTTCCTTCTTGTTCCACACCCGGTTCTATCGTTCCTCTTCGACTGAAACGCGACGACGGAAGGGGGTTGGAAGAGGTGTGTGTGTGGAAGAACGGACGGAGCGGAAGAGAAGGAAGAGGGCGAAGCTACTCCGAGGCTCTACCAGCACGACGACGCTTCCTCCTCAGATATTAGATTTTACAAGGAGCGTGCTGGGATTTTAGAGGGGTCACGGAGAGGGACGCTACCGGCTCGGCTCGTACACAGGGCCATCGGGGGTGGGATAAATATTAATTACGTTCCTAAGGGTTGCCTGCGGCTACCGGCCGTTATACTTCCCGGTGTATCGGTGTACGAGCCGGTCTTAGCTCCCACCAATCTGTGGAATTACCTTGCTCCCTTGCTTTCTTATCGATCATCTTCTTCGGTTTCGACAAGCTCCACGAGCCGGTAATACGCTCTATTTCGTTCATTTATATTCTCCTCCTCTTTACCAACTCGTTTCGTTTGCTTCTTAACTTTAAATAATTTTCGTTGTTGTTCAGCGTGATTCGTTATGTTCTCTGCTACAACGCGTTACTTACTATCTCAAAAGTTGACAAATTCGACAAGGTCCACTTCTGTCACGACCACGTCGATTCGTTATGGATAAATATTCGAGTACGACAGCTTTGGGTACTACAACGATTGTCTCAGTATCAACAATGTCTCGTGTATGTAACAATATCCCGTTAGCAGCTTTACAATACCAGAGTCTAGCAAACCCGGCAATTTGAACGTACGCTTGTTATTCCAAAAAATAGTCGCTAAATGTCTTGACTGTTGACGCTATTTTAAATAATAAGATAACGACAATAAATAGATAGATACGTTCTCCAAATGGAACTGGCAGCCTGACAAAGAAACGAAGCACATTGTCGAACGACGTTCGACAATTTCAAGTAGTATCGCGCCGCGCGTGGTCGGACGTGCGCGCTATTATTGGAAGACGTTCTTCCAGTCTCGCCGTCGGGAGTGACGTTTATCAGAGGCGAAAAAATACTCGATACGAGCCCGATGTACGGACAAAAAGTGACTCTGCTGTTCGATCGAGTTCCACGGCCGGTCTATTATCTCACTCCCCGCCCCGGTAAATTGATTCCCATTATTAAAGGCAGCCTGAATTGGCCGCGAAAGTTTTTCAATTTCCCTGCCACTGTCTCCGGCCGTAAATTACATTGATAAATTACACAATGCCGTTAGTGGGAGGAAACGGAGCTCGAAGACACGTACTCCGGTGTCTAGACGCATTTGTGCACTTCGAACGAGACGAAAATTTCATTGGCGCGCGAAGCGAGCATCGGCCCCAACTTCCAGTTCGAAACGTTCATTTTAAAAGAAAAATTGATCCGGGGATAATTAACGAAACAACTTTTCTGCGAACAATATTAATTCCTTTGGTGTTAACCTTTCGAAGAAACGTGCGTTCATTTTTATGCGGCAATTATCATCTTTTGTCTGTAGGTTCACTTGATTGGTTTTCGATTACAATCGAAATTGGAGGGAAATACGATTAAGCCACTCATCGACACCTGAGGCGTTTGATAGTTGATCCATCGAATCTACGGGTAATTATACGAGGTGGTGGTAGTGGTTAAAATGGAATGATCACGTAATTTCGTGTTATGCGTGGCCGGTGATCGTACTCGATTATCCGCGGAGTACTCTTTCGCTCGTTGGGTAACGAACCAGATCAGAATGATTCGTTGACCAGCCTGCAGAGAGGCGTAGCGAAGGGGTTGTTGGTTCGAAACCTGGCTGAGATAGTCGGTGCTGCCACGTCGTGGACGCTCTGATAATCGATGGTAGGCTATACACCCCCTTACTAACAACCCCTTTTGCGTAGAATAGACTTTACGCATCGCGGATATCTTTGATATAATATCCCACTAACCGATACACCGTCTTTTCCACACATAAATCTCTCTTTCGACAAAGAAGTTTTGGGAAATACGACGTTCATTCTGATATAAAGCTTTTCATTATAAATTCAATATTTCCTCGATAGATCCGAGTAGATCTACATACTATTTGTTTTACGAAATTTCCAGAGAATATTTAGAATTCACGTCGCAAGTAACGTAACAGTTTCGAAATGGTACAGGTATTTATTTCAGTAGATTATCTTTGATTTTGGAAAGTAGTACGAAGGAAAGAGGGTGGATGGTAAACGTTTGACGATCGATCGATCGATTTGAGGGATTATCAGCAGCTCTCGATGCAACGCAATGTGGCAATCGAACTTCCCCATTAACCACAAATGACGTACTTAGGTGACGGTGATTTCCCATTGATTTGATCCTGCCGTCAATGTTCTGTTCCTTCGGACAATGATTCCAACCCCTTGGGAGTACGCGTAGGTTCGTGCCCCCTTCTTCGTTCACCCTATTGATTTTCCACTCGGAAGAGGCTTGCCGCTTGAGGCGGCAAACGTCCACGGCGAGCCGGTCGACCGATTGACCGACATTCGATTATGAATCAACGCGTCTCGATCGATCGCCTTGTAACAATGAGCAAAACACTCCCGACACGCCTACGTACGCCGCTCCTAAGGGACATCGACTTCACGACACGATTTGCGTCTTCAAGTTGTCACGTTCTTTTTATATATTCAACGTTTAACTTTGCTGCGTTCTTCGGATCATTTCAGCTCTACGCGTGTCTTTCTAGTCTGAACTAAATTTCTTGTGTTTCAGTACGGTGCAGAAAGATCGTTGTCGATATACAGAGTCTCTTGTCCTATTACTGTTTGATATTTCTTAAAACGTTAAAAATCTCGTTGCTCGTTAAAGCAAAGCGATTGCATTTGCAGAGAATTTAAAAGTACGAAGATATAGATATGTAAAAATGATGCGCATTAATTAGACGTACTGTCGTAGAAGATTCGCCACTCTGATTCGTTAGGCTTTCGCTGACTGCGACTTGGCTTTCGAAGGAAAGAACAGCCCCGGGCCTTTTCCTCCGAGATACGACGCGAGACGAAGGCAGAGGAGACGACGAACGCGACTTAAAGAGCCGACGAAGTCGTCGAGTTCGGATGAGATGATGAGACACGGCAAAAGAGGGACGACGACGACGAGACGAGATGAGAAACAGCAACGTCGAAATGAGATATTGCAAGGAGCGGTAAAGGTGCACAAAGCTGGCCCGCGAGCTGTCTTTCCCGTTTGCAATAACAACGTGCAGCGTCGTCTCTGATAACGATTCACCTTCTCCTTTATATTTTTCATTATTAAAGCATCGGAATTAAACGTTATACCACGTAATTCTAGCCTATATTTGATTCTCGGACGGTCTTTTGCTCTACCTAAGTACATCGCCTATTCTTTAACCATCGTACAGAACAAGAGGCTACATGTTGTTACTCTATTCTCTGTTTGGAAAATAAAATGGCAAAAAAAATCGACACGCAGAATCGAATATTCTACCCTCCGTTCTTCCACCCTCATTTCCATTTCCTTTAGAAAGTAAAATTTTAATCCTCCGTAGGCAAACTACAGCTGACGAGGAAATTTTATTTTTCGTCCTGTAATACGACAGATATTAATACATGTCAATAGAGATTAGATCATTCTAAAACTTGTTCACGATCTTTCAACAACTGGAACACGAAGAAAATTGAGCTCGGATATAAACGATCTTATTTATCGAATTACTTGCGAAATGCGAAGGAATATATTCCTTCGCGACACGAAGAATCGAAAATTCAATCCCAATATTTACGAACCGTTGCACGCCACGAGTAGGTATATTTTACAACAGGAAAAGAAACTGGAATAACCGTAGGGTCGAATTTATAATTTGTTCAAGCAGCGAGTAACTCGAGCGGAGATAATCCAGCGGAGGGGAGTTGCCGCCACACGCACACACGCGTTCTTTTCCACCTTTGAAAAACCAGTTTGTAACAGCGATACTAACGAGTGCTGCTTCGTTCTTTAGAAAATTTTTCAGCTGGCTCGTGCGTATCTATCCTGTCGCGAGGCGGATTTTCCGGGGGTTAAGGCGAGGTTGAAGACAGCGAAGAGGGTGGAAAAGCGAAAGGAAAGGAAGGCGTAGGGTGATGGGGCGAGGACGAGGGTGCAGGATGTAAGACGAAGGAGGCGTGGCCTCGGCATTGATCCAGAACCCCCACTCTTGTGCTTAAAAGTACGGCCCTGGCTGCTCCACGCCGTGCTCACCCCCGTGTCGACCTCCTGTAAGAAACCGGCAAGAAATGAATATTCATGAGCCACCGGCTTCCTCGTCTCTACCTTCTTGATTCGACCCGGACCAACCCAGGGAAAAAACAGGATATTCCATTGGAAGATGTGGGACGTTTATTAAATTTTGCGACCAAACTTTGCCATGATTAAGTCTCTCGCACTCGTCTGTATTTTTTATTTATCCGATACGCGTTGTCCCCGTCGTATAATATACGAATTTTTGTGTGAAATTAGAGCCTTCGACGCTTGGAGAAAAAGGCCACCACTTGCCTGGGATTATACTATTTATTTATTTTCTTCTTTCTCGTACAATTACCGAGTCCTTTAGGCATTACTTAATACATTAAGTCAAGTAACAAATTATGAATCGGATCTTTTTGTCAAATAAACTTGACTCTTGTCAATTGCTTATCGTCGATTAATTATGTTCAGTAAATTGTAAATTTATAAAATTTGAATGTTCAGTGGGTAATATTGTATTATCAAGTTGATCACTGTGACGAAAGGATATTTGTTAATACCGATAGCACGTAAGTAACGGCTGATTTGTTAATAACGATATCACTTCAATTGCGCAGGACAGTGTGGTTAATAAATATTCTTGCTACACAAGTTGTCTGCCGATAATTCATTGAATCTTACAGTCTCATCGAGCGAATTCTTACAGAGGGGAAAGTTAGATCTGATTAATAGTCGAACGTCGATCAGCGTGGAATTCAGGGGATCGGTTCCGCTGGAAATATCCAGTCTCGGATGCGTTTAGACTAATTATAGCAATCCTATTTCTATTTACTGTCGCAGGATATTGCTTTATCTAATTATCGGCGAGAACCGTATGGGAGGGAAAGTGACGTTGTCAATGGATCGGCGGCAGGTTACAAAGTTCCGCTTCTCGTTCTTCGTTTCTCGGTTTAATTCCAAGTCTGACAAGTTTGCGCTTCAACTATTTGATAAAAGAATTCCTTTCATTTCCCTATCGCAAACTGCCGAGCCTGTTAACCAGGATTTAATGTTTCCTCATCAAAACGTTCCCTCGTTTCCCGACCTCTGAATCTCGCGTTAAAAAGCTCCTTTACTGCCTTTCGACGAAAGAGTGCTATATTTGCAAGTATTATACTCACGAAATTCGTGAAATGGTAAAATCCGACATTCGTCAAATTTCTTTCTTCGCCCTAAAAAGTTTTCACTCTCAAATTGCAGATTTTCACATTATACAAAGGTAATGTGCATGACGAGTGATAGAGGACTGACCGAATCCTGTGTGAATCACCGAAGGATTCAGAAAGTCGTTGCATGGTCGGAGAAAACAGTTTTAAGGGAATTACATACCGCTATAAACTTTTATTTCCATCCTATCGTAAAATACGGTTTTATTTATTCTATTTTATATTTTTATTTTATACACGATGAATATACACTACTGGAATGTAACTGAAAAAGAGAAATCGAATATACGTAAGTAAATAGAAATTCATCTCGCTTAAATTAAACGTTATAACCTACTTCTCTTTGGACATTTTATGAATCTTTGCACCACCTTGTTCGATACATCTTGGCACTTTAAAATTTCCTCTTTCATAAATGCACATACATTCGTAGCGGCCAACGAATCGATAAACGAAAACCTATCAACAGTCGATACATTAAATACATAAAGTAATCGTACGCAAATTTATTCTCGTTTTCCGAAGGAAATATCGCCGAAAGGAGAATTGTGAAACTTAGATAACTTAGAAACTTAGATATCTAGGTGGATTTTTTCCGGCGCTGCCGCGGATAAAGTCGAGCCTTCGGCATCTCCATTTCCAGATAGACCACGGTAGATGTTATTTTATCCAATTTCAGGGATGCTCGCGGCAGACGAAGAGGGAACGAGAGCGACCAAGGGGGGTAAACGGGTGGATGGTACGCCGGTGAATTGGTTGCCGGCTACGACGTTCCCAGAGTACACTGGGAGTTTGTTCTAACTTGCAGTCGGTGCCAGTTCTCCTCAAACAGGATAGATTATATTCCACGTCTCTCCATTTCGTTCCCGCCTAGCTCGCGAATCGCTCGCGCGCACCGATTGCTCGTGTTTGTTCAATCCAACTCCGCTTCGCCGCCGCCATTTCGCTGATTGTGAAAAATAATGCTGGCCCGTTGCGCTCGCGACGAATCGCAGCCTTCGAGATTCCACCGCGAAAGGTCCCTCGGGAGGATAGGCAGAACCTGGGAAATCGCAGCCTCGCGTGGATTTCGCTTTTAGCGTCGCTGCAGCTTATCTTCCATCTGACAACTTCACGCCAACGATAAATCTGATGTATACGTTCGGTCCTCGAATCTGTACGTTCCTCGAAAAATCGTTTCTTAACAAAGACAAACGAGAATGTTTTTTCTAAAAAGATTGAATGTTTTAAAAGAAGAAATTCGATTCTTCGAGTCTTAAAAAAAATAAAAAAAAATAAAAACAATTACTCGTCAGACACGATGCTAGTCAGTCTATATCGCAGGCATCTTCGCCTTACATCGCTCGATACAACGTTAACTTCGAAATGGCCGGGAAGGACGGATTTACGAAGCTGTTAACGTATCCGATAAAATAGGATCGTTAGTTTTATCGCAGCCATTCGGAAACGGAGGCATTTTCACGGCGAAACGTAATCTCCTCGCTCTCACCTTCTGCACGCGTCTTGATCGCGGTAACTTCAATTGGTCGTAACGAGCAGGTTCCCCGCCTTTGGAATATTTTTGGAGGGTGACGAGGGAGAGAGCTAGAGGGAAAGGAGAGAGTCGCGTACACCGCGCCCTCCGCGATTTAATTCACTTTGATCGCGCGGACCGAGCCAACCGCGGTGTATAACAGAAACCCCGAATTCAGATCCGAAAGATAGGATTAACTAGGCTTCGTGGAATATATCGTCCGCGTTGCAGTCTGCTGGAAGCCTCCATAGCCCTTTAAACGACCGTTTCTTCAAACTTTTTCGTTCGCCTCTGTAATTTCTCTCTCTCTCGCTCGTCGAGGCGTAAAGATCGATGCACGAAGAATATTCGAAATATTCCTCTGACAAATTATGTGCATCGGTGGAAGGAAAGAAGGGTCGTACGTAGATTATATACATATATTGAAGTGCAGCGTGAGGTTGGTGTCTGCCGGGCCTCTGCGAGGAAACACCATCGAAATAGAATTATCGAAGATCGACTCGCATCCTGTGGTCAAAGTAGTCTGCAACATCAAATTAAAATGTCAGCTCACAGGTTAATTATGGTCACTTTAAGACCCTTTGAACCCCACGACGCGTTAAAGGGTGGCTATACACAGTCCGGGCTGGTAGAGGTTTCTGTGAAGGAAGATATTAATATCGGCGCAGATGCAGTTTTCCATGGTGGTGCTGCCGTCTTTAAATTGAAGTGTATCCAGCGATGTCACGAACTCATAAACTGCATTCCCGCGATCCTTTAAAATATTTAGAGAACCTAGTCGAGGGAGGGTAAGGAGGGGCAGCAGAGGGTGAGGCGCAGGAGGTGTAGGTGGTGGAGGAGAGACTCATCCAAGTTGGCAACTTTCGGTCGTATTAGCTTTTGTATATATATTACCTCATTTGCGAGAGGAAAGCTTATACTTCTACCCCCTGTAGACACTATATAGATATATGTGCACTCGCCTACCACCTCCCACCCCTTACAATATACTCGTACACGTGCTCCGGTTATATTCTCGTCGCGACCAAGTCTCTTATCGTACCATGGCCAATCGTCTGAAACTTTTCCAAGTTGTCTGTCCCGAGTCGGCTTTAAGATTTAGAGAGAAAAAAAAAAAAAAGAAAAAGGAAAAAGAAAGGAAAAAAAAAACGGAAAGGAGGAAAAAGAAACAGAAGAGCTTTTCAAGGTATATCTCTTGCGATAGAAAATTCACGGGAGACGAATTATACGTACGTGCATGGACGTTCGTTTAGAGAATCGAGAAGGGCGACTTTCTTCAACTTCAATTTCGAAGGATTCGACGAGCGAACACGATTTCCATGCGACCGAGTTGGAGAAAAATCAGGCGACGGTTGATAAATGACGCGAGAAAAGCAACGAAGGGTATCGGCGCATCCGGCAAGTATTGGCCGGCTGTCAGATGGTAGGTAGTAGGTAGAGGGTTGTTAGAAGGAAGGTACCTACGCGGAGGTTAGGTCGGAATATAGTTTAAGCTAGACGAATGGGCTGGTGGGTGGCTCTGGAGGCAGAAGAGTGAGCCGAGGCGGGTAGTTTTGCCTGGGTACCTCCACTCCACCTCGCCAACCACCCCCGCGCATCCCGTCGCCCCTCCCGAGCCGCCCCCCAGTTACTACTCCGCCACCTTCTCCACCTCCTCGACGACGCCATACCCTCGTTCATAATATCCTGCACGTCAGACTTTGAAAACTCCAACAATTTCCTCCTGCCGCCTGGTTGGAGAGCCGAAAGAGGAGGAGAGCCGGGGAGGAAGGGGACGGCCGGGGCTCAGGGGGGTGGTTCTACCCGCTACGTGGAGATGGTTCCGTGCTGCTGCTGCTGCTGCTGCTGCTGCTACTGCTGCTGCTGCTGCTGATGCTGGTGCTGGCTCGTCGTGGTGGTAGTGGCGGTAGTGGTGGCGAACCGACGGTGCGAGGGAGACGAGTTTCGAGTTTATATAAAGTTCGGGCCACATCAATAATTATAAGTAGAGAGCCGAGGCAAGATGGCGCACCCGACTGGCAAACCCCATCCCCCCACGTGCCAACCGAGTCATTATTCAAACCATCTCTTACTTCCTCTTGTTTCCTTCTCTGTATCGTCCTCTCCCGACCAGACCTTCCCGCGAAGGATGATCGACGTGTCTCTGCCTGCCGTGATCGAGGATCGATCCCATCTCAGGTCACGTTTTAGGGAACGCAACGTCGCTTTTGTCGCATCGGATCCAGCCACGGGATAAAGGATACATGACACCTGAAATACGGTTCAATTAAGAGACAATGATACGCACGTGTATCGTGTCTTTCTGTTTTTAATAAAACAGCGCCTTTCGGTACTACGGTTAGGATGACTCTAATGGATTAACAAACGTCCCGTTGCCTGCTGAACGATCGTAAGATTAAAGATCTCTCTCGCCGCAGGTATCACGTTCTCGCTCGTACTCTATCTTAACCCTTCTCCCATCGGAATTAAGTTCCCTTCTCCTTCCGGAGACATTGTCTAAACTCCTGAAGTTTTGCCTTGTTGTTGGAGAACGTCAAGGTCACGGGTTCGTCTAGTCTAGGCGATAGAAGGTCATCGCCGGCCGTTCTCGGTTTTTGCGATCGTCGGATGCTCGTCGAATGAATCATTTCCATTCGATCGTAGTCCCGTGGACAGATAAGAAGTTGAATGAAACGAACGACGGCGAAAAGACGAACGACGCTTCATCCAGCTCTTCAAAGATTTAGCGAATCCGGGAATTATTAAGGGAGCTAAAAACACGCGAGGGAGGGCGATAGGAGAACGCTCGGTTTCCTGCAAAGATGACGGTTGATTAATGTTGGGGGTAGTTTCTTACTCACCCCCAGCGGTTCGGGATACTCGGTTACAATGGCGGCCGCCACCTTAGATAACGCGCAGAATTAATATCGCGCGCGGAGCGAACTGACTATGGTTCCACCCTGTTCAATTTATAATTTTAAAGATCCCTCTCCCAAATACAGTCCGGTTAATAAACATCGAAGGGAAATAGCTTCGTGCACCAGCGAACGTTAAACATTGTACCGACGAATAAAAACGCAGCCGAACTCTCATGGACAGTAGAACGAATCGCGTTTAATCAGACGCGGTAAAAGTCTTAAGAAACCTACTGCCTATTGTTAGAAGATATAATGCTTGCTACTCTTCTTAGCGATTACGATAAGGATATCTTGTTGCGAACAAGAGTATTCGAAGAGTACTTAACGATTGGTAACGACGGATAGGTCCCTGTGGCGAAGGAAGAGAAAATTTTTTAGCGGCTGGTCGGTTTCGGCTCGAGTTGGCCGACACTTTCGACGCCAAAGGGCGTCCGGCTGTAGCCGGCCACATAGATACACAGCGGACCACTGGTCGGGAGATCGGTTCGAATCTGTCCCTAACGTAGTTTCCAGTTGAAACGCAGATCTGGTGTTGCCCTAACTCGACTGGGGAAACTCAGAAATCTAATGCCAGGAGGACACACACAGGCCACGCCAGCCAGCCCGACGTTAACTTTTAATGCACGGGATTAGTGGCACGGGTGCACGCGGGGCCGCTGCCCAAACTTTGCGCTAATTTGTTCGTCTATTAATCTCGTACTTCCAACAACCGGTCGTGAACCGACTGTGAAAAGAACCAGCATGGTTCAAGATGGCAGAGCGTGTTCTATTTTTCAAATCTTTTTAACCCCAATGTACGCAACCGAGTGTTCAGATACCCGTCCCTAGAATTATTTCATCGACAGTTTTTCTTATTTTCCTGCGAAGATTGTTACGGATCTCCATTCTTTCGCCGTTTCGGCCGTAACATTGAGATCGAGCTCTTTTAAAAAATTTATATACAGCGGCGTGCAAAAGTTTTCAGTCGACGGATCTTTCTCTTTAGCTATTTCGAAATTGTAAAGAATCCCGATACTTCAACGAATGGTAACCGATATCGTAGCTAATACACAAACAACTGCTTTTGCCAATATAATCAAATACGAACAATAATACAACTTTTTCGATCTGTTTACTCTATATATTTTACTTTCAGGAAAAGAAGTAGAAAAACACTTGAGGCGAGTAAAGAGCGAGTGGATGCAAGGTACGAACGCAATCACGGTAAAATCAGAGATAATCGTTCGAGTGGGAGAGAAATCTGGGTCGAATGGCTCGTGTAGCCAGCGGACAGTGTAAAAAGAGAAGAAAATTGGGGTGCCGTTGGGTGAAGGGTAGAGCGAAGAGTGGAAAAAAAGGAGGAAAGGAGTGTGTGGCTCGCGTGTAACCAGGGCCGCAGTGGGACGGGTCAGAGGGAAAGAGGGTCCGCGCTCAATTTACCGGCCGCGGAAAAAAGGAACGCCAGGAAAAGACGGGAAACAGCTTAACGGGGTTAAAACCACCCCTTCGGGAGCTTCGAGGTAGGAGGTAAAAAAGCTAAGCGGCGTTTTATAGACCCAACAAGCAGCCCGCGTATTCCGAGCCGGGTGCCAACCCCGTTTTTACACCCTCGTTGGAAATTAGAGGCTTTTTGTGCTAAATATACCCTCCCACTATACCTCCACCTCCTCCTCCTCTCCCTTCTCTCTTTCTCGTTTTCTCTTCCGGTACGGGTCCGCCACCAGTGAATCTCACATTAATTTGAACTCCACGCGAATCTGACCGTGCCACAAATTACTGGCCGACACTCTTTTTAATTGTCTCCTAGCGAAAGGCTGGCTTTATAGGCGATAACGAGGCTGGATTTTTTTTTTTTTTTTTTTCTTACTGGTTTCTCCGTTATTGCCTTTATCCTCGCACAGTCGCTTTTTAACTGTGTTTCGTGAAGCTTGCCGCGAATTACGAGCACCACGACGTCAAAAAATTCCTAAACGCGGTTGAAAGAAAAGTAGCGGATTACGTACGATTCGTTTACGAATGGTTTCACCTGGTTGCAGAAATACGGCGGAGCTTTAAGATCCGTGACAAATGAGAGGACGAACGGAGAGAGGGCATTTGAGAATCTCGTCCGTGGGTCTAAGTGAAAATAAAACGCTCGAGCTACCGGGTAAGAGGGTGTGAAACGAGGGTGGCGTTTCTCTCACATAAATTAGCCTGTGGCGGTAAAATGCAAAACATTCGTTCAAACCGCAGTTCAACACGAACGAGATTGGCCACGTTCCGGCTTTGTCTGTCCGAATTCGCTGGAGGGTTGATCCCTCCCTTCCTCCCTCCCTCCCTCCTGTCTCGTTTCGTGATTCTCGCCTCGATTCGCGCTCCTATGAATTTCACGATTTCACTTAACGCTCGCATTTTTCCATTCGGCTAACTCTTTAACTTTTTATCGAAACGCGTTACTCTTACTATTTTTCAAGCAGGCGACGGTACCTTCAAAATGCGGAAAGCACTTGCAAAATGCGATCTCGGACGGAGATTCACGATAGTATGACCATCAATGGTCCCGTTAGCCTTTGCCGCCAGAAATAATCATCCGGAGGCAATATCATATCGAAATAGTCAAAGTGTTATACAAGAATGAAAAGTTCCCGTACGTTCGAGCCATCCGACGATATTCCAGCATCCACGTTTCGACTATTCGAGATAGATAATGGCACTTGGAGAAGGTTACAACTTCCGGAGTGAAATCTCGAGCGGAGATCGGGCCATTATCGGGTGACATCCGGTCCAAGAAGCAGTAAACGTGGCAGTGAAAGGGGTCGGTCGGGCCTTAACGGAGTCATTTTTAGCCGGGGCTATCAGCGATTACAGAGGATGCAATACCCACGGGTTCCATCGAAGATGCAACTATCTGAAAATTCATGGGTCGCACGAAGGAATCGAATATCGTCGGTGCATCGGAACCGATGTATCTCTGGCCCGTTATTCCCCCGGGGGTAAATCGGAACGACGAAGGTTGCTACTCGAAGGCGAAACGTTTCTCCAGGCGGCCGAATAGGTGGGTACGGTTGTATATACAGAGGTGTGGGCCCAGATAGCGGCAGATTCCAGCAACGACTACGAGGTTATAGGTACGAGAAAGGTGTACCAGAAGAGGAGGACGAACCATCCAAGAGGACTAGATGCTAGAAGGGAGTCGGAGGAGAGCGAAGAGACTGGAGGAGAAGGAGGTAGGTTTGTAGGTAGTAGCTGAACTAGCTCTCTCTCTCTCTCTCTCTCTCTCTTTCTGCCAGTCTCTCCTCTCCTCGCTCCTCTGCCGCTTCTGGCTTTCGAGGCAATATAACTCGAAAATGGTGGCTGGCTTGCGAGTGCCGTTATCATTTCTTAGCCCGGTATCAGCCCGCCCTCCCGGTTATTACTGCACCCCCGGGGCTACGCCATGGACTCTTAGATAAGCCACCCACCGCGAAGGTGTATTGTCTGTTTCACCTACCCTCGCCTTTCTATAGATTGTCCATCTCCTTTGCTCCGGCGCCTCTTGCACACCATTTCACCCCCAGCCTCTCTCGCTCTTTCCGTGCCTCTCTGTAGTACTTCTCTTCCTATCCTTGCCACTCTCCAGCCACTTCCGACACTCGGGAGATGTATAGAATTGTTTGAGAATCGCCTGAAGCGCCGCAAGATTACTTGGGAAAACGGATATGTCGTTCGCCCGCACCGGCCGATAGCTTCGAAAAGCACGTCTATCGATTCTTCTGCCGGTCCGCCTACCGGCCTCGACGACCTGTTGGAGACAGCCTTTTGCACCAACCTGACCGGTCTTCTTTGGATTGCCTGGATAATCGGACGGAAGTGGCTCGAGAGTTACGCCGGAACTCCTATCGCGTGACCACTGGCGATAATGCCGCTCGAACCGCGAGGAAGCTTTCTCGAAGGGAGAATCAATTCCTGGTCACACTCGCGAAACACTGGGAACTCTCCGGATTTCGACGAGGCGACACAAAATCCGAAACTTTCTAAATTAGACGTAGATACGCTTTCTCGAAGCAAGCCCAGACACCGAGAGTATCATTGGTTGAAGACTTTTGCACGAACAGAGGGCAATTGGGCCCGGCGAATGGAAGGTCCACGGGACGTGTCGCATGCCAGGTCACAGGTGGAAATTCAAGACGGAGGAAACAAATACGCGGAGGAGGCGGCAATCCGCGGGAACGTCGCGGCGAAGAAAGGATATTTCCATAGGTGTTCGAGGCCTGAAGCGCGAGACGGCTTCGAGAGTGCGAACGATTCCAAATGAGGTCGGGCCGACTGACTGATGACGTCATTACTGTCAGGCTTAATGAAAATTTCCGGAAAGTTACCGCTCGCCTCGACTGCTGACGCCATGTTACCTTCGCCGGGGCACAGGAGGCGGGGGCGTGTGGGTGAGGGAGAAGGGGTGCAGAAGGGGTGGCTGGCGCCCGCGAGCGAACGAGAAATTTTACGAGAATTTCCGAGACTAATTTCTCCGGCGCTTTGCGCTCGAGGCAGGCGGGCGTCGTTAATTTCTGACGTTAATTGCTAAACCTGAAGTTTCTAGAAATTTCCTGGGCGCCCCTAACCTCGCTTCCACCCAACCGGTCTATACTCAGCCCAACGTTCCGCCGTCTCTCTTTCGCCGCTACTTCTATCTGTGTACGTGTCCCGATCCTAGGTATCCTCTTTCTCCCGAGCGTGACTGCTTCGCCCGCTTTTCTGATATGAAGATTAAGCATCGTTTATTCAGGCCGGGTCAGCGACGCGCTTCTTCACGAGGCCTCCGAGACACGGTCATCCGGCTGTCCCGCCTTTCGTTTTATCCCTCGTGAAAAATTGACCAACCTAGACCATAGCCCGCCCGTATACCGTACCACGGTGCAACATTCTTGCTCAATTGCGAAGAAAGTCGTGTAGTCGATAAAACGAAAGGGCCTGTTATCGAAGAACCAACTCTTTATCAGGAATTTAATCTTGGAATTCGACGCGAGCAACGAAGAACGTACGAGTTTCATCGAGTTTGCGGTTTTTTTAATTCCTTCTTAATTCCTTGACCGGAGACAAAACGGCAGAAGGAAGGGTTCAGCTTGGGTTCTTCCTTCGGTCGCTTGAATTTGCAAAGCGGAAAAAAAAAAGTTTGTTACAGGACGATATCGGGGAAACCGCAACAAGAACCCTCGGTCACTCCTTCCAGCATCGGACGGGGTCATCGTAGGAAGACGACAGAAAGGGTTACGTCCCCTGTTTGGGATCGTGTAGCAGCACGAGGCGGTGGTGGAAGGGGGGTGGGGGGGTGGGGGTGTGCGAGTGGGAGGAGAGGGGGTCAAATTCGTCGCGATAAAAGGGCGAAAGAGGAAGCGAGAAGGGAAGTTGTTCCTTGCGCCCTCGCCTAGTTGTTTAGTTTTCCGCCATCTTTGTTCGCGCTTAGACGAAACGGGGGTGCAGCGGGAGGAGAAGACGGGAGGGGCGGCAGGGGGGAGCGGGGTATAGCGACGGGTGGAGCAGAAGGGAAAGGAGCAGGTTAATAGCGGGCTCCAGCGGTTCTGCAGCCCCGTCGAGGCTTTCCGTCGTGGGAAAGAGAGAACGACAACGGGAAAACGAGAGAGAATGGTGGCTGAAAGCGGAGGGATGGCGGTAACGCGGCAGCGAAAGAGGGGCGTGCGTCGAAAGGAGAGAGCAGAAAGCTTCTACGGAGGATGAGTCGGGAAAGAGAGAGACGAGCAAGTCGGACGGAGAACCGCGTAGAAATAGCAAAAGACAGAGACGAACCGGTGGGAGCGAAAGGCGAAGAGGGAGAGGGAGAGAGACTTTACTTACTTACACCCTCGCCGGGGCTCTCTGTCCGTGGCGAGACGAAACGATGCGAGGCTCGATGCGGAGGAAAAGGAACGAGGAGGTAGGTATTTCCCGTAGCGCGCGCGCAAAAGGCACCGTAACGATTTTCTGCTCCTTCGAAGGAATATGAAAGGCGATATTTGCGCGAACCCAGGACCAGAACGCGTTCGCCGCGGCCGGGGGCGAGAGAGGTGGCACGGCTCGACAGACGAAGAGGGAGAAGATACCGTCGAGCTTGTTCCTTTCTTACTCTCCACCTCCTACGTTTTCTCTCTTTCTCGCGCGCTAATGATGGAAAGCGAGGGAAGCTGGGTCGCTCCGGCAAATACCACTCGGGTGGGATTTAAGGGATGAAAAGGGGCAGGAAGCCTTCTTCGCTCCCTCCGGCAGAGAGCTCTTTGATGTCACTCGACCTGCCGCCTAATTTTCACTCCGGCTCGGCGACCTACTCGAAAGACGCGCGAAAAATTATTAATGCCTCCTTGAAGAGATTATTAATGCGAGAGAATTGAACGCGACGAAAGTTCGGAGGCGTTGCGTGGAAAATTTATTCGTTCTCGCGTCATTTTCTCACGTGCCGTAGAAATTCCTTAATGAATGCGATTAGGTCCTTTCGAATCCTCTCGTACCTCTCGTTTCATCGATATAACCGATTACGGCAAACAGATTTTCTCGTATCTAGACGAATCGAAAATTGGTGTACCCGCATGAACGATGAAACTAACACTGATTGTCGATAATGACGACAACTGTTTCGTACACAATGGTGGCAAACACCTTCGTTTCATCGTAGGTTTCGACTTGGCTCCGAAGAACGCTACGTTTCAAGTAGAAGCGTTCCGTAATGGTCAGACGCCCTGCGAGTCCGACATAGCCACGCGGTTTTGCGAACGCGCGGAGAATTTTTGTCCACGCCGAGGGACAACCGTCGTTGGAGTCGGCGGAGGTGGCGAACGAGGAGGAGGTAAGAAATTCCTGGTATCGTTCGTAACAAAAGCTTGGCGAGGATGGCATTCGGAAGAACAGGCGGGGAAGAAGGTTGTGGGCGCAGCAACGGGGGTCGAGGGTGGTTGTGGATGGTGGCGAAGAAGAGGTGTGCTCGGGTGGAAGCTCCCTCATTCCCGGCTGGAGACTTAGAGTTGGTAATTAAATACAAGGAACCTTGCTTCGCCTCGTCTCGCACGGAGTCAGCTCGTGCTCGCCGTCTCTCTTTCTCGCCCGTCCTCGCCTTCTTGCATCCCCTTTCGGTATGCCCGGAATACAGAGAGGGCTGTATTTAATTCGAGACTTCATTCGATTTACTTCGAGTCGCGGATTAGGCGCTGTCGAACTTGGAGCAAACGACCGACTGACGCCATCTCCGCGATTGCCGGGAAACGGCATCGCATCTGTCATGGAACGCCAATTTCTGATGGAGATCTTCAAATTCTCAGAGTCTCCGTTCTACGCCCCTTCCCCCGCCCGCTCTTCCTACCCGTTTCGAAATCACAGAGTTATTATACGTTTTAGATTTTAAATTTTCACCATGATTCGCGATCGGTCCTTCGGCTTTCGACCCTTCGTGTTTCTTATTGGTACACGTTGCGTTTCGTTCCGACGTTTCGCCAACGTTATCGTTCCCTTCTTCGGGACAGACCTGAGAGGTGACGTAACGAAGCGTAACGTACCAATAAAAACACGACGGGAAGTCAAAGAATCGGACATACGTCGACAATGGCCGTTCTTCGTGTTACGTGGAAAGCGGACGCTCAGCACTTTCGGAAATAAAATTCGATCGTACGTGAGAAAATAATGTAAAAATAAATATGCAGCGTCTATAATAAAGAGACGATAATAGGAGAGAGAGCTGGGAGAATCTCGCGGAGAAACCGGCAGTTGGGATCCAGAATGATAAATCGATCGCGCCGGAATGGGAACGTACGGTGGTCCAGGCGTTTCTTTTCATAAATCAATTTCTCGATCAACCGGCGAGACATATACGCGCATAGTCGTTCCATTATTGGCAATAACAGTGTTACGGCAGCCCATCCAGCCAGCCAGAGGCCTCTCTCTCCTCGTCTCTCGTTGCGCTCGCAACGGAGCTCTCTCTATCTCCTCGAAGCCGGCTCCGCGGCAGTCTCCTCGCTCTCTCGTGGCGAAACTCAATTCCCCAGGCTGTGTAGAACGGAGAGGGTGCGCACACTTTGCTTGCTCCCGCTACACAAGACGAAATTTCATTCCCGCCTGCGCCCATCCTGTGCCCGGTAATTGTGCACGTGAAGCAACCTGAAACCTGCATTTGCCCTGTAGGTTCGCAAAGGAGCTCACCCCCTTATCTTCATCCCCCGAGTCGGTCCGCTTGCCCTCAAGACGTTCCAGAGGTCTTCTCCGCATCGACATTCCTTGTTCGCGAGCAAAAATTCCCTTCCTTTCCTCCTCTAGAAATTCTCTTTACAAAAGTTTCTGCATCGGTAGATCGGACATAATATTATATTCCGGGTGGTACGTTCGCAGACCGTAGAGGACAACAACCTTCTAAAATTTCTAAATTTCGCCGGCAAACCACTTGATCGATGCTTATCTTACATTACATTCGTCAATTTTCGCTACTATTTGGCAAGTGAGCCGCTCGCTCATGTACGATTGTCTGGCGAACGATCCTGAAATTTAGGAGGAACGATGCTCCGGCATGAGAAACCGATACGTGTATCGAGGCTGCTTATTCAGGCAAGCAACGAGCCTGTGTCGAGAAAGAACGTTCTCGTCAAAGGAGCGGAAACCCGTTTCGACGGAGGAAGAAGCGAAACGAGAGAGCGAAGCGTGCAAAGGCGGATGCCGCGCCCGGAAAGCTAAGGAAAGGAAAACAGCGGACGTAGCCAAACAGAGCCGCTAACGTCGTTGGAAACTTGAGCGGGACCGGCACAATAAGACGGCTCAATGAAAAGCGTCCTTTACTGCGGCTGCACCGTGAATGCTTATATGCCGTGTACTCCCGTGCGTTTATCTCTTTCCCTCTTCACCCGGATCCAGCTGTTTCGCTCGGATTCTCTCTTTCTCTCTTTCTCTCTCTCCTCGTGGCCCGTCGTTTCGTCGTCGCTATTTGCACGATATCTCGCTCGTTGGGCGCCGGCTCAGCCAATGAAAGCGCGCGGAGGCGAGCTTTTACGGCGTTCTTACGGTATGGCGGGGATCGCAGGGGGGGTTGGGGCCGCTGCCTCCGCAACGTTCTTATTGTTTCAGCCACCCCAAGCGCCCCCTTCGCGGCAACCACCCTCCTGGTACCACTCCACGAGTTTACTCCCTCTTCTCAACGCCGCGGCACTGTGCTTAGAATTTTAATGGACCGGCTTAGAAATTGTTGGCGGAATTAGATTTTAGGACGAGATTAGGCGGGGCTGGCGCTCCGAAATTACTGCAAGGAGCAAGGAGAGAAAACGGAGCGGGTGGTAGCTTGGGGTGGGTGGTGCTTCCCCCTCCCCCCCCCCTCGAAAGAGGCCTTTCCATGAATTTATGCCATTGTGGAAAGAGCACGCGGCCCTCCTCGTGAATCTCGGCTTGCTTCGTTGAATTTCCAAGGGGTACCGAATTTTACGATCGACCTTGCCTTCGGCTTCGCGCCCTTTCCCGCTCGAGATCACCCGTTCGTGGCGCGCACGATTTTCTCTTCGCGTCTTCCTTCCGCCAGCCGATGCTTACACACGTCCATAAATTCTAATTAACCGAGAACGACGATCTTCCCTTACGCACACTGCCGGTCATAAGTATCGGGGCATCTACACTTATGAGACGAAGTTCGTACGAATTTTACTTTATTCGATGGATGAAATTGGAAAGTAACAACAGGTGAAAGCCGTTCTACTTGTACGAAACGTTAGTAGTGGCCGACAATTTTCATACGTACATCTCGACTCTGCTGCGTTCTCTCGCTCTTATTGTGCTCTGTTATCGACTAAATCGTATCTTTCATCGAGACAAGTTCAAGATAGAAGTACAATGATTCGAGGATCGTAGGATTAATCAATGAAGGATCTTCTAGTCGGTTGCATCTACAAGTTTCTCGATAAGAAGATAAATCGTATCAGTGCTAAGTAGAGAAGAATTTCTTACTCGATCCAGAATTCTTTCGTTTCGCCGAAAAATTCCGATAGAAAAGATAAATTGGGAGGGATGGGCGAACGAAAGGAGGTGGCAAGCGGGGCGATAATCGACTTTCCAGGCGATAATCAACGTCATTGGTTTTCAGAGTTCAGAGAAAGGAATCGCGCTCAGCGCAGGAAATCTCGGTCGTCTTTCGATACCCTCTCCTTTCGCGTTGCACGGGTAAAAGGGCAAGATACGAGCGAGATGGAGAGACGCAAATAGGGTGAGTCGGCCCCCGGTGGTGTTTGAGTTTGAAATTACGAAGCGAGAGAATTTATATGCCTGTGCCGGCTGTTCTTGCGTGGCACGGTAGAAGTTTCATTTATTTAAGGCAACTTGTACAAAAGCGAGGAGGAGAACCAACCCCTTGAGAAGAGGGTGAAACGTCGGGATTTCACTGACTGTCGCAACCCCGCTGGCTTTCTTCCGCCACGTCTGAACTCGACTTACCATGGGAATTTGAGTGGTCGCGCGCCTTATGCTCGTGTCAACCTTGGGGTCAACTCGCGTTTCAACCCTCGAACCGAGAAAATTTGATCGCCGAGAAAGTGACTCGGACGCGAACACCTCTTTCGAACGAATTAATCGAAAATTATCGGAGATTCGGCCCTTTGGACATCTTTCTCGAAATATCGACTCGATTGTGGCTGGGACGTGTTTCGAGGGTAAAATAAGGCGAAAGACGCAAAGGTGGATAAAGGAACGACAACGACAGGCGGTCGAACCCGCTCGCACCCGAGGCAGTTGCGCGAAAAGCAACGATAACGTGCCCCGAAGTTCTCGAAGGTATCTGGTCCCGGGTTCGTGTACCCCGGCTCCTCTATTTCAACGGAATGCTCTCTTTCACTCTCTCTCTCTCTCTCTCTCTCTCTCTCTCTCTCTCTCACCTCCCCGTGCCCATCCTAGCCTGCAGCCCGTGTCCTCTGCCACGGCGGCTTTGTCTGCAACTTCAGAGCCGGGGTGTTTCGCGATTATAATTTAACGACGCCGGCAACGAAGCGAAGTTGGCCCCAGAAATCAATGCGCGGCACCGAGACAAAAGCCGGCGACGACAGAAAGTCGGAGCGAGAATGAGACAGGACCAAAGAGGGAGGAAAGAGTGAGACGGGCTAAGTGAAAGAGGATGAAGACAGAGCGCGGCAGTTGCGGACCGAGGAGGGCTGTTTTGAGAGAATATAAGGGAGGCGCGTCTCGAAAAGGAGAAGAGGATGCTTCGAATGTCTGGGTCTAACGTGTGCGTTCCAAGTATCTTTTACGTACCAGGGCGAAGGGGGAAAGGTCACGCGTCTCGTCTCGTCCTTGTGGAAATCATGATTTCCACGATGAACGGGGGTTGTTTCTTCCCACGCGACGAGATCGTTTGAAAATAATAACAGACAGCGATCGAAGACTGTGACGGATGAAATGAGCATATTCGGTCTTAAATTCGATGTAGAACCGGTTGACCAAGTATTGAATTTTAAAGTATTGCTCATCCATAAAAAGATGGGAAAAGTATTGTAATTCGCTCTTTTAGTTGATCGGAAATTAACGAACGAATGGGAGCGGTAGAAGAGAAACGCTTTTTCTTACCACTTAGCCGGATCGTTTGGCAGTGAGAGTGGACGTCTTTTAGGAAATGGTAATCGTATCTTGGTAGATTGAAATTTAAAGGAAACAGGGAAATGGAAGAAGTGGAGCATAGCGATGGTACTTAAGAAGAGATGGAGACCCATGAGCGTTTATGGTATCGTTTCCTCGTTGCACCCTCTTTCGATCCAGCGCGCGACAGGGACCACCCCCAATTCCTGAACGACGCAGGCACAGACGCCAGGCATTTGCGGCGGGTATTAAGAAATCTCTGCGGACGTTTGGCGGTCGGCCAACATTCCCAGCGAATTAAAATACCGTGCCGAACGTGCGGGGTGTCTCGCATTGCCGAGGTTTTCCTAGTTGCCGCAAAGTACCAAACGATCTGTCTTCCAAAAACCGAACCTCTGTGTCAATAAAACGAACAGTTGGCACAATAAAATCCGCCGTTTTCATAACCTGACTTTTCCCTTGACACGTTCGCCACCTTTATGCATCGAACGATGCGCGATGATATCGTCGAAACGATGAAATTAAAACGGCCTACGGATAAAATTCAAACGACGTTAAACATGTCAGAAATTCTTCAGTTTTTTGAAATGCCTAGAACATTGATGAAACGTTAGCCGCGTTTGCCTATAGATTTTTGCTTATCCACGGAGGATTTGGCATTGAAATTATCCAAAGTTCTACAAGATTTTCCAGCCTTATGCCAGCTGTCGACTACAATTATCCAACTGAGCACACCAAAACACGGCAACCATGCAGAGATTTGTTTTCGGCTACTAAATGTTGCCACTATCGTACTATACGTACATTGTCCGTCCACCGAAAAGTGGAAATTTTCCACTTTCACGTTACCTCCAAATACGTAATAAACCTTAATGAAATCGCAACACGACATACAACAGAGATTTCACTAATCTGAAACTTAATGGAACCCTTAATGGTTTCACCACGGGAGCCATAATGATCGACTTGGCTTGAACGGTATTACCGATAACAGAGAATTATTCGACTGGGCGACAGAAATAGAAACGTCGTTGAACGAGTAGCGAATAGAGACTGTAGCGGCGTTAAGGAAACGGCAGAGGCGGTTTTCAAGGTACAGCCGTGTACCTGAGAGTCACGGACTGAAGCGTTTGCAGTCACGCGTACCCGCTGTACAAAGTCGTAGCTCGCGGCCCTTTCATTTGTAAACGAAATTACAGAATAAGGCTGGCTAGGAGAAGCTGGAGGGCTGAAGAAAGAGA
This sequence comes from Bombus soroeensis, assembly GCA_014737365.1. Classification (NCBI taxonomy): domain Eukaryota; kingdom Metazoa; phylum Arthropoda; class Insecta; order Hymenoptera; family Apidae; genus Bombus; species Bombus soroeensis. The sequence goes on from JACXIL010000192.1 coordinate 1,548,829, forward strand.
GGAATAGAGAGCTGGCGTCAGCATCGAGCTGTGGCGACGGTTATGCGACGAAGCTGGCACGGCGAGGGGGTCTGCTAGAAAAGCGGGGGGAGAGCGGACAGAAGGGGGTGGATTTTACTCCGGAGCAAACGGCTCAAAGGAAATTAAGGAGCATTCACTCTACGAGAAGCTCCTACGGAGAAATATCTTCTCTGTGAAGAGAGGCGCGACTAGAGAGAGAGAGAGAGAGAGAGAGAGTGCACAAGAGCTGGAAGCTACGAACTGGTTTGGAATACGAGAGAATCCGGTCTGAATCTTTCTCTGCAAAGGACAAGACTTCCCTTTCTGTCTTTGCCGAAGGAAAATCGCTAACGGAGGCGTACCCCTACCGACGAATGCCGAATATCGTCGTGCCCTCGTCCTGAATAGAATCCTCCGACTCTCGTCAAGTTCACGGAACGAGTCTTAAGCAAAGAACAACGAGGAGCTTTTTATCATCGTTGTTGCTATCTTGGTCGTCGTCGTCGTCGTCGTCGTCGTTGCTGCGACGCGTCCCAAATAACAACCGACAAATATCAAACGGCAGAAATATTTTGCCTAAGCCGCACGTTCGTCCCTGGCAACAAGTATACACCCGAAGAATTAGAACGTTTGTCCGTGCTGCGATTTGCGTTGTTGCGTGTTTCTCGCGTTTCTCTTTGATCTTTACCGTTCTGAACGGAAACAGGCAAGGAACGACAACCTCTGTTGCCGAAAACGGAAACGCGAAGATACACGGAGGACCGTTGGACGGCAAATAGCAACGTTTCGAAGAAGCGTGTAACACCGGCAAGTTGTTCGCTGCAATCGAGTAGAGAAAAGAATTGACAGAACCTTGGCGAGTCGCCTTTCGTTCATCGGAAGCAAGGCAAGGGTGAATAATTGGAAGGGACCGGGCGGTCCGGGGCGAGTCAAGGCGCAATTTGTCTCGAAAACCGAGTCATCCGTTTCAGAGATTTTCGCAAAGCGCAATTTCTACCATAGGAAAAGCAATAAAGGCAGCATGGAAGGGTGAATTCCCGATGAAGCTTCGCAAGCAAGGCGGCATGCTTGAGAGCGCTCTAGAAGCACCATTGCCCTCATCCTGTTTTTCATCCCTTATTTTGCCAGAGGGGGTAGAAGAGGGTCGGTAAGACGGGGGTGGCAGTATGGCCGCTTTACTCCGGGACTCCGCCCTCGAGTGGCTTCCCTCGAAAGGGGAGAGAACTTGGAAAACCTGACTATCCTACAGGGTAGTACAAAGTACGTACTTACGGCGTAGCGCGAAACGAAATGGGGGCGAAGTAACCGCCCGGTGGGGGTGGAAACGTCGTTCCGTGCGTGGCATCCAGCAAGCGTTTACGCGCAACGTTTATTTTTATCGCGTCGCCAACTGCGACGTGCGCCACATTCACCGATCTTAACCGTTTAACGAACGCGAAATACGTTGCTCGCTCGAGAATAAACTACCGCCAATCCACTTGTACACGAAATATTGGTAATTATGACGATAAAAAGATTGAACTCGGAGAAAAGACATTACAAGCTAGTACTTTATCGATTCCCTGACTCATCGCTTCGCTCTGTCGCTCTGATCTGGCCCAACGTGATAATTAATAGCGATAAATAATAAACAAATTGGTACAGATAGAGGAGAGAAGACGTTAGAATTGTATAATGCCTTCTTCATTCGGTAACGCTAGAAACCTGACCGGGAGAGGCGACAAGGCCGCGTCGAGAAATCGATAGATGTCGAAAATCATTTTTTCAGAGTCGAATAGACACGCTCCTGGCCCGGATGTAATATAAATCTAACCGAGAAAGGCTGCGTCGATGGATGATCGACAAACGTCAAAACAAAATAATTAAAAATAGTCGAAACGATAGTGGAACTGAGAAGAAAGTTGGGAATAAAATAGCGTACTACCTCGATTGCTCCATTTTTCGGTTCGTCCTCGAAGCTCCAAGAGTCCGAGGAACAGAGGCACCGTCGATCACGGGTCAAAATTGTAAACTGACCAAAGGACGGGGACGCATCCGGGAACTGGTCAGTTCTGGTGCCCCACTCTTCCTGTTTCCCCCTAAGTGACCGGCCAGGTCCCTGGATATGTGGGAAAGAAAACCAGTTTCCGTGCGGAATAGCGAGCCAAGAAGGATGGACAATCGACTGGAGGTCAATCCGACTCGGACACGAGAAGCGACCAAAGAAAAGAAAAAAAAAGAAAAAAAAAAGAGAAGCCAAGGAGACAAGACGTAAACCCGTTCTGGGTCAATCTGCGGCCCTTCTGACCCAGAGAAGGGTTTCTCGCCTTCCCCGCCTTTCACTCAAAATCCCACCGTTTGTCCCATCCACGCATCACGGTGGGAAAACGTTTAAGCATGGAGCTTCGACTTCGAGCAGGTATCCTTCCTTGAAAATTCACGTACTTGGAATATTTCCTCGAAATAGTACGTCTCGAAATTTTAATCTCGGAGTTGGAGTTAATTATTTCTCGTGGGAAGTCAGGTGGCGGCGGTCGACGAAAGTAAGAAATTCGGAGTATTTCAGGAATTTCGCTTACGTCGGTACGATGTAATTTGACAGTATTTTTATGCTAACGAAGAGCATTATCCCGCGAGACAGGCGGAATGTGGAGAAAACGATTTTCTTCGCGCACAAGATCGACCATTGATTTTACTGGGAACAAGAGCGACCGGATTTGCAGCCGGACAGTTGGGACCAGTTTCGACGATTCGGTTTCGTGGCGTCTATTCGGCAGAGTGTCTAGTTCGACCAGTTTTCAAATATTTCTGGGACAGGACAATGTCCAGAGGAGCGGCAGATGCGGCGTCCGATGAAAGAGCCGCGCTCCCCGAATGAAATTTACTTTTTGATTCAAATGTCTGGCAGCGAAAAGGATTTATCGCGAACCGAGCAACGGGAAGCCTTCTTTTTCCATCGGTTTCTTCGTTCCTTGCTCGAAACCGACGAGGAAGAAAAAAAGGCGATCTGAACCGATGGAGTATGTGCCACGTCTGTGAAAATAACGGAGAGTTCCCTGTGCCGAGTTTCGTGTGCCGATACGCCGGAAGGTAATGACGGGTGCACCAGCGACGTTCATTAAGAAACTTTAATTAAGTTCCATCAAGTTCGAGCGAAACGGCGGGCGAATAAGAAGTCCTTCTCCCGTTAAAATCGACGTCAGTGCCGCGCGAATCTCCAAACCCTGACGTGGATTATTTCGAGATGACGAACGATCCGGCCAATTTTCGTAGAGATTCCGATCGCGATCGATCGTTTCACGGTTTGGCACGGCAGCATCGACTAATTTTTCTCTTATACCTACGACAATTATATAAAAATACACGAAGTAAACCTCGGACGTGTATAACATACGAGACGATTGATTACGAGCGCATAACACGATAAGAGATAATTGAATATCAAAGAAGAATTGGAATTATTTGAAGATCATCCACGCTGAAGCTTGAGAGTCACGATCGATCAGTAGGACGAATCTATTTTCTGCCTCGACGACGAAATCATGAAAGACAAAGTCATCGAATCGATGTCATAGAAAAGTGTTAAAATTACCAAATGGATGTGGAGAAGCCTGGGTCTACACCGACAACGACGATATAGAGAAGTTAGCGGCGTTAGTTGTAAACTAACAAAGATAACAGGCGAGATACAACGGACCTATTCAATACCTACGACCTACCCGCACGTTCGAAAGCTACGAAACAGCTACGAACGACCATTCGAAACAAACGTTTCGTCACGATCATCTTGTATCGCCAATCAAAACTTACTGGCGGTACTCACGGTGATAATCTACTGCGTGTTAAAGAAAACCTACATTATGAGACCGGTACTTGTCGTCGTAACGAATCAAACTTGGTTAACAATTTTACGCTTTCGCAGTCTCGTTGTCGTGAATTATCGTTGCAAGGATTTCTTCGACGCGTGCAATCACAATCACGAATATTAATTACTCCAGAGCCCCTGCGTGGTGCACACGGACCGGTGCATAGGTTTCACGATCAGAGGGGTGCACGACGAAGAAAAAGAGAATCGAGGTTCGATCCGGTGTGACCGGTGGTCAGCGGCGTTTCTCTTTTCTTCGTGGCATCATTAGCCCAGCGGTATCGGCGCGACAATGCGGCGAAATGTCTCGCGTGCGGTCAGTCGATCATTAATAAGCAATTATTCGACGGCTCATTAGATCGCGCGGACGCATAAGATTGCGACAAAAGGCCTGGACGGATGGAAGGAGAGGGACGCGTGCTGACCACGTTGGAACACGCGATGCACACGGTCAACTTGTGTGTGCCTTTCTATTAGAGCAGCCATCGCCCCAAGGCATCGGCGGCACCCCTCTGTCCAGTCCTTCTACCGAACTGCCACTGAACTAGTTCCTGGCCATTGGTCACTCCGACTGTGATTAATACCGAAGACTATTAATCTATCGAAACTAGTCGGCGATCGTTGAATCTTACGAAACGCTACGGGACAGCATCGAATTATCGAGATCATCCGAATCGACGAAACCTTACAATTTCGATCGACACGTTTGCTGCCACGGTGATCCGCGTTGCTCTAATTTTTCAGAACGATCAAAATAAGACGAGTTTCACGGACTGGGAAATTTCCAACGATACGAACGATCCGGATGACGTTGCCAGAAAATTCACCGTGTTCTTTACAACGAGACCCAAGGCCAAATGCGGATGCGTATCTTTCAGCCTAAACGCGTTCTTCTCTGTTTCAACCACATTTAAGTACCATCTATCTTTCAGTCGCCGAGTGAAAATAGGAGAATCGATAGAAGTGGATTTATTATGTTCTGCGAAAGAGCTCGATAACTAATTTGTTAATAAATGTTGATAAATTCCACGTTATCGAAACTGTCTGTTTGTTCCGACGTAGGATTCGATATCTTATCTTTCCGGTATGTCGAACATCTCGAAATTAATTGCTCGCACGAATTCACAGACATGTCACTTACCTTTAAGAGATTTCTTTCCATCCACGTTAACCATCAAATCTACGCGTTTGTCACGCATCTCTAACGACGATCATCGTTTCCCTGCTACTCGTATCGTTGGTCACCGCTTCTTAGTCATCGTTATCAACGGACAGCGTAAAGAAAATCGCGAACCTATCAGCAAAGCAGAGATCGATACTCGAGGTTGTGAGAGTAAAGTTGATAAATACAACGAGCAAGAAACGGAGGAGACGCGAAGGAAGGAAAAGAGAAGGAAGGAAGACAGAGGATAACATCCTACGACAGGGGCAGACCGACAAAAGAGACCAAGAGAGAAAGAGGGATACGGGCGTGCGGTGGGCGCATGCGGATGGTAGTCGCGAGCATATAAGTGAAGTTTGTTCGCAACTTATAATGGGGATACCCCGCTTTCGTATCACGAGAAGGATGAGGTAGCAGGGTTCGAGGCTAGGTTACTCCTCTCTCGTAGACGAACTTGTACCGTAATAGACCGTGCAGGTGCAATCTACGGCAGCAGGCAAACTGCAAAGAGGACTACTAGCGCAGGCAGGACGTGGTTATCGATGCTTTGTGTGCGGCCCTCTGTTGCGCCTCCGCCTATGACTCTTGTCTCTACGCGCAACGTTACACGTACCTGCAACCATCGCACCGATAACGACCGCTGCTACGACGAAATATCATCCGTGACGTTGGCAAAGTACGAAGAAATTCCAAGCAAGCAGAAAGAAGGGGAAGAAGTATTGCCGAAAGTGGAATCGCAGTTAAGGCGTTTGGACTATAGAAAAATTATCCGGGAGATCAGCTGGACGGGGAAGGGTGACACGCCTCTAGCACCGAGGGGCACCTTTTTACGCCAGACCTACGAGGGCACCGAGGCGGGGCCTGTTCCACCCCTGATCGTCCTGGCGAATGGTCGGAAACATGGTCGTCGCTGGTGAAAAACTCTTCCTCCGCAATGGACTCTCGATTAACAGCAGCGCGATTTAACGCTGTCTTACGAAATTTATAGTGAAATTTATCGTCGTTTCGCGATCATCTCACGCTTGTCGTTACGCGCCCTTTTAAGAAGACACGGACACACACAGAAGGCGAACAGTCGGATGAAAAATTCTTTCGTATTTCGCAACGCGCGAAATCTAAGTTTAAAAGTTCGTGTGTCGTGCCAAACGCTCGATACGTACTTCGCACGGAAAGATACGTGACTGTTCGCGTTCTGTATTACGAGAAATGAATCCGGAGTAGAAAGTTACGAGAAAAATAGCAACGATCGTTTGCAAGTTCGTGCGGGCAGTTTAGCGACTGTCCGCGTCCACGGTGCATAGGGGTTGCGTTCGAAAACTTTCATGCACGCAGTCGATAGCAAAAAAATGGAAAGGTTTTTCTCTTTTCACTGCAGAGGACGGGATGGTAGAATTCCAGACGGTAATGTAGGTTTGGAAAGTTTCCCAGGGGACCAGGAGATGTCGCGCGGATACCGCATAAAAAAGTTAGGGCAGGATAGGGTGTCGAAAGTTTTTTTCAGGCGTCCATAAAAAAGAAAGGGACCGCGCAAAGACGCGCATACGTGTCCCAACTAGAATCCCGAACCAAAGGCGATGGAACTCCCTCTTTAAACACGTTCCTGCTTTCTAACAAGTGTTTCGATATAATTCGACGAGCAAGCTAACGTTTAAAAAGTACACGTATACGATTGTATCTCGATTCGACACCTGTAAGAAGGATGACAGTTCTTTAGGAAAGATTCGACCGATCGCCGTCCAAGCGCGCTATAAGCAGCTACTGACAGACGTTCGAGGCGAACATAAAACATGCTCTTCACCCTCTGGCAATTGTTCGAAACCCTCGGCGGCACGAAATCTTCGGTTCGTTCGTGCGTCCATCCCCCGGCGCGGGGAATTATTAAAATCCAGATTGAGACGAGAGCGATCGTTCGCGAAAATCCCGCTCGCAGCCACGAAACAAAACCAACGCACCCTCCCCGTTTGCTAATCGGAATAATCTGTTCGAGACGAGCCTTCCACCCCTACGCTCCGGATCGGCCGTTTTCTTTTCGAGCAGAGGAGAAGATATCGAAAACAATGCCTCCAGTTTTAAGCGAGCATCCGCGTCTTTAATCGACGCGGACGGAAGCATCGAGGCGAAACTCGTAGGAAACTGAGAGATCCATTTTTTCGTCGAATTAACGGGAATCTGCTGGCAGAGTGCGTTCGATAATTAATCCCCAAAGGAAGGAATCCAGGTTTCAGATTTCTGGAGTAAGATGCGCATCCGGCCAACCTGGACAGCTCTCTGCTTTTCAAGGACGCGCTCCCGACGATCCCGTCGGTGGCCAGGCGGCTGGAAAGGGCAACAAAGGGAGAGAATACCCCGGGCAGCTCGCTCGCGCAGTTATAAAACGCTTGTTACTGGCGCTGGCTCTCGCAATGTTTAATAATTACAACGGTCGAAGGGGGTAGGGCGGGAAAGAGTCGACCGACGAAGAAAGAAACGGCCTGGCAGAAACGGCAGAAACGGCAGAAACTAAGGAAACGATAAAGAAAGACGGAACGCGCGGCAACGCGGCCAGAAGAGAGGCTGACTACGGCGGGTGGTTGAAGCAAGACGAAAGGAACGGACGGCGGAGCGAGGCTGGGCAGATAGAAGACGAGGGTGGCGGAGAAGAGGTTGTACGAACGAACGAACGAACGAACGAACGAACGAACTAAAGAAAGAAAGAGCACGAGTGACAGAGAGAGGAGGAGAGGAAGCGAGAAAGAGCCGGGTCGAGGGAGAGACCTCCGTAGACGGAGGTTGGAGGTGGCGAAGAAGGTTCGTGGAAAAGGCAACACGGGCGAAGGCAACGAGAAAACGGGGGTAAGAGCGAGACACGGAGGGAGAGAGAGAAAGAGGCTACCCACGGCTGTTGGGATCCCCTGGTGCGCGAGAGAGCACCAGCGAAGGAAAAAGGGGGGAAAATAAATTGAAAGCAAAATTGTACTCGCACAAGAAAATGGAATTATTCCTCGACGCTGTTCCAGCGAGATACGAAGAAAAAGAAGGGTGGCGGCAGCGGCGGAGGGCTGAAGGAGAAGCCGGGCAAAGAGGAGGGTAAGGTTGTCCGAGATGGATTCGGGCTCCATTGTGCTCGCAGGAAGAACCGGATGAGGAGGTGAGGCGGAGGTGGTGTAGCTGGTAGGCAGTCGAGGCCGGTGGGTGGAGGAGGAGGGCGAGGGCCAGCAGCAGCGATGCCGAGGTGGGAAACTGAAGACTCCAGGGGGGTTCCGGAGGTGCGACGTGGTCGGGAGTAACCATCCGCGGTTCCAGAAATTTTCACCGACGAGAAAAAACTAAACTGCTGATCCGAATCGCGCTGTCTCTGCCACCGAGAAACTGGTTCATCTCCCGACCATGTTCGCGAGGCCGTTCTTCGTACCACGAGGATAAAGACACCGCCTGTTGAAATGCACGCGCATTAACGCACCGAGCGCGACTCATTTCGAAAGAAATTGCCGGCACACAATTTCCTAAGATCGCTCGTTGACGGCCCTTGGATCAAGCGGTTCGCTATCCGGACCCGGGGAATCGCAGCGAGAATGGTCAGAATCGGTCAGACCCTGGCGAATGAAAAGTCGAAATTTCGCGTGTCTCGCACGATAGAAAGCCCGATCTCGTGCTGTGTTCGCAGTGTACGGGACGGTTGCCTCTCAAAGGCGTCGCGGGGTTTCCATCCTGCGAGTGCAACGGAATTACGAGTCCCCAAAGCGACGCAAATGAAATTTGTATCGCGAGCAGGAAAAGAGTGGAGCCAAGGATGGCCAGAATCGCGGCGATGGAAAGACGGAGACGGAAACAGAGACGGAGACAGACAGACAGACAGATAGACAGAGAGACAGAGAGACAGAGAGACAGAGAGACAGAGAGACAGAGAGAGAGAGAGAGAGAGAGGACGCGCGAGCCGTGTCCGTTCTTAAAGGTCTTGCCGGGACGTCGGGCTGGAACGCAAGCCCTAACTAAGTTCCGCCGATAATGGCAATTAACGGAAAACACACGACTGGGGTAATGATATTCCCACGCGCGTACATCGGCTCGTTGCGTGTCTGTGTCTGAGCCTGTGTATCTTCGTTCCGATGTAAACGCGCCCGCCTCTACACACCAGGACTACGTATACAAACGCGCCAGTTAAAGAGGGTGCACGGAGGGCCCGGGGGTGGTTTCTATGTACGCGGGAGCCTACCACCCAATAAGGTCGCCCGCTCTTGGTCTTTTGAACGCGACCTCTGTGCAGCTGCCTCGTACGTTAGGTATCTATCTATCCATCCATTTATTGGAAGGTAGAATGGAAGCCAGAGAGGAAGGGGGGTGAGAAAGGGTGGCGGCAGAGGAGGATGCTTGGTACTTAGGTCCTCTCAGCATCGCTAATTACCCAACGATACTGCCTTCGTGAGCGAGTGTGTATACGCGTAGCAGCGGGCCAGCCATCCCCTCGATCGACCATGAAGAACGTCTAGCTATCGGTTGCGCGGAAAAATACAGCGTAGTCTGTTTTCGTACGGTCTTTCAGGGAAAGCACCGAAGGCCAGAGACGTCCGGGAACGCTTCGGTGGTTAGGTTGAAAGGAATGCCGTATTCCCGCGGCTATGCTCCTTTTTTTAGGCGAATTCTTCGATTCGGATTACGGATACACTCGATAGCACGCGTGCCAACACGAGTAACTCCGAGCGTAAAATTACACCGTGTATCTCTTTGCCTCTGAACATACGGATGGATTTTTACGGAGATTGTAAAACAGTGCGAGAGTTAACGGTGTTTTCCTAAGAGAATCGCTAACGCGTAATGGATCGCGGATAGACCGTGTGTTTCCTGGATATGCGCGTTTATGTATTTTGAAGCGAAGCCAACACCGTGGCCTTGAACGTGACGCGTCGATAAGAAGCGCACAACTAGACAGAGTTGCGTTAGAATTTGGTACATATAGATAAGAAACGTACGAATATATTTCCGAAACTGACCTTTCATCTCCGATTATCGGACTGTACGTTCAATCAGTAGAAATAATACGAATATCGTAAAGTTTACTTAGAAACGTCGCTTCGATAGGTTGAATCGTATCGCGAAATAAAAGCATTCTTGGTGCTTTCGATCGAGACCTCGTACACGTGCGTCAATTGCATCGTAGATAGAAACGACGGATAAATTAACGGAAATATCGCGAAGTTCGCTTACAAACAGAAATCGCCGAGATATTAGGAAACGTAGACATTCTGGACGCTTTTAGATAAAACCTCGTATACGTCAATTTGTCGACGCGTTTCAGAGATCGCGAAAGACAGAGCGATATACCGCTGATACAACTAGCCTCGTGGCGAGACGAATTTAAGCCATTTGGAAACTTAGCCGCGCAAAGTGTAGCTCGCGAAACAGCGCTAACAAACTTAGCTTATTGCAATGTCGTCGGTGGTCTTTGAAAATTCCGAAACAACATCAAAATCCACACGTGCCTTCAAACCGCGTTTGCGTATTCTACGAACATTACCCTTTCGAGGCGGGAAAAGGGAGACACGACAAACGACATTGCGTCGCGAAGGTAGTTGGTGCGATCGAAGGGCACGTGAGGCTATTACAGACGGAGTAAGGAGTTACGGCGAGCAAAGAAACGATCCGAAAAGATAAAAGGCGAGAGAGGAGCCAGGATGAACATCGAGGAGACAGAGACAGAGACAGAGACAGAGACAGAGAGAGAGAGAGAGAGAGAGAGAGAGAGAAGGGGCGGGAGAAAGAAAGAGAGAGAGGGAGAGAGAGAGAGAGAGAGAGAGAGAGGAAGACGAAGTGTCGAGAAGCAAGAACGAAAACCGCAGGGGTAGGAATCCCTTAAAACATTCGTGCAGCTTCCATCTTGCCGATATTATTGACGTTTTTTGCCACCCCTATTTTTCCACCCCCTTCTTCTCCACCCATCGTCACGGTGGGGTTGACGGGGTGGTTCAGGGACGAAGAAGTAGGAGGGAGGGTGGGTTGCTAGCTCGAACGAAAAGGGGATGAGGGTGGCTGGCGAGGACGGGAAGGGGCAAGAGGAAGTAAGACGGCTCTTATTCGCGCGGGGTTTTTAGAATACTTTATTGACTGAGCCTTCGTGGAACGAGGGTGGCTTGCGATGGTGGGTGCAGGGGGTGGCTGGCTGGTGGTACTGTTGGAGGAGAGCGGTTTAGGGGGAAGGTTGGGCGAGCTTCGAACGAAGGATGAGAAACGAGAGAAAAACATTAGGAAAGTACGCGGGTGAGACGAGGACGAGCGAGTGGAAAGAACGAGAGAGGGAGAGAAGAGGAACCAGAGAGAGAGTTGGCTCGCTCTCGTTTTTGAATTTAAATACCAGAGCGTAGGAGAGAGCAGAGCCTCGGGTCTCCAGGAGCCCCTGCAGCCGGAAAACCCCCGTGACTCTGACACTGTCTTTGCGAGAAATTAATGAAGCGAAGTGGGTACCATGGCCGAGATGCCGGCAGCAGCCTTTCCTTGATCTCTTTCTTCCTCTTTCTCTCAATTTCTCTTTATTCCCAACCTCTTCTCCTGGCTCCTGGCTCCTGGCCTCGTGCCTCTCCTCACCGCCCAACGCGTCTTCCTTGTTTTTTGATCTTCGCGAAACTCACGTTGTTAAGCGGGACTCTTTGCGTTCGACTGCTCTCGCAGCTACGGACGCGTCCGACGAGAAACGAGCTGCTGCAACTTTGACCTACCGATTCCACTTTTCCGTCTTTCGCCAATCAGTTCCCCTTATTCGCCATCCATCTGCCTTTGATCGCGCGTCTTTATTCCAGATTGTGCGTCACTTCCGCTTCTTTCAGCCGATTCGAAACGGGGCTATCAGTTTCGCGCGATCGATTCTCTGCAAGGCGATTAATAAATTGCGAGTATTTAAATAAGTCGAAAGTAGAATACGGAAGGATCGCATTGGAGCAACAACGAGGACTGTGTCCCTGAGAGCAGAGCACAAGGGAAGAGGGCGTGATTCGAGAATTGTCCGAAATCGGGAGGGGATCGAATTCGTGCGGCGTAATGAGCGCTTGGCCCAGGATTTGGGCCATATGTCGAGTGACCCTTACTGCTGACCCGACAACCTTCGTCCGAAACGGCTCGTTTGGTACTTTCAATAGGATTTGCGTATACCGCTGGATATATACAATTCTATCCCTTCTGTCATGTCGCGCTTATTGTTAGCGTTTCTTCCTTCTTTCTCTCTTCTCCGTTTAACGAGTATTTCTTACTACAGTTCACCGGTATTCTCGCATTGCGACCAGACCGCCAGTTTTTAAGCGTCTATTTATTTTAAGCATTTGATCAGGCGAATCGACCTGAATTCCTTCGTCGTATTCAGGACGATACGTACGAGTTCGCAAATAAATATTCGTCGCATAGAGATTCGCCGCCAACCTAACCCCAATCTAGTTACCGTAAAATTTACTTGCTCCTCGTGCAAGATTAAGAATCGATGATACGACAAGGAGGACCGAAGACAAATTCGTCTTTCGTCCGTGGCGTTTCAAGTTGGTCGTGGAATCGTGGCGAAAAGAGGAGAAAAGCTGGAAGCAGCGGCAAAGGGTTAGCCAGAACGAAGGATGACCCCTTCTTCTCTTGATGGGCAGGCCGAGAAGGAAAACTTTCTAATCGAGAATTATGAAAGTTATTTGCTATGCCGTGGCTCTGTGCGAAGGATGGTCCGACGAGGAGGACGTCGACGGACCGAAGGGGTCGACGAGGAAGGATGAGACGCGGCCGAGCGAGAACGTGATAGAAATAGAGTGAAAGAGAGGAAGCACGGAATCGGAAAAAAGGAAGGAACGCCCAAGGCAAATCGGTAATTTCGTTCTGCGCGTGCGGCTATGATATTTCCAACCGTTTGGCCCCTTCTTCTTCGTCCCCCTGCGCGCCAACCCTCTTACCTTCCTTCTTCCACCCCTCTGGAGAAAGTAGCTAGGCTCTCCGGAGCTCTGCAGAAGACAAGGCCGGCCGGGTGGCGAGTGGGGCGGAAGGTGGCTGCCGCGGGGGAACGGGGATGCAAATTAAAATCCTCGCCGTTTTCCCGTTTCTTATTTTCCACGGTGGTTCTCAACCAAAGTCATACCTCCGTATCCTTTCTTTCTCGTGCATACAAACGTTTATCGAGTCGTTCATCGTACATCGCATCATCTTCGTGCACGATCGAAGGAAGCTTCTCCTTCTCTCAACGCTCTCTGTTGCCAATCCGATTCTCGTTATCCGATATACGTATACGGTAACGGTATACGATCATAAATGATTTTTATACAATACCTCTTTGTACGTTGTAAAGCTATGCATACGTACGACAAGCGTGTACATGTTTATCCTCTGTTTCTGAACAAAATACCATTTGATATTTCGTGTAGATTTTAAATCGCGGTTCTTCGTGAAATTATTGTTACGTCAGTATCGTATTCCCCCCTCGTACAAAGTATCAGTTTAAAAGTATCGTTGTAACATAATTTCAGCTGCAATGTATTTTAATCACGGGACAAATATAACGATTATCCGAAACATTATGAACTTTTCCCACAGATTTATCATGATTTTCGGCTAGTCTTTGGAGATATCGCGACTTCTTAATCACCCTCGTTTGCTCGTAACAACAGATTCCGCTTCGAGAAAAGCGAACAGAGAGGGGCCATCGATGACAGAGTCGCGACGAAACGAAGAAGTCCGTCTTCGCGTGTTCCGCAAGCGAGGAGACAGCACGATCGTCATCCCGGAACAACAGTTGCATTTGACAACCTCGCGCGGCTCCGGACTAAGACAGATTAAGTATTTTAAATTGAACAGAGGAAGGAGAGGTTCCGTGGCCGGGAAGGCCGTCCTTGGGGGTGGTCGAGGGCGGCCGGGGGGAGGGAGGGGGTTGGCAGTCGTCGGAGTCGGGGGCTTTTTCCCTCCTTATCTGCTTCTCTCTTCGTTCTCTCCTGGCCGGAGGGAGTTCAGTTTTTATAATAAAAGACCGTAATTAATGCCGCCCTCCTTCTACCGCCGCCGCCGCTGCCGCCGCCGCCGCCGCCGCCACCAACCCCGTCCTTCTTCTTACCTACCCCTTGGCTCACTAACCTCCTCCTCCACCTTCCTCGAGTCCTTTCTCTCTGCCGCCGTCCCTGTCCGATTCTCCGGAGGGAGAGGGGCGCGAGAACCGCCCTGAGCTTTGCTTTTTTCCCTCGGACCAGCGGAGCAGCGACTGCTTTCGAGTTTCTTTTCACCGGCGAAACTATCCAGGGAAACGTTTATCGCGTTTCCACCCGCTACCTTTTCCTTTCGGCATCTCGGAGGATGCTTCATTTTTTAAGGCAGACGCACACACACTGTCTCTCTCTCTCTCTCTCCCTCTCTCCTTCCCACTCTCCGGAACTCGGTATACAGGGTGAAAGATTCGAGGTCATCGTTTGTTCGCCGGTCAGCGTTAGCTATCGAGAATCATTAAGTAAATTGCCTGTTAGGGAGAAGAAGAGCGGGTCAAAGCGGGAGAGGGCGCGCCGCTCAAAGCGATTTCGTTTTCCCGTTCGGGCTACAACGTCGCCCAAAGTCCACTGTCTCTCTTCTCTGCTCCCCCTGGAGGTTCCTCGAGTTTCCAACTTGCTTTTCTGACGCTCGGAATTAATGTTTCGACGCGTTCGATACGTCTTGCACCCGCGATTTATCGCGGTCCCCGCGCGGTCGTCCCTCCTCGACCGTCAGAATCCGGATCAACCGGATGTGAAAGCATGTTCAACGTGGAAATTCATCGCATCTAATTTATTCTACTGCAATACCATTCGGTGTACGAAGTTTCCAATATTTCTCTTTCCCGGTGCCTCTTTATTAGCAAGAAGATGGTAGAGTATAGAGAGACTTGCAACAAAGTAACAGGTCTTCTTGCGCTTACGTAGAGCTGCTCGACGGAGACCCGTGTCGAAGAGGAAAGGAACACGTGTCGAGGAGCACAATGACCGATAAACGCGTTTGCTTGGCACGTTTACCTGAAGGCTCGGCGTTGCACCCGGTCCGGGTGACCGTTAAACGTCCGAAAAATCCCGAGGGCCGTGCTGCAAACCGGTTCCGCAATTTTTATGGGGTCATCCGGTCGGTCGAGAGGGGAGGTCATCTCTCATTGAGGTCAGATCTCCCCTTTACGAAAGCCGCCAGGCCGGGCATCTGGTCATCGGGAATTAAAAAGTGCGAAAAAACTTACCTGACCAGTTCTCCGGCCCCCTGGCATACCGGCGCACACGTGGACAACTCTCGCAAGGGTTATGCTAATGCGGAAAGGGCCGTTTGGAAGCTGTTCCTCTTGCTCTCCCTCCCTCCCACCCTGTCTCTCTCTCACACACACACACACACAGACACACACACACACACACTCTCTCTCTCTCTCGCTCGCTCTCGCTCGCACTATCTTTCTCCCTTCTTCATGGTTCTCCTCGTCTTCTACCCCCCGCCCCGCTCCCTTTGGTCCTTCCACAAAAGCCACGCAGCACGCCAGGTAGGGTCACTTTTGAGGAACGGGTTTTGGGATTTTTTCGCCGTGATCAAAGAGTCCCGTGACGGGGTGGGGAATGGCCAGCGCGATTTCCACCACGAAACCTGGTTAGACGGTTTACTGGACACGCGCGATCAACCGCTTCTCGATCTCGCTCACGATCTCTCGTGTCTCTTTCGATCGTTGTTTCGTTTAACACGCCGATAATTCCGTTTTAGGAACTCGAGTCTCGGCGATATTTTAACACTCGTAGTATCGAATAGCACAGTCTTCAGGTTAACTCGGTGATAATGTGAAAACGCGTGTGTTTTGCTCGAATATAGACTTCCGTGATAAGCTCGGTTACTTATCGATCGTTCTTCGTCCATTCGATACGTTCCTTGACAACAATGACAATGTGAAAACGTGAAACTTCCTTCGAGGCAGAAGTTGTGCTGGATTTTCGTGATTTCGCAATCGCTCCTAAATCATTCTCGTCTTGTTTAAATTTATCGCTGATAACGATAACGATTTAACGCGTCATGAGTGATTTCGACATTGTCATTTGCCGACAATAAAGTTTCAAGAACGTTTACGATACCTGCTAATATAGTTTCGAAATACGTTGGTGACGAGAGGAAAATGTAAAGCCGTTTCTCGATGTAAGAGTTAATCGGGCATTTCCATATGATTTCTCAGTCGCGGAACGTCTCGAAGAAGTCGGCAGAAGGTGAGGGAAGCAGCGAATCCATCGAGTCGCGCCTTTTATCGGCGACAAAGTTTGTAAATCGCAGACCACGGAAGGAAGGCGTAGTAGGAGTGCTCGTCGTGTTACAGGATCGATTAACAGCTTGTTTGCCTGGCAAGTTTCGCGCTGCTTAGTGACGAGTGTTGACGAGGAACGGAGCATTCGCGAGGCGGGGAGGAAAAAAAAATTCGAACCGATGGAAAATTCGCGGGAAACTTGGTCGAACAGTGGAACGAAGTTACACGCGCGATCGACTTTAAACTTTCGTCTCAAGGCAGCGCCGCTTTAAATTCCCTTCGGAATCGCTTTGATTCCAGCGTGTCGCTTCGAATATCCTCGAAACTCGAGGAATACTAGCTAATGTCGCGATCCTTCTTACTCCTTTCTTATTCTATGGATTCTGCGCGATTGAAATCGGAAAGCCATAAGCGAGGATTTTTCCTTGGCTCGAGGGGGCGATTAAAACGAAATTAAAACTGCAAGTTTCACGAAAGCTTCGTTAATCTCCGAGTAAACCGCAACTTCCGAAAGGGCCTTTCTGATGAAGCTCGACCGTGAACATCGTGTTTTATATCAAACTGGAACAAAAGTTCGATTCTTTTAATCGTGTTTATTGCTATTTAACGTAAGTACAGTGGCTCGCTCACTGGATAGTACCCGAACGTTTGAACACTTCTCGTAAGAAATTCGTTGCGCATATATCGTAGCAGGTTTAATACCACCGAAACATACGCATCGCTGATGTAATCGAATTGGCGCTCGTTACCACGCACCATTTACCGGATTTTCATCTATTTGTGGGAAATTTAAAGACGCAGGGATATAGAAAATGCGCGCAATATGCAAAAACATAAGGAATATTCAAAGTAAAGTACTCGTTACGGGATTTAATGGGGCACGCAGATCTTTACGTCGGTTTCTTTCACGCCTTCTATCCGACGTTAATGAAAGTATGAGATTGCATAAAAATTTGCTCGTTACGCTTCGACAAACAACGATGCGTATTTGATAATCACATATCCCTTTTGAAGCAAAAGTTAACGGAGAGAGGTGACATACACATATTGACTGACCTACGTGTACAAACATAGAGGCGTACAATTACGAAGAATCATTTAAAGTTCACTGTTTCGCAGCATATAACATTCCTCCGCAGCGGCACGCTTACACGTGTTCTTACGAAATTAAACAGATCTCCGACCGAAACAAACTGAGGCCAAACTCCGAAGCAAAGTCCTTTCCCTTAAACACGACCGAAGTGCTATAAGAAATTCCGCAGCCCTGCAAACGGAGAAATGAAAAACCTCGCGGAAATTATGACTACCGTTAATCGCTTTCTACCTATGCAGCTACTTTCCGTGGAAATTGAGAGACAAACTTCCGTTGCAACCTGATTCCTTGATTCGCGAATGAAAGACCGGGGAAAGGGATAATCGACGATCGTTTAGGTTCTCGGGAGGAGACGAGGAGACGAGGAGACGAGGAGACGAAAAATGCAAAGAAGAATAAAAGGAATCCACCACGGCCATTTTACTTCGGAGTTTCTTTTTCCAGGCAATCCCCTCGTCGACTGGCTGCCAGTGGTCCGCAATGGCGAAAGGGGATGGAAGAAAACTCGGGGGACGGAAGGGTGGCTGAATTGGACGGGGGTGGTTTTTCTGACGTCAACCCACCCTCGCGAACTCGGTCTACCAGCCTCACCCTCGGTTTTCGGTAGGAATGAAAGACGAATAACATGGCCGATAGCTCGTTTAATGCCTGCAACGCGCTCCACTCGGACGAAGCTGCCACGGAGAACGCGAGACAGTCGCGGAAAAAATATCGATTGATGAACACGCGTTGATGCGAAGACTATTCTCCCGTAACAAAATAACCCAGTCGTTGCTCGTGCAAGGAGACGATACGCTTTCGCTCAATCAGCCGTACGATAGTTATTGCATTGGCTAAAAAATTGGTAAAAATTAGATAGACAGCACAACGACGGCTTCGACGAATGGTTTTATTGTACGATAAAGAAGGTGGCAACTAGCTATGCACGACGTATGTACGTGGATAGCGCATATACGCGCGCACGTATAGTACATAACAAATGATACACACGTACAGGAGGCATTATATTCGTACGTAACAAAGATTTTCACGACTCGCTAAAAACCTGACACGAGCGAGAAGTATCGCGTTACATTCGATCGCGCCAACAAGCCGGAATCAAATTCAGCGTCTTTCCGCGAGCAAGCAAAGTACCAAACCAAGTTTCCATATTGAGTTTCCGATTAGAGAAACCCTGCCCCAAGATTTGCTCGTACTAACATCGTTATCGTTTAATTTCCCGATAGTTATACTCGGCGTAGTCTGGCCGTGCGAAGAATCGCCAACGGTTTTCGCAGTTTTCACGGGGAAAAAAAGGAAACTCTGCAAAGTTCCACCGAAAACCCTTAATCGCAGTGATTCGTTTACCAACACTGTGACGGGCTATTTTTTGCCAGCAGATAAGGGTAATTAAAGTTAGAAACACCGCTGCATATCGAAGAGAAGACACGGCCGGAGGGGTGGCGAAGGGGTTGAATCTCGGCCCTCGGAAGAGGGGAACGCTTTTTGTCACTTGAAATATGTTGAACGTGGGGTGCGTTCGCCCGTTGCGGGGGCAAGGAATGATAAAATGGCGTCACCGAGACAAAGGGTCTTAAGATTTTTACCCTCTGCCAGCTTCTCGCCAGCCCTTTTGTCGTGCTTCTTTAATACGGGCGCCCAGTCAACTTCTGCTCGATCGACTATCTCGCGCTAGTCCAAGACAATAATCAACGTCTAGTAACGCAAGCGGCTAGCAACTGACGTAAATTATTCCCACTAAATTCTCCCTTTTTCTATATCTGTCGTGAGTTAATGCGACGATCGTTCGAAAAGTTTTCATAGTACAACGATAGTCTGATAGTACAACGGTCTAACGGTCAATAATCGTAGACGATCGTAAATATTTAGACTATCATTGACGTACCGTAAAAACTGATGTCCGTTTCATACATACGTACATACGTACGAACCGATTGTCCCTCGACCGTTTCGTACAAATTTTACGTACGACTATCGTCTATCGTACAACTTTCTCAACTCCTCGTATACTCTGCCTTATGCGAAATTGACAAACAACTGTTTGATTTGACAACGAATGGATCGCCTAGTACGTGTATCTCAGGTCAAAGAACGCTGCGATGTACTTGACCCTATCGCGATCCTCCGGTCTTCGTTCTATTGTTTTACAAAGCGAACAGGCTTTTAGTATTTTAAGAAACGCACTTTAGCACAGATCTAAGATTCTTCGTTTCTGATCTGCTGGAACACGATTGGCGAAAACACGATTCAGTGCGCGACGATGCAAAGAACGCAGCGGAGATAAAATTTGTTGGGAATTATACGTACACGTGAAATTGTACCGTACGATAAATCTGCTCGACATCGATGCATCTAGCAAACGTCTTGAACAATTGTGTCTGGAGGCTTCTTCGCAGCTCGAGACGATCGGGACGAACGACAACCGTTTCCCGGGTTGGTGTTTTCGCTTTGCATCTTAACGCTGTATTTATACGCGACGCCGGGGCTCGCTTGAGGGTTTTTGCCGGGCTTTCACGAAGCTCTTCAAGTACCGCGCGCTCTCTTCCATCTCGAGAAAATCTTTCGCGGCACGAAGAAGGAACAAAAGAACGTAGCCCCGGATGATTTGCCGGATCGCAGGGGTGTAGGAGGGCCTGGGACAGGGACGCGAAGGGGTTCGCCGAAGGAACGAGGGTAAAAGAAGCGGGGGATGCCAACCTCGCCAGTCTTCGAAGGGGTTGTATTTTAAGATTCACCCTCGACTATCTCTGCCGCTCTATCGGCGAGGGGATGGATTTTTCCTTCGACTCAGCCGCCCAGAGAAAGAGACGGCGCACGCCTCGATTACGCTACTCCGCGTAATACTCCAACACTCGTTTCTTCTATTCGTTTGCCCACGTTCATCGAATCGATTCTTCTTATTGGTACTTGCTAAGAGTTTATTACGGAGAGTTTATTTTGTTGGCAGTTGTCGATGGTGGCGCGATCACGGATGAGAGTATAATAGAAGCGTCTAAGACGCGGCAGAAATGTGATTCAGTGGAAACGATTCGTGTCTGGTCGGACATCAACGTATCTGCTTCTTCTTCGGCGAAACTCTATGGTCCATTTTCAAGAATCGCTATGAACGAACGGGGATCGAACGGGGCTATATAATTACTCTGAAATCACCAACATCTAGAATATATCGCGTTATGGCAGCTAGAAAAGTCGAAATAGTTCGAGAGAACGTTCGATGTTGCGAGCGTGGAGTATCGGTCAAACGTTTGCCAGCTTCTTCGAGAAGCACTTTATATCTTAGGAGCACCCTCGACTCTCGAAGGCACTTTGCCACGATCCAGCAACGCGACGTGAGGCTAGCTCGAGAGACGCAACGAGGTTCAAGTGCCGCTCGCGGCGGAAAACACATGCCATGACACTTGTAAGCGCGACAGGAACGCGGCGCGACGCGATGGTGTGCTTACCGAATGAAGATCATGCGCGCAAAGGTGAAACAGTTTCTCTTCTATTGTTCGCGATTCACCATCTGTCACCTTCCTGATATATAATGCAATAAATAACAGCCTGTACTCCGTGACGGTGTAAAAATAAAATATTACCACAACAACTCTGCTCGTGCTTCTTTATTTATTATCGCTATCCTTTCGTTCGTTCTCTTCTATCCATCCGTATTTATTATCCGACATAAGTTTCACTTGTATCTATACGCTGTTGAAAACAATCAGGGGATTGTTACTACGAATAGTTTCATCGCGCCAAACAACCAAACAAACAAACAAACAAACAAACAAACAAACATTCAGAAGATATAGAGTCGTATAGACTTGTTGGACGGGCCAGCTATCCCGTACGATTAGACCGTGGACGTTTATGCTGTATTTATCGTACATATGGGAAATTTAAAAGTAGCAGAAGCACGTACAAAATTCATGTAACGTGAAAAACTAAAGACAAAATTTCCAAAGTAAAGCGCTGGTCGAATAAAGATGAAAACGAAATCTTCCGGTAAATTCGATTTCGTCGTATTCATAAATATACGAAATTGTAGAAAAATCGATGCTGCGAGGTGAAAAGAAGTTTTACGAAACATTACGGCCGGTTGGAAAACTTCAAAGTTTGGATCCCCGAGTTCGCAGTGTAATAACACAGTGCAACTATGTGACGTTTTCCATCTTCCGGTCAACCAAATTTGAAGAGACGTTCCCGCAACGTTCGAGAAGTCACTCGCAGCAGTCGAGTGGATCTTTGACCAGCACCGAAGAAGAACACTTTTGTATTTTTATTGATTTGCCTCGTAAGGGGTAGTTAAGGGGCGCCAACCACCAGTCTTACCCCCACCGTTGGTCCAGCGACCCAGCCACCCCTTTTTCCGAGAGGCCAAGGGGGATGGATTCTCCTTACCTCCCTCCTGGTTCTTTTCCTTTCAAGCCCCCACCCTGCGGGGCGGACTAACTCTCTCCACCGCTGGCTTTTCCAACGGACGCCGTTAAAGAAAAGTACCCACCGAAAAAGAAAGAACTTCTTCCCTCCTTTCCCTCCCCTTCTACGCCTCGTCTTTTTCCGGCGGGGTGGCTTGCCGAAGAAGGCGGTGGGGGCGGCCAAGGAAATCTCGCTGGTGAAAAGGGAGGTCGAATTGCTCGCGGGCGAAAAGATTTCGAGGTCCACCGGGGGCCGACGCGGTGAGAAAAGTGAAAACTTTTCTACGGTCTCGTTCGCCGGAAGTCGAGAGAGCGCGAGAAAAGAAATAGGAACGAAGCAGAACTTTTACCGCGGTTTCTCGCCCCGTGCAAAAACTTGGCGGCGAGATTTCATTTTGCCGGGGCAATCTCCCTCTTCCAGTTACGATCTAATGGGATTCGTGTTCCGGCTGTTCCTTTTTCATCGACAACTTGGTTAAAATAAAGAATCGCCGGTGCTTCTATCGTTTACAGTAATCGTACGCCATTTCTCAGCCGTACGAGATATTCTGCTATCTTTCGGACGAATATTTCCACGAAAATCTACGATACAAACTATAGACACAGAGGCAGCTGTGGTAGAAAATCTATAATCAAAGGGAATGATGGAAAATTGCTAGTATCAGAAAAAGGATCGACGAGCTTTGTAGCTGTGTTTCTACAGCTTGTATTGTATCTCGGCAAAATCTTCCATCACGTTACGCCGACCGAATCTGTTCGCTGACGAACAAGGAATAAATGAAAAATTAATTAATAACGCGTTTGGTTAGTGACTGACCTTGCGTTCTAACGTATAAATATACTACACGTCTGTCGTCGGCTTCAGGGTTAATTTTCGGTTGAAAAATCGACGTTGTTCCACAGAGATAAGAATAAATTCGCGCGCGAATCGTCGAAGAAAATATATAGGATCGTCTCGGTGACGCTAATTACACAGCGAGCATCTCGGTTCGTTTTCACTGCATGCTAATTAACTCTTCACGCCGTGTAAAGTCCAAGCTCTGAAAAACCGACGAGCGAAGAGGCACGAAGGAAAAGACAGACAGAGAGACAGAGAGAGAGAGAGAGAGAGAGAGAGAGAATAGTTCAGGTGGAAGAAAAGGAAAAAAGCGGTTCAGAGTAATTTACGGAACGCAAAAGAAAAAGAACGTCCGGCTTTCCCTCTTTCATTCTCTCTTCATCTCTCTCTCTCTCTCTCTCTCTCTCTCTCTTTCTCTTCTCTTTTTTCCGTGACCGTGTAAAGCGAACAGGGCAGCAGTTTATGACCTCTAATTAAGTGAAAAAGCTCGGAGCAAGTGGCCACTCCGGTCTGCGGTGAATGAATAGGACACCGATGCGAAAGCGGAACGGGGGATAATGGGTGCACCTGTAAAAAAAAAGAGGCAGGAAAAAAAAGAAAAACAGGAGAGAAGGGATGGAACGCGAGAGAGGGAAAAAACTGCGCCGCTGTGGGCTACCACCTGTTAGAAAAAGTACCCTCCCGTGGTGGATCGTGAGCTGGGGGATGAGGGAAAAAAACGAGACCCAGGAACGCGCGCGCACGCACTCACGCACACATACACGGGAGCACGTGGGACTCGAGCGACGAGAGAGAATCCGGAGTGGCGAAACATGCCACGCGCCGACAGTCCACGGACGTACACGGGCTAGTTACCTTTCACTCGAGGGTGAAAGGGTGCACTTTTTTTCTTTCTTTTTTTCTTTCTTTTTTCTTTTTTTTTTTTCTTGCACGAGTAAAGTATCCACGCAAATTCTGGTTTCTTGCTGAAACAATTGGAGAAACGGAAACGGTAAAGAGAGACTTGTTTCATCCTCCAAGTATTATTAGATGCGGTTATTTATTTACGCAAATTCATGTTTTTAACGAACACGATTAAAAAATTGAAATTTAACTTTTTCTTATACGTACGATATGCGAGGCTATTCGACGAGTAACATTTTCTTGAAATTCGTGCTCGCGTTCCGAATATTTTAACTCGACGTAGAATCATAAACGCATCTTTGACGACGATTTTGCAACGTTGTTTCACTTTATGTACGCGAGCTTCTTCGTGGCTTGTAAAAAATGTAAACGGTGGTTTGCCAACGCAGCTGGTTTCTAATTTGTCCGGCTATTAAACGCTTTCCATTAAAGGGAAGTTGCCATCGTTGCGGATAAAAACAGCGGAAAGAAAGACGGAAGGCAAAGGGATGGACACTTTGCCAGTAAGAAGGGTAGAACACGAGCGGTCGTAAAGCTTCCCGGGAATTGGATGATAAATTTAAGACACCTTTAAAACACGCCTAATGAAATCTGCATACTTTATAAACTTCAGTTTTTCTCACAAAATCATACAAATTTGACGACGATAAACGATATTACGGATAGTACGATAATTTTTGTCAGCGTTACATATCGCGAAAGAGTAATGACAGACATGGCAAAGCTTCCCACGTGAAATTTATTTTCAACGTAGCCCGGACAAGAACCGAAGATCAGGGGGATGGAACAAGCCTCCTGTTGCCATCTAACGAAAGGGCGGCGCACTTCGTAGCCACGAGGTAGCTACACACGAGCAGCGAATTCGCGTTTTTCCAACCCCTAACTTTCAAGCAAAAGTCTAAAGAAAATACGAGACCCCTGGATCACCACGGAGCTTTCGACTCGTGAATTAAAGCAGCGGGGCGTGCTTATGCCGCGTTAATTAATGCGTGTTTCCATGGCGATATTAAGGTTGCACCTGAAACCAATCGCCCGGAAGCCATCGCTTCGCGATAAATTTCGGCAACGATCGAGCGCTAAATTCGCGTGCAGGTTGCATCGCGACACACCGTGGAAGTATCGGTCTCAAGGGCCGGCGAATCCCGGGATGAAATATCCCCGGCGCTCGTCGCGCAACGAAAGGGTGAGTCGTTCCTCACCCCCGGTGGCACGCGACACAAAGCGCGAAACGAGCGTCGCCGCGCTATATCTTCATGGAAGTCTGCAAGACCACGTTAATGTTCGGCTAACCATGTAAAACCGTACTTACTTATCTCGAGGAAAACAGCCCTTGGATAGGCCGAAGGGCTGGGAGGGAGGAGGAGAGGCCGGGTTAAGTAACGCGAAAAGAGAAGAACGATGAGTAGACCGGGGACCTCTTCC
Source organism: Bombus soroeensis (assembly GCA_014737365.1). Taxonomy (NCBI): domain Eukaryota; kingdom Metazoa; phylum Arthropoda; class Insecta; order Hymenoptera; family Apidae; genus Bombus; species Bombus soroeensis. The sequence continues at coordinate 1,573,691 of JACXIL010000192.1, forward strand.
TTGCAGCATTTGCTTTTTAACGAAAATTAACGGGCACGAACCGAGATTCTGCAGATGCTCCGCGTAATCTAATAGTCGGTAAAGTTACCGCGCCAGGGGTAACGGACCGGGGCTAAGACGGGGTGGTCCGTGGCTTTTTCTAATTTATTATATCGCCCCCGCAGACCAGACCGCCCCGTCGCCGACCTTACTTTCCTTTCACCGTCAGATTCCATCTACCTACGCCGCGCCGCCGAGTTATTTCCACGATATTACTTGTTCCCGCGTATTAACGGTAGAGTCCCAACCATCGCGTCGTGAACTTTTCTGAAATTTGAAAACACGAACACGTCGATGAATACCTGGGCTGGCTGGCTGGCTGGCTGGCTCTGCTTCGCGAAGAATAATAAAAAATTGCCAAGTTCGTTCTGTTCGCGGAGTACGTATATCAGTGGAAGCATATCAATCAATACCTGGACCAGATATAGCTACTTTGTCGTTTCGTCAAATTTATTCCCAAAGTGTACAAGTGAATGCTCAGGCTAGGTAGTCGTGTGACGAGAACAATAAAAATGCCGTGATAACTGCACGGACGAGGGCAGAGAGAATTTGGCATAAGTGGCAGAAGCGATACGGAACGGAGAGCGATAGGTCATAAAGTTAAAGCATTAGCCGCGGCTAATTTTTGAAACATAAATTTTGACATTGGACGATGACTGCTTCTTTACGAGCTTTTCGGATGTACCGTAAAGGGAACAATCGGAACCAGACGCGCTAGTCGATCACGCTGGTGCTTAAATATCTTCGATGCGTCTAAAAGATTACTAGTTACGATTATTAAAGGACGTAAACTTTGCACGACGTTGATTCAATTCGGTTGATAAAAGAACAGAAGGTGGCGGGTAAATCGAAAGAAAATTCGACTCGAATGCCCCCAACTTGTACAGATTTCTAAGCTCGCGTACAGGGAGTTGTATCAGGTTGTACAATTTCCATGGTGCAGGATTAGAGGGACACGATCGTCGTTGTTCCTGGCTCGTGGAACGGGCCGGTGCGTTAAGGGAAACCCTTTCGGGCCGTGCTTTTTGTCCGGTAGCAAGGAAGACAGTATGTTTTCACTTAAAGGGTGGTTTAGTCACGATATTTCCAGTGGCACGGGGACGCGGCGTCCCAGGCAATTTTTCACTCGGTCCAAGCCCCAACGCAGCGAGCGGACGTCGCCGACCACTTCATAAAATTACTTTATTACTCGTCCGGCCCTTGCGGTGGCTCCGGTGTCCCTTTTTCGAGGCCATTTTTTACCGCGACATATGTCGACGAGGGTCTCGCCCTCCGAGGAGTTCACGGCCCGTACCGTCCACGCTTTTTCCTTGATCAGCTTCTTCGCTTCGCCCTTCCATTGCCGAGACAACGTGCTCGCCCGTTTTCATCGGCTTTATCAAAGATCAAAGAGATCGCGCATTAAAAGAATCTCAGCGAGATAAGTGTCGAATTTTCGAACGGGTTACTGGCGAACGGAGAAGTAGTAACTGTGGCTTTCCAAAGAGTTGTAAAACCCGCGAGAGAGCGATGCTGTCGTCGATCCATCGTATCCGAGTATCCTCGTCTCGCAGAGAATTAATTTTTCAGGAGACGTTCAATTTGGCTACTACAATGTATGCCTCATATACACGCGTGATTTTTCTTACAGTTTAATTGATCGGGACAATATCCGAGCGAGCGATGGATGTAATTAAAGTTACGGGAGAGAACGCGGGAACATTATGGTGGTCCAACATGGTGATCCGATCGATAACAACGTATCCCTACGGATGAACAGGCTATTGTTGATGAAATTATCAACGAACCGCAGCGTCATGAGTGACTCGACAAATGAACTGTAAGTTTCCAACGGTTTCGAGTATCGTTATTTACATAAATTCGCGAAGAACAAACACCGTGCGCAATACCCGTGTGTAGTAAAATGTTTCAATATAGAATATTTCAACGCGGAACATCGCCGGAACATCGCCTAAACGTCGCCTAAACAATCTCCTATCGTTACTTTAGGATTTTAAATACGCGAGAAACTTGATCACAATCTGCTGCGAACTCGCAGGGCAGTAAAATCGTTTTCCCAAAGAAGTTTCGCCGTTTAATCGAGTCCCGAGATTGCATAGCGCGAGGAAACCTTCTGTAATCTATCCACGCAGCAAACCGACCTACGACACACTTCCCGCGATGTACACCAATCTAGCCGAGTAGCAAGACGCTGCGGAGACGTAATTTCATTGCATCCAGTCCAATGATACGTTGCCCTGATGGCATCGGTATTACGCGTGCAAGCATCAACTCCTCGCGTGCTTCCACTTTCCCTCCCATCGTCGACGTCATCGTACTCCCACTTGCCGTCAATCTTCGCTCACCCATCGATCCTTTCACGCTTCTTCGTTACAATCGACCTTTTCTGATCGCAATCGAATCTCTCGAATCTGTCGAATTTGGCAGAAAAATGGAAAAAAGAAGTCGAAGAACGAGCAATCTCTTATGTCGAGTTTAGCCTGATTAGAAACGTTCGTCAGACATATTCCAAGATTTGCACGTTTATTAAGATTTTTGACACTTTCTTTTCTTTTTTTTTTACGCGCGAGCAATATCATCGGCGAATCGTTCGTACAAACACTGGATGGTCCCTGCTTGCGAACGCCGTTCGCTGCGGTACACGTCCGTTGAAAATGCATACTCGATCGACGATGCAATAAACCGACGAAGATTCGAGAAAATAGTTATTATCTTCAAGATCTCCTGCATTTTTTCTATCAAACGCGTCAGTTTCAAATTTTATACACGGAGCAAAGCCCGATGGACAGTACATGCGAAGGGTTAGTTTTACAACAGATCGACTCGACGAAAGCTCGTGAATACGAGAGTTGGCGAAAAGGTTCTCGTACAATGAGTTGCGAATCGACGATTGGGTCGCGTCTCGGATATGACGTCCAAAGTATGAAATTTTGTAATACCGTACTCGACGGATCGACCGAGCCTTTCTCCGATTGCATTTGTCGACGGTCCGAAAGAGCGCCGAAACAGTCGAATAATTGAATATATATATCGTGAAATGAGGAGAGAAGGAAACGAGGCCGATCTCGGTTAGGATATAAATTCAAGATGGAGCGGAGGTGGGACACGTTGGCTGGGGAGCGGGGTGGATTCACACGTTTTAAGCACGCCTTGCAGACAAAGTTGGCGACTTAGCTGAACATTTTTCGGGGTTATCTTAATCTCGCCGGGATTAGGTGGCTGCGACGTCTATGGAAAGGAGCGGGCGTACACGCGCACAGAGAAAGGGGCTGGGAACGAACGTGAGTGTAACCCGTCCGATGCACCGAGCGTGCACACCAGCCGCCGAAACACCGTTGCTCCTGCACTTGCACGTCCGCCAACGTGCGCGCGCGCGCGCGCGCGTTATTGTGTACGTTTCCGCACGAAAAGTTCGTCGCCGCGGATACGGGAACTTCATCGCGCTAGCCTTTCCGAAATCCGTCGCCGGAACTTCGCGAAAGTCGCCGACAAACTCGAAATAAAACACGACGAACGATCGTTTTCGCCTAAATATATCCAACAGAATCGATTCTTTATACTCGGCATACTTAAACGGGGGACGATCGAAACTAGCGAGCGATAGGGGGGGGGGGGTGTTCGGTAAAAATTGATCGACAGACGAGAATCTCGGAACAAGCGTTCGACAGAACCGATCTTTCTCATTTTTGAGACTTTTCCGCGGATTTATTTGCACGAGGGACGACTGAAAACTAAGGTACCTTTAGTAGGTGCAAGCAAACGTAATCTTTACGCCTGCAGAGAAACATCGGTTTTCTGAGTATCCCGCGCATAACCGTAATACGTTCGCGTCGCGTGATATGAAAATATTTGAAAATTCGCGGTACGAGGGTCGAGATCGAACGTTGTCCCTTTTTCTTCTCCGTTGAAAGAAAATAAAAAGATATCGGGACAAAAAGCGAGAGCGGGTGAAAAGGGAACGCCGAAGGATGAGAGATACACGGCAAAGTACCGTATCCTCCCGTTGGCGGCTTGCGGTTTGAAGCAACAACCTCCTTCCCTCTCGTTCCGTGAACCAGTCCCCCCCCCCCTACCCGTACTCGACGAGCGAATAAGCACCGGCAGAAGGGGGTGGAGTGTACGTGCGGGTGGCCGCTCGTTATTTTTATTGGCCGCGTTTATCGGAGGGCTTACCGGGGCGAGGAAAAACGAAGGGAAAAAAGGAGGGAAAAAATGCGAAGCAGGCGAGAAAAAAGCGGGGCGTCGAGTGAGTCAATCCAGTGATTTTTTTTCCGCCCCGATTTCACGGGGGATGAGCAGATCTCGCCCCGAGTGGTGTCAACGGGATCACTTTTTTGTGGTTTTTCAGACAATCGCTGTAACGGATGAGCATCGACCTGTTTCCACCTGCTATTCGTTGTAACGTGGGCTCTGTATAAAGACTCGTCGCTTCGTTATTTTATCTTCGTATATTATTAATAGACTGCGAGAATTTATGTAAATTTGTATTTCATACTTTGGGCGTTTCGTTTACCTTCGCGCCTTCAAATTTCCGCAAATTTCCGCAAACGCACGAAAATCCGCGGTCTAATCGTCCCGAGGTCTTAGAAAACGTAGGCACTGGAGCTCGCGCTACCTGTGTCGATCGTTCGAAATTAAATCAATCTCAATTTCCGCTATTTTTACGCTACTCGATGTTCTTCGTGACAAACGAACGTGCCCCGTCCTAGAGAACTAGCCAACAGCAAGACCAAGCTTAACTTGATACGTTCAATTTAAATTCTCTACAACGAAAGAATCGCGTATCGCCGTCGCGTAAGAACAACGAGTTGTCGAGATGAAGAGAGTGTCGCGTGGAAGAGGTGGCGACATTTTCCCACCCGTAGGATCCAACGGGCAACAGGACGATCGGTCACCGACAGGAAACGCTATACGATCGATGATAGAATCGCGTATCGCGCAAGAGATGGACGAAACGAAAAGAAGAGCTCTTCGGCCGGTAGAGAGGGCGAAATGTACACCAGTGTAGGAGCCATCTTGCCTCGGACGAAGCAACGTGAGGTTTTTCCGGTAGCTTTCCTGGCCATTTTCCGTGGACTATGCGGAAGCACTAAATAATGCGGATGCTCCTGGCGTCCTGAAGGGGCGGCGAGAAGGGGGATGTGACTCTGCTGTAGGCCACGGGGAAACGGGCGGAAGGGAGTTGGTAAGGAAAGAGGGGATAGCAGGACGAGCTGGAGATTTTGCGCGCAGAGTTATAGTGAAACTTTCGAGCATTTATTTCACGAATCTGCATACTACGTCCGCCGTCGTGGCTGCCGCGCGAAGAGGCTACCGGAGGGGTGCAGCGAGACGAGTGTCCTCGACTTAGTAAGTACATGCACCACCTAGAAGGGGTCTTGTGTGTTTTGCCGTCGTCCAGAAAGGGGTTGCGAGAGACGACCGACTTTGTGACTCCAGCCACGTCCGCCGCGCCGCGCGCCGCGCCGCGCGCCGTGGACGCGAACCCTTTTCAGCGATCGTGGCGATTCGCAGCTCGATGATAATCTCGTGTCTTCTATTTTTCATCCGTCATCGAACTATCGTACCGTGGAAGGCTCCTCAATTCGATGCTCCTTGATTAACGTGCGAATTCCCTTCTTTGCGCAACGATCGTTACTACGAACGTGTTTCGATGCTCACAACCGTTGGAAGAATTTGTTCCTATGCACGGTGGCGTTGAACGCCGTTCGTATGGATATCGTTCAAACAGTCACTTCAAGTGTCAATTTCATACACGTTTTTCGCCTAGCTGTGCCTTCGTTGCGAGATGTTTTAGGGAACGAGACTATCCAGCTGCGCTAACTTGCAAAATCCTGTTAACGATCGCTATGTGAGCTCCGGAATTCGATGACTCGTCGTCGGAATGTGGTAGCCATTAAAATCAGAACGATTTTCTACTTTGCTGGCTGAGAATAAACATAAACGCTGGAACGAGAAAACTACAAGAGGTTGAAAAACTGTCCCGATAAGCAACAGTTATATCCGAACGGTACGGTACGGTAAATTCGCAATGAAACGGTGCGATCAAGCATTTGCACGTTTGAGAAATTGATCGCAGCCGGGAACAAACTTATCTTCGTCGCGATTTTTCAAGTCGCCCGGCTGCATTATCGCGGTGCGAGTTCGCGGTAAGTTTCACGAGGGAATTATTGATAGAAGATGGTGGAAAGATATGTGGCGGAGGCGAGCCTTCGCGTTTGCCCGCGGCCCTTAACTCCACCCTCTCCTCCCTCAGCGCCCCCCTCACTTCCAAGACCGGGAGAAAATTTACGGCCACGCGAACTACCCTCTTAAACTCCGCGAGACCAGCCCCCGCCCCCTTCGACGCCCCTAGACCAACGCCAGTGCGCCGCCATTGCAGGGAACTTTCAAAATTCGGCCCATAAAACTTTTCGAGGAACTGCTCTCCTGCGCGTTCGGCCACCCGTTTTCTCGATTACCGAATTTCGTGATCGGGTTTTCAAGCCTCGATTCCTCCCTATTTCGGGATGGCCGTATCACGAAAACGTGCAATCGTTCATCGCGTTTCACGCTACGTAAGGTCACAATGGATGCATGTTCCGGTGAATTGTCGTTCCGACAAATGAAACATCTAGAAAACGGTTGTACCCGTGCAGCTATTCTCGCAAGAACTCGTATACGTACAGGAGCTAGCCGGAAACCACTCGTCGATTATATCATATTGGAAAAGTAAATTTATCGTTACCGGATTCGCTGAATTTATTACTATGGACGGCATCGTTTAGCGATAAACGCGAGTAAGTTGAAAAAGTCTGTTGAAAATTGAACACCGATCGCGCGTGTCTGGTTAAAACGAAGTTCTAAAATTCGGAGATAAATCGGAGTGTGGATCCGTCTGACGTCCGAGAATCTTGTATTTAACTAATCCACTGTAAACGTAGCTCGCTTGAGGCCAGTTGGTTGCCCACGATACCACGGTAATCATATTTCTGCCATGTCCCCATTTTCTTTTCCTAATCTGCGTAGCAAGCAAATCGCTGTGTCTGAAATCGTCGAAACGGATAGGCCAAAATCGGAAGGAAAAATTTCGATGTCCCGGGGGTAATACGTTCAAATTAGAGAGCCGTGGGGTGTGCAACGCGACAGTTAAGCGTTGCAGGCGCGTGTCGACTTTGCCGAGCGTTTCAGGTGGCACGAGTTTCGCGTTACTCCGGTGGAAGAAAATTTCTCAGCCCCTGGGTTAAAGCGAGTCGGCGACGGCCGGCATAAAATCCGCCTGAGCATGTGGTTCACGACACGGAGCGTTAGGCGATCCGACGGAGCCGTGTTTTAAGAGGCGACATTTTTGAAGAGGCCATTAGCGCACACGTGTAGATGCGTGTCCGCTCGTCTCTTCCTCGTCCTCCCCTCCCTCGCTCTTTGTCTCTTTTTGGAGTGGAAACGATTACGTTACAGGGTTGTTGTACAGGCAACCACGAAGCGGTGTAACGTGTATGCGTTCACGTTTTGCCCAAGTAGCACAAGTGGCAGGACGCAGAAGAGAGAGAGAGAGAGAGAGAGAGAGAATGGCAGAGAGCAAGGTAAACGAGAAGGAGGACGAGCTGACGGGGGCGTGAAGAAGGGGTTGGAGGGGCGGCTGAACTGCATCCCTGTCTGAACGAACACGAGGGATGGGTTAAGAGGGTGTATCAGTTGTTTACTACCCGGCCGCAAACCGCCGACAAAAACATTAATGTCGAACGTTAGCGGTGATAATGCAGCCGACCCGAACTCCCTCTTTCTCTTTCGCCCTTGTGCCTGGGTGAATCGACGGACGACCCATTTATTGAAATCAGTATGGATACAGCTAGTCACCCACCGTCTCTCTCTCTCTCTCTCTCTCACACACACACACACACGCTCGCTCGCTCGCTCGCTCGCTCGCTTACTCACCCACTCACTCACTCGTTTTCATCATGAATAAAGGGATCCGATCCTCTCCGAGAGTTATTTATCCAATTAATTGTTCCACGGAACAAGGGAATTACATAAAAACGTAAGCAGCAAGACGTCTATTATCGGGTTAAAAATTGGCAGGGCGAACGACGCGACGCGGTGAAAAATGATCCGATCCGGTGGATGAGCTCGCCGTTGATAGCGAGACGCAATTCCGAAGAAAATGGCCTCGTTTATCTGAAAATTCTCCGGCGAGCCTCGATGCCTAGGCTGAAGAGGATTGGACGAAACTTTATCCATTTTTGCCTCTGCCCGCTCTCTTCCTTCCCCGGAGATCGCCTCGCCTCGCCCCCGCGTCACGTCCCTTCGGTAGCTCCAACCACTTTACCAGTCTACTAGTGCTAGGCATCTCCGGCAACCGCCTCCGCTAACCGCCTGAAGGCTGCTCCGCGACTCTTCCAGCCAGCGTCGCGAACACGGAGAAAGAGAAACGTCGTTGGTCCAACAGGGGGTGCGAGAACGATGGGATCGGAGCGGGGAAAGTTGGATGGCTGGAAGGCGAGGCAAGATGATATTTTCTTATCTTCTCATTACTTAATTTTACGATTGTCCCTGATAGCGGGTCCGTCGCCATGGTTACCCCACTTAAGTGCCCCATAAAAAGATGAATGCAAGCCGAGCATATTTCGCAGCCACGACGACGCTTCGACTTCGGCTTCTTCTATTCACAGTAGACTGGCCTGAAACGACGCTTTTATTCTTCGAGAATGGGGCTCTGCCCGTCGTTCTTCTGTCAATGGAACGGAATCGAGATACGTAATGGGTTTTTATTTATGCCGAGTCTCCCGGGATCGTTGAATCACTCTCGCTAAAGGCGCACGTCCCAAATGTCGCACGCCTCTATAACCAGGGATCGTGCTATATACGCGAGTCAACGTTGCGGCGGTCGGGCTTCTAAAAATTACTCGTACCGTCTTATAACCGACATATATATGCGGATCTAACGTATCATACCTATGATCGGATTGCCTCCGGAGAGCTTTACTTATCGAGGAGCACCACGACGCGCCCGTTAAGGACTATGTCTATGCAAAGATGGGAAAAAATGGGACGACGACCGATCGATTACGAGGGGCGTACCGGCGATCGATCAAAACGTAGAGAAAACACATACGCGGAAATGACGGCGAGGGAAGTAACAAACGTTGGACGCGAGTACTCTAAACGCAACAGAGTTAGCTCGGCAAGATCGATCGCACCATCATGCGTGATTCACACGTGTTTCGCTCAAGGTTCGGGCGTACGTTTTCTCTTTACCATCGATTACCAAATAGACCGAGGTTGCTTGGTCGGCCGCAGAGAACGAACGAATTACACGCCGCTCTGTTATACTTTCGCCCCCGTCGTCGCATCCTTGGGATAATACAACGTCTAAATCGATGGTTCCGTCGAACGAATAGCGGCAATTCGTCTCGGAAAGCGGCATTCATATATCGGTGACAAGCGATCGTCTCTGGCATTTTGGCGGCGACCGCGGCACAAGCACGAACCCCGTCCGAAGAAGGGACGAAATTGATCGCGGCGGTGCCGCACGATTACACACCGGCGTGCTGGAAATCTTCCGCGCGATCAAGTCCTCTTCTGAGCTATTTCTTGCTGATCGTCGAGCCAGCCGGGCCAGCTCGAGCCCGTTCCGCAGTCTTCTCTCCTCATCACCGTCGTCACGGCTGCCTTCCTCCGAGCTCCTTTATCCTGCAGTATCTATCTTCATTTTCTTAATCGCTCCCAGCCACCTCCCGCCACCGCCTACCTCTCACCCTTTTCGCTGGCCAAGATGGCGCCCGTTGACGAAGACGTATTACCCGGCGCGTTACCGGCTGAAAGGGATCGGCTGCGGATTTCTAAGAGATTGGACTTGCTTCCCGAACGAATAGATTCTTTACGTATCCGATCGCTTCGTAATCCCGATGCCTTAGACAAGTCGGATTAAGACGTACGTAAGGCTGTTACGATGTCTGCTTCCAAGTAGTCGTTTGCGATAGGCGGACGATTTTGTAATTCCGACGAGATTAAACAATCGGCGAAACGAACGATCGAACGATCGGAAACCGAACCCACCGAGACACGTATATGATGGATGTTTCACGTATCCAGTGGTTGGCGTCTTCGACGAACAAGCGCGAGATATCGAGACGATATCACGACAAGATGACGATATCCGTCGGTGCGTCTTTTACTAGGCGCCAAGATGACACCACGGACGACGATGACGGGCGAAACGCGCGACTAAATAACAAGCGACTCGATAAGAGAAACGTATAACGGACGTTTCACGATGGTGGGTTTCATTCATCCATTCGGAGGATCCTTCTAATACGATCGCTTTCATTAATCTCGGAAAGCGCGCGTACACATGCAAGCTGCGCCACGTGTTCCAGCTCGCTGTCTCGCGGTAATCCGGAGACGAGCGAACGCACGCGTGCACGCACGTACTCACACAACCCCCCTCCCCCCCTCCCGGCCAGCCGGAAGCCGAGAGCACGGAGGAAGCCGAATGTGGGACAAACTCATACCCCATTCATCCGAACCACGCTAGCCGCGTTTGCCTTCTGGTGAAAGTCGTGAAAGCCTGTCTCTCTCTCTGTCGCTCTCGTCAGTCTCGTTTCGCATGATCTGTTTCTTGCCGCCTTCTTATCGATTTTTATCGCGAAAAAGCATTTCTGGAATCTCCGTAAGGACAATTCGGAATCTCTTTCGAGGCACGAGAGAGACAAGGTCTTGAGAGACGATCGTCTGCGTTTCGTCGAGAGGAACGACGAACGACGAACGACGAACGACGAACGACAAACGACGAACGACAAAGCGAGGAGAAATTGGACGCTGGAGGATGGTCTCGAAGTGTTCCAAAGACGACAAAGTCTCGAAGAAGACGTAGAAGAAGAGGACGACGACGACGACGACGACGACGACGAAGAAGAAGAAGAAGAAGAAGAAGAAGAAGGCGGCGAGGGTGGAGGCAAGTTGCCGGCGAGAAAACGAGTTTCTGCCCGGAAAGTCTGGCTGCAGCCCCTTGATGGAGGAACGGTGCACCCCACCGCACCGAGAGCGGTGGCAGTATCAACCCCTGTGCCCAGCCGTGGCGTCCGTGTAACTCCGTAGGTGTGCAAGAACGAAGTTGCCGGTGTCGGAGAGCGGCGAAAGACAGAGGGCGAGACACGGAGACAGAAGGCTGGCGGAGAAAGAGAAGAAGAAGCGGCGAGGGAAAGAGAGCGAGAAAGGCAGAGAAAGAGGTAGCGGAGGGTGAGAGAGCGGAGCTTTTCCTTAGCTCGCGAGTGGGGGCGGCCATTTTCCCGAGTTCTTAATATTTTCATGATGGCGGCCGGTGCTGGCGGAGCCGCTTGGAAATGGGGAGTGGGTGGCGGTGGGTAACTCGAGGGTGGCTGGGTGTGGGGTGGATGAAAGAGGGTGGGCAAGCGGAACGGAGTACCAGAGGCGGGCTAAGGGGGGCCAGGCGCGGCGAGAGGGGAGAAATTAGAAAAGGGGAGATTTAAATATCAAGCTCCGAGGGGCGGACCGCTCTCTCTCTCTCTCTCTCTCTCTCTCTCTCTCTTTCTCTCTCTCTCTGTTTGCTTCTTCCTCGGTCGCCCTTCCTCGCCGCCGCTTCTCACTCTTGCCACCCTCTTTCTCTCGTCTCTCCGCTTCTTCTCTTTCTCCGGCCCACCTTCCACCTCGCATTACCACCCTCCACCCTTTACCGTTCTTCGCTTATGCACCTACACCACCTCGTCTCACGGACCTATATACACAGACACGTGCACACATCTATCGATCCTCGGCCAGAGAAAAGGCGTCTTAGACCCGTTCGACGTCGGAGGACGCAGCTAAGGCAGTGCTACGTGCTAATTGGACGGCCCCTGCCGACGCTTTTGTCCTTCCTGGACCCGACACCAACTTTGTCGATATAACGACACCGCGTGTCGACGAGTACGCGGCTGTTGCTGCCACACTGCCGCCAGTGTTCCGTTTCCTGTCTCCTGTTTGCCTGGCCTCCACAAAATGCACACAGGCTGCGAACACCGATTCGTATAATTCGGAAAAACTAGGAGAAACGACCGTCCTCCTCCCCCGCCTCCCCCCCGTCAGGCATCGCTGAAATAACACGGCATTCCATTGTCTCTGCTTACGGCGACGAATCCTCTGGCGACACTTTCAATTTTCCTAGTCCGCGAAACTTTGCTTCCCATCTTTTGCGAGAGGCGAAATCGTCGACCGAAACTCACGCAATTAGCGTTATACCTTATATTCCCTATGTCGGCGCGCGATGCACGATGAAAGCTAATTATTATACTTGATTCTGGGAAAGAACAAAAGGATTTATAGAATATACCGCGCTGTGCGTTAACGTTACACAACCGACTACGATATTGTTAATTGAAAATCCGCTCGAAATTCCGAAGCTACGGTCTCCCTTCGTAAAGAGAATACTTTATTTGCAAACTTGGATTACCTTGCCTCTGGAACGCACGTGTGGCGCATCACGTGTGCAGTGTCACGTGTTTGATGTAGGTCAATGTCTTCGGCATCGGACAACGTCGCCCCAAAAAGGCATCGCCACAAATCGAATAAAATAAATCGGGTAGTTGCCCGGAAACCTACCAACCGGTCCGGCGTATAATATCCACTTTTATCTTGCCACGTCGCCACGTTTGGTCCATCAAGATTACCTCTAACCGAGCAAAAGTCTTTGCTTAGTGTCACGACGAAACGAGAAGAGTCGCACACGAGACGATCTGGTGTCTACCGGTGTCTGGAATAGACGGGTTGGAGCGATCGACCGGTCGATCGAAATCTCCGCGACCGCTCCATGTTTTCACCGGAGAGAGGAATATTAGTCACCCTTTCGGTAGTAAGCGAGCCTCGTAAAATTATTCACCGCGTTATTCCTTGGTTGCTCCTCGGAGGAGGGCCTGATACGGAAGTAAGGAAGTACGGAAACTTATGAAAATCTATATAAGGAAAATTCTCAAGAGTGAGATCGTCGAGGGAGGTGGCAGCCTGGGGGGCCGCGATGGTGGATCGGGGATGGGTAGTTGCCGCGCGCTTGAAAGCGAGGAAGAAGGTGAAAGGGAAGAGGGCGCGCGGAAGGAAAAGGGTTAGGGGGCGGGAGGGATAGGTAGGGAACTCGAATTCGTCCTTTGAGAGGCCGACAGCAGGCGCCAGCCGGAGGAAACAGAGTAAAATGTCCTGGAAACAACCAAGTCTTTCGCTACCTCCGACCCTCTGCCCTCCCTCCCTCTCTCGCAGGTATAATACCCCCTCGTCCCAAGAAGCTTACCCGCCCTATATTTTCCGTATCTGGAATAAGTGTGCAGGGGCTTGCAAGACTGTGTTACGCCCCCTTCTTTAATTACGTTCAGCCGCCCCTCGCGAGCAACTACTTCCACAAGGTACCCGTACCGAGCGAGCCACCCTCGCGCACCCGACTGAGCACGCCAACCCCCCACACACCCCCAGCCTGCCCCCCCCCCATTGCCAGTCCGCTTCGTTTTATCTATTCATCCTCCGGTATCTACTGTTTTTAGAGAAGAAAATTTTAATTGGAATTTAGACAGTATCTCGCTTTCTCCCCCCGTTTCTCTCCGCTTCCATCGGTGTTTCGCTCTGCCGTTCACCCTTCACGATGCTTCGTTCCCTCTCTGGGGTGGCTCGAGCAACCGGTTCCTCGTGCAACCCCTGCGACTTCGAACAAGACCGATAATCCAATAGTCGTCGTCTTCTCCACGGCTTGGTAAATGGATGCATATTAAACGAAGCCTATCGCTCCTATGACACGGATCTCCTTCTCGTCGTCGACCAGAGCTCGACTCGAGGAAAATATCTACTCGTTTTTCGAGGGATACCCTTTCTCCAGCCATTAGAATAGCTTTTCTCCGGGCGTCGATTCCATCGTGCGGGGCTCGTGGGCAGAAAGGGATAAGGGGTTGAATTACTTTCTTACTAATTGCAAAATCGATAGGAGACGAACGAGACGAAGCGAAGAAGATGGCTAGCGTCCTCCTCGGCAGACGAGCCAGGGGACGAGAAAAAATTCTCCAGGTTCCGGAAAAATTGGTCGGGCTTTAATTAAAGACACCGAGCTGAACCGTCGCGTCACCACCTATTTGCGACGAGACGTGTTCTCGTACATACACGTACGAACGGTATGTGTTCGCTGCCGAAATAAAGCACGGTTGATTACCCAGAGTTTCGCTCTGCCGCCTCTCGGCTACCTGCCTCTCACGGCACGTGCTTCTTACGATTCCGACAAAAATTTCTGCCACGCGAAAGATTTCTCAAAACGGTCCAACAAAACCGGACGACCAGCTTTGCTTTTCCTTTTGCTCCAATTACGACGAACGATTTTCTTAAAAACACTGCGAAAGAAATTCGAAAAATCGAACCGATTCACACCCCTCCCCCTCCTTTTTTTTTTTCTCTTTCCACTGAACCAACAACAGTTGCCAGCCGACCGTATCTTTCAAACGACTTCCAAACTACCAACTATAATCGAGAATATGAAAATTCGAAAATCCAAGAGCCTTTCTTCGGTTTCGTAAACGAACCACAATTGCCAGCCAATCGTCCCGACTTCTTTCAGTGGATTAGCGAAGCTTCGCTTCGTCGAAGAACAAGAGAACCGCGACAGCAGAAAATAGCCGGCTCTGAAAACATTTCCGGCCGATTGAAACGCACAGATTGGCCCGTGAGAAAGAACCAGTTACCAGGACGAAAGCAAGACGAAGAGAGAGGCCGGGAGAAAGGAGTCGGAGGTAGAACCGCTCGATTGAGTCCACTGAAACAGTTTGTGTCTGCGGTCCACCGAAATTGATCCGGCAACACCGCGGCAACTGTCTCCAACACTCTCCAGCCCTACGCCCACGCTCTCTTCTCTTCTCTTCTCTTCTCTTCTCTTCTCTTCCCTTCTCTTCCCTTCTCTTCTCCTCTTTCGATCCCTCGTCCTCCCTTTCCGCCGCCATCGGTAACCGCCACCACATCCTCTCGTACTCGTTCTAGCCACGCGGACACCTGTGGTACGTCCTCGAGGATCTTGACCCTGCGCGTCGATTTCATCTTCGATCCGGACGATGCAAAGTAATCGCCATCAAGAGGGAGAGGAAGAAAGAGAAGAAGAAAAAGAGGAAGGGGGAGGAAAACAGAAAAGCAGAAGAGGGGAGGAGTAGAAAAGGGGACTTGCCCGTAAGCTCCCATAAACGCGAAAATTTTCGCAGCCTATTCGCGAAAGGAAATTTCTTCCAATTCCAAGGAACTTCTGAGCCGGGTTGACACCGAAGCGCGGAGATTGATCGTGTTCGAAAAGGGACGGACGTTTGAATCTAAACTACCTGTCAGATCTACCTGGCGGCTCCTTTGACGTTAGATTCCGCGGAATAAACTTGCATGATTCGCGATGTGCAAATCCGAAGCGTCGAAATAGCAAAGAGAAGAGAAAAGGGGACCGGTTGGGAGGAAAGCGGCTGGAAGAAGTAGCAGAGGGTGGCGCGGCAAGAATAAGAAGATGTGGAAAGACAGGGTTGGATGGTACTCGTTTCCCAAAGGTCGAGTCTTCCACGTGTGCGAAAGTGAGACGGGACTAGAGGGCGAGAGTGGAGAAAGAAGGAGACTCGATGGGGGAGGGGGGAAAGAGGGTGGGTGGTGAGCTCGGCGAGGCAAGACGGATGGAGGTCGTAGGACCAGGGCCGGGAGGAGATGAAGGAGACGAAAGGAGAGGTCGTAGGAGGAGGAGAGGGTCGAGGTGGAGGGTAGGAGAGAAATAAAGATGGCCGCTCGTGCCTCCGGGGCCGAGCCACCCACTCGAACCACCTTGCTCTCCTCACGGTAATAAAAGGAAAAAGGGGAGAAAACTGAGGAGCAGAGCTGAAGGTGGTAGGTTGGCCTGTGGGGGTGCCACGAACGAACAGCGACGAACGGAGGGGGGGCATCCGCGGGGGAAACAGTTCTTATTGATTCAGAGGAGCCACCCTCACGGAGGAGCAAAAGCCTGGTGGACCCGCTCCTGGACTTCTCTCCTTCTCGATCTTCCCTCTTCATCCCCGCGTCAGCCCGTGCCTTTTACGAACGAGTGCTCGCGATCTCCGTCACTTGCGGCGCTCCACCTTTTCCTTCGCCCATCCAGACTTCTTCCACCGCGATCATCCCCTTTCCCCCAACCCCTTTTCATCTTGGCACCTTTTATTTCCTTCCGTTTTATCCTTCTCTCTTCCTGTCTCTCTCTCTCTCTCTCTCTCTCTCCTCTTTCTCTTTCTCCTCTTCTGTTCCAAACAGATCCGTTTACGCCGTCTCGCCATCGGTGCAAAGTAACCACCGTGCGTCTCGAAGAATCTGGGCCGCCCTGGGTCAATGTTTACCCGCGATTAAAAAGTAACGAGCCCCCGTCGTGCGGCGTGGCGTACAAAGTTTGCCCCGGTTATTAAAGGGTAGCCAGGTTTTTCGAGTCGCCAGATTGAAACGAGAGCATAATTGCCGGCTACCTTTTTTCATTTACGCGTATACACGCTCGTGTGTATCGTCCGCCATCCCCTTGGTCGCGTTTACGTTAACCGCTGGGGATGGCCCACGGGTCAAATTGACTCCGACTTTCTGCCTCTACCCCGTTACGCTCTCGTAAGAGCAGCCCGCGTTTACGGAAGGGAAAAGCGGTTTCAACCGCTTTTTCCCGCATGCTTGTTTACGCTGCCGACACACGACTCCTGTCGGCAGGTGTGCGTTTACTCGCCGCTGATGCGTCGTCAAATATAAAACGAGTTCGCCTAAAAAGCTACGTCGTACATCGTACACACCCCGCCCTCCACCCTGCCTTCTTCCGTCCAGCGTGTCAGTGCGTCGTTTGTACGGGCGAATTTTCCAAGCTTGGCCGGATCTATATCGCCGGCGACACTCTCGTCCTCGTCTCGAGTGCCTGTCTTCGGCCGGGTCTCGCTATCAAACCGATATCGCCGGAGAATCTCGACGAAAGAAGAGAAATAGCGACCTCGATGGTGGTGTTCACCGACACCGCGATGCGTTTCTCCGAGTGAACGTAACGCGAAATGAGAAAGGCAACGTCGTAATTTTGTAGGACTTTTCCTAGCGGTAGCTCTGTAGAGTCGCCCCATCTCCGCCCCTTTTCTCTTTCTCCGTTCCACCCTCGCCCGTTCGCCCGGCTCTCTGGGCAAATTGACTTTTCCTAATAAACCAACTCGCGAGGCAACTTCGGCGAAAATCATTTAAAACTTTGCCAGACTCGAATTCGCCTCTCGTTTTAATGCGGAGGCCCGCAGAAAGCTGCTCGCACGAGGTGCGTGCATCCTCGTCTCATTCCTCGCTCGTTCCTCCTTTCTTCCGCTCTTTCCGCGCCGCTTACACGCTTCTCCCGCTTCCGTTCATCGTTTTCTCGTTTCGCATTGTGCCGCGCCGCCTTTGTGCGCTAATAGCCGCGGCGTCTAACCGCGGAGCCGGTTTTCTCCCAGCGTCTGATGGGAAAAACTGACGGAAAATTGGAGAGGCGCCGGTGAATGAGGCCTGACGACCGCTCGATACGCGCTTTCACGCGGAGCGCGTTTCCATTCCGGTTCGCGGAAACCTACCAAACGGCGCCTCTCTCGCCTATCGAATCGTCTTCGAAAGCGAAAGAAGGACAAATTGCGAACGACTTCTCTAGATTCCTGATGAATGATCCTCCGCCCCCAATTGTTGTTTTTTCTTTTTTTTTTTTTTTTTTCAAACAATTTCCTCATCCTGAATTACACAGAGGCGGTTTGTCGGAAATAACCAGGCACCGAATGGATGGCACGCGAGAATCGAAGAACGTAACGTTGACTACACGATCGACCCTCTGCCGCATTAAACTTGCACACGATCCTCGGTTTAACGTTATTTCATCTCGACGAATAATTCAGGAGTCGCTTTCTCGTGGCTGGAACGCGAAGTTGGTGAGACCACGTGAGCCGGAAAGAAAAGCAGAGGAGCATAAAGATTAGCGGCTGGCGGAGAACTGATCGTCAATGACGATTCGATCTTTCGACGTGGTCGAAGCTTTGAAAATTCGTACGGTTCAATCGTAGATGAACCGCGGCTTCGCATCCAACGATAATCTTCAACCGGTAACGTTGTAGGGTAGGCGATCCACGAGAGTTTCGTTCACGTTATTTCGTTTCCGAGTACTTGTGCAACACAAATACGAATGTAAGTAACATACACGAAATGAGAGTGAAAATGAAAATGAAAATGAAGAATCGAGCAATTCGGGTGTATTTTAAACGGTTCCCGCTCGTTCTTGCGCAAACATCTGTAAAACGTAGATATCTCCGTTTGCGATATAAATCAATTCGGTAGAAATACGACAAGGTAGATTCGTTATTGGCTACGAAAGTATAAAAGTTCTCCTGCCAATTGTCGACGATTATCAACGTTTTGAAACAGAGTTGCGATGAAATGTCAAATGCCGCTCAGATGGAAAAGGATTAGGAGGAACCTTCGAACCATTTTTTTCGCGTTTTAAGGAACGCGTGTACGTGAAAAAAACTGATTCAATATTTGCCAATCTCCGCACACATCAAAGAACAGCTTTGCTTAACAAATAACCTCTCCGAAGTAAATGTTTGCTCGACCTCCAGCTTTGGAGAAAGACTAAAAAGCAGCTCTTCGCGCCAGGTCAGACAGATTTTCGAGGAAAGGAACAAGCCGGGGAAAAATTGACACCGCCATTTCCCAGAAGCGGTGAAACTTGAGACTCTGGTTAGTCGCGCAAACATCGGCGATGGTAGTTTTTCGCGGGACGAAATCCGGTGCATTGGAGAAGCTTGCCCTGGTTTCTCGTCTCCGAGCTTGTTATTCCTGGTTTATGGGTTTTCACGTCGTGCTGGAACGACTCCGGTGGTCGTAGGGGGTGGCTCGTACGTACGGGATTCCGTTACTATTTATTTCATGGCACACGCCCTGCACGAGATCGCTTCGAGCGCGAGACAACCGCGATACGTTACGAGGACGAGGAAAAAGCGAGCGGCGCCGCAGCGAGACACTTCGATTGAAAATAAGCTCGCGAATTTCGATTCATTTCGCGTTGCCGCGTACATAAGAGTTCTCGGCGAAGCGTATATGAGAGTCAAGAGTGTCAATAAAATCACGAAGAATTCCACAATCTCATCGACAGTGGAACGCGTACAGTCTAATAATCGCGCGCCGTCCATCGTACAACGAATGTTCTCGCGATTTCACGCGTAAAGATTCTCGTCGTGCATAACGTGTATATAATCGTTGCAACGGGGGAGAGAGAGAGAGAGAGAGAGAGAGAGAGATGCGAGTTAAGAGGAAAATTACAGAGGTACAGCAGGGTTAAACAAACGCGCCGTGTCGCGAGTTTTAGAAAACTAGAAAACTGGATGCACGCACAGAGCAAAACGAAACGCCACTGAAAGAAAACACCGTTCGTTGGAGTGTCTGGACATGCAGGAAAGCATCGGGTGCGCGACGGAAGAAAGCGTTCTTGGCCGGCAGCGATCTCGTTTAAAATTCAACCCCTGGCGCGGCGGGGAGACGGCGGGAGGAGAGGCGGGAGGACTGCGGGAGGACGGCAGGGGCGGCGCGAGGGGAGACTATCTCGAGATAATAACGAGTTCTTCCTTTTCGTTTCCTCTTTTTCTCCGGCGATGATACACGGCGAGAGCGGGTGGTGCGCGCGGTCTCGAAAAATTAATTATATCTCGAAAGTTAAAATCGAGTTTGGGGGTGGAAAAGGGGCGGGCGGGAACACGTTTGTTTTTGTTCGGCGTCGACCCCCGGCCGCCAGGGAACGGCAGAAATTTTAAACGAAAGTTTACTAATGAAGGCGACTTCCCTTCCTGCCCTCTTCCGCCTCTCTGGCCGCCCTCCGTATCCAACGTTGCAACGGAGACCGCGGCAAGAGAAGAGAGGAAAATCGCGCTACGCTTTCCCCGCGATAGTTTTCTGCGCGTTTCATCGCCGGCCCGCTGTATGGACCAGACTTTTCTCGAGTATCCTCTTTTTTCACGGACGTCGTGTTTCAATGGAACCTGGCGGCGCGCGACGCCGCGAAAAGACACCCAGAGAGAAAGAGCCAGAGGAAACGTGTTTTTCCTGCGCGTTCTCCGTTTCAATGCGCTCTTGTTTTCAACCACCATCCGCCCGTTCAATCTTTCAACGTTTTCTCGTTACGCCAGTCCTCCCGTCCCATCGCCGATCCTAGATCGATCACGCAAGAAAAAGTGCATTTCTAACGTTTCTACTTTAATGTCACTCCGGGACAAAGGAGAATCGGCCGGACGTGAAAACCAATTGAAAACGAAGGGAACCTGTTAGATTCGACGATACAGTAGTCGACGATGTCTCGTACAATTCAAAGGCACAACGGCGAAGGCTTACTAGCCATTTCAGACGTTTCCGAAAATTCCAACGACGTTGCGTCATTTTTCATGAGTTTATGACGTTTAATGCCGGTCTACCGTTAAACAGGACAAGTTTGATATGCCGTCAAGCGAAAAGTACAGCCGACAGGCGAAGGAAACTTTATGGAAGTCAAAGGTATAACTACGAAATCGAGAGAAGTAACATTTTACAAACGAACGTATTACGACGAACGTGTGGTTTTTAAATTCGTAGATCTTCTGTACACGGTTCCCGATGAAAGAAGCATTTTCCGCAGCGCTTCGAAGAAACAAATTTTACCACCGTCATAAACGAAATCGACGGAAGGAGACGGAAGATCCGTACCTTCTCCCGTAGTCGAAACGGCGGAATGGCAATTGGTCGGATTCGTACGAAGGTTGACGAAGGGACGGTCCACGAGGGCAAACTCGGAGAAAAAACATATCGGGCGTAGAATCGTTCGTCAAAGTCGACGATCAAAGAGCCTGGAAGAGACTCGTTTCTCCGTCGGATGTCCCGTTTTTCGAAGATCGATAAGCGAGTTCTTCGAAGCGTAGAGGGAAGCCGAGGGACCAGGAGCATAATAGAAAGAGATCCCTCCATTTTGCCAGCCATCTTTCGCGCAGGGCTGCCTAACCCACCCTCGTCCTACTAGCTTTTCTTTCCCCTCGCCGTATCTCTTTCTCTCGTCGTGCACCCGGCCCGAAACAAACCACCCCCGACCGCCAGAACCTTTCGCCGGGGGTAAAAGCTACGAGGAGAGCTCGCGAGAGCACGAAGGGTTCCCGGCGAAAGTAAAGGCTTAAAAATGCCCCTTCCACGCCCTCCTTCGCCCGTCACGAGAAAGCCTCTGCCTTTCCTGGCAACAACCCCCAAAAATCATTAAAACCATCCCTCGCCGAGGATTCCCTCGCCGGAGACGAGAATTCCGTCCTACAGAATGATGCTTCTGAAGATTCTTTACGCGGGAAAGTAGCAGGATCGAGGGAGATTTCGCTACCTGCTCGACGAACGGGCCCGCTCTAATCGAGATCCGGTGTATCAGCTGCTCGATTTATAATTTACCGGACAAATGACAGCGACGGAAATTTCACGCAATCTAGAATATCGTCGAGTCTCGAGTCTCGAGCTTCGAGTCGGAAGGGGAGGACGCAGCTCGGCCAAGAAAATAACCAGTTAGCCAGCGGGCTCCGATAATTTCCTTTCACTCGCTACAGCTACCGACGTCGGCAAAAATGCGGCAACGCACGAGGGTTGCACGCCAAATGATGCAGCCTGTACGCGACAAACGCCACCGAGTTATCGCCCCGCGGCTGCGGAAGAAAATTGCGCAATCGCTTTCTCCGTCGTGACTTATTTACGCTGGGAACCGTGACACGTGACACGTGACACGTGACACGTGACACGAGAAACGTTGCACGTAAACAGGCCGGAAGGAGGTGGCCACGTGAAAAAATCCAACAACTGGGTGAAAAAATCACGATACGCGGTGGCTGACCAGATGTCGCGTCATGTGTGCGCTCGATGGAGGATCCTGCTCGCCGAGCAAATTGCACCGCGTGGCCTGCGAACCGGCAGCGTCACGGAAACTCGCGTTTCCACATTCTTCGAGAAGTCGATGAAAGTTGCCCGACGAATTTCGATTCTCCAGGCTGTTCGAATTGCGTCGCAGCTTCTTGAATTATAAGGCATACACGCGTTACGGGGAACGACGTTGAATTTCGAAGGCAAAACGCAGCCCCCCTCGCCCCCGTCCCCCTTGCCGTTTGAAACACTTTCGCGAAACGGAATTTCCGTGCCAATGGTAGAACGTCGAGCTCACTTTTCTCCATCGCTTCGCGGCTCGCAGGGGGCGGCGATATAAATTCCACCGATCTAAATCGAGTCGGCTTCAGTTTCGGATCTCGTTCCGGTCGTCTCCTTTTCTCGTTGCTCGGCGATCCTTTCCTCGGCTGCGGCAACTCGTGTATTCTCCGGCTCTTTCCCTCTTCCCCTTTCGTCCGCCTCGTCCTCGCGCTCGCGAGTCCTGTTATTCCAGGATTCCAGTTGCCTAAGACGCCTTCGCCGACCGCAGAGTAAAGTATGGGGCCATACTTCACCCGCGAGGGCTTCGCCGCTTCCTTGCCTCCCCCTTCCCGCCCCCTTCCCGCCTCCGCCCCATCCCCCTCGTGCCTCAGCCCGGTCTAATGAAACTTTGAAAAATCACCGGAATTAACCGAATTTGAATTACACCGAGTTCCCCGGTAAACTGGGGGACAGGCGTAGGAGGGTGAAAAGCGACGTAACGACCGCCTCAAGGGGCTTGAAATTCCTTCAAGCCTTTTCCTCCCATTCTCCCTTGCGTCATTACGCCTTCGAGGATGCTGTCTTTCGTATCCTTTCTTCTCCGTATCGATCCTAATCCCCTTGTCTCCTATCTATCCTATCTAGCGCACAACGAGCGAGAACCTTCGTAAACAAAACTTTCGCGTCGCGGAATTCGGCGAACCGACGAACGCGGGGCACGGACTGTCCGGCACAGCGCGCTCAATGTCCATCGGTAGACTGGACTCGCTGGTCGAAAAAGTGACCGTCGCAATGGTTTCCCCCCTATGGGACGGGTGGACCTCCTCTTTTTGGGTCCAGCCGTGGTCGGCCTACCCCGGTACAATCGTATAAAGGCGAAAACTGGACAAACCAGTTTGCCGTTTTCGAAATAAGGCTCCCTCGGCGAACGGGACCTCGGCTGGCCGATGTCCAGCGTGCGAGGGGTGCGCCGCTGGCCCGAATCCCAACCGGCACGGCGTCCGGCGTGTTCATGAATAAGTCGCAACAATGTCGTTCGTCCGACGACCGGTTTCTTCTTCCTTTCCCATTGTCGCCGATCCAAGGCTACCGCTCGAAATTCACATAACAACTACCTTCCAAATTCATCGGACGAACAGTCACACCTTCGTACCGTAGGTTCAACTTTTGTAACATTCTCTTCTCCTTTGTCCTCTGACAGACGACAGACAGACAGACAGACAGACAGACAGACAGACAGACAGACAGACAGACAGACAGAGGCAGGATAGGAAGCATTTATCCAACCTCGTAGCATTTTCCATAATTCCTTGTCGAAAGCGACGAAAGGAGAATAGGATGGACGGGACCGGGCGAAGCGCGAAGGCAACGAAAAGTCGGAAAGGGAATCGGCCTTTGGACGATCGGCTTCTTGTCGAAGAGTCTATCAGTTTAGGGGTGGGGTGGGGTGGGAGAGAGAGAGAGAGAGAGAGGATTTGGCCCTGAAACGTAAGGGTGACGTGGCTCGCGCGTCACGAGGATTCCGAGGAACGTGGAGTGGCACGAGAGGGATTAGTCGAGACGTGGAAGAACGAGAAGTGGATGAGACGCGAAAGGAGTACAGGGGCTAGAAGACGGGGTGAGAAGAAGGTGGCTCGGCGAGCGAAACAAAAAGGGGGCCGCAGCATCCAGAAGCCTCGGCCGGGGCTCGTAAACACAGCGACAGAGTCTCTTGTTTTCTTATCTACGGTGGCAACAATGGGCCCCCAAGAAACAAAAGACGAAAGACGGGCTATTTATTTCGGTCCATTGTTTCGCAGTAGCGCGGAGTCAGGCTTGCGAGGTTGCTTGGCGCACAGAGAGAAGGAGCGAGGTAGAGAGCAATGAAGGACGGGGGCGTGGGAGGGGGCGGGGGGAGAGGCACACAGAGAGACAGACAGACAGACAGAAAGAGAGAGAGTGAGAGAGAGAGAGTGAGAGAGAGAGAGAAAGAGTGAGAGAGAGAGAGAGAGAGACAGAGGGCGGGAGGTAATGTAGAGAGAAGAGCTACCTCGAGATGGCTGCAGAACCACACGCCATAAAGACTAAACGCTATGAAACGCTCCGCGGGTCCTCCTACCAAGCCGTACATTGCCTCTCGCCGGAGCCAAGGGTCTATCGTACCTTTTGCGGAGATAACGAGCTTACGAGCTTAATACGACGATGAAATACTTACAGCTATAAGTATCGCGAGCTCTTGTAATTATGTCCGTGCATCGTTCCAAATTAACAAATCCCATTTATAGAAAGTAGAACCCGCGGTACGTGTGTGCCGCTTTCGAGAATTCAAAGGAGCGCGCGATGCATTAGAACCTTTGCCAACCTTCATCAGCCACGATATGCAATCTTCCCGTGTGCTCCTCCTGTTTGGAAACGCAATCTTCCTCCAACCGCCTCTTGTTCTCCATGCCTTTCTTCGTCCGGCGAGGGGAAAAAGCGCCGTTTTCCATTGAAACGAACGAGAAACTAATCACGCGTCCCTACGATCTTTCCTGGCACGAGTCGACGAATCGCGTTGGCCGATCGAGAATAGAGTCGTTTCGACGTCACCGGGCGACCCTTAGCTTTCCCGTTCTTTCCCGTGCATTGCCCTGGCCCTTCGGTTACCTCGGCAGCCCCGTGAATTAATTAAAATTTTCGCAGCCACGGTCGAGACGGTGGGCGGCGAGAGGCTAATTCTCTAGCAAGAAAATTCTGATTCTAATTTCATGCAAATGGCCGCCTGTGCCGGGGCACCGAGCCGAGGGAGGGGGTTGCCAGCGAGCACAGTGAGGGTTGCGTGACGCGAGGGTGGGGCAAGGGTGACCCCCCCAGCCGGCGACACGAAGCTCTTCCACGGGGGTGGGCCAGGAAGGGCGTAAGAAGAGCGACAAAACAATGGAACGAAATTTAAATTATGCTCCCCGCAAAATGGCGATCGTATGCAAAGCGATGCTTATCCAGCGGAGTAGAAAGTGAGCAGAGGCGCCGACGACTTTGCAGATGCCGGCCAACCTTCCTCCCTCCGTCATGCGTCTTCTTTTCTGTCGTTCCCTCTGTCTGGTCGCTCTTAATCTTGTCCACCGTTTCTTTACGAACGACGAGTACCGTAACGTGTGCACCTTGCGTGTCGTTCGTCTCCCTGCACGCAATTTCCCATGTCCTTTCGTGCTTCCATTTGCTCCTTCGTTCCTCCCAGTACTTGGCAAGAAAGCGTACATCGATGAAAGCGCAACGAGATTACAGGGTTTGACAGGGTTCGACAGGGTTGCGGACGTAGTTTGTTCGAGATACGCTGATCATTATCGAGAATAAGTAAGTTTGCTTGCGCAGCCGGAATACGCTGGAGATCGTGGTTTCGCGACGAAGCCAACTTCTATACGAAATCTCAGCTTTCCAAGGCCACGTGAGAACGTAAGAATCGAACGTAGAGCACGATTGCGCGTAATAGCCGGACGCAGGATAAAAACGAGCCAACGGGGATTAAATTCGCCTCAACACGGATACCTTGACTCCTACTTGACACGGCAAATAGAAAGGTTTTACGAACACCCGGAAACCGGCAAAGTCGGTATTCTTGTTGCGGCTGATTTTCTCTTCTCTCGCGTCTAAAGGGATGCCGGTGGACTGAGAGAGGTAAGGAGAGGCAGCGACGGCGGCGGGGGCAGGAGGATGGATTCATTTATCTTTCCCGTAGATCTAGCTTATATTTCACCGCCCCCTGAGGCAGATACTAAGACGAATGGTCTCTCGAGCAGATCTTGCAAAACATCACCCCCGCGTTCCCTCCCACCCCCGCTGGCCCACCCAATGGTGACTTGCCATCGAATGCAAATGTAAAACACCGAAGAGGCGAACTGAACTCCTTCAACGCGGCGTCAACCGATGTCGCGCATTTATTCCAACCGCAAAAACCACCATGAATTACGTTACAAGATCAAGATTAATCGCGGCGGATAGAGAAACGCGGGCGTCGTTCGTTTCGCGAAAGAACCAGAACAGCAACGTTTCTTAGGAAATTGACAAACAATCAACGAATACGAGTTTACCGATCCCAATTATGCGAGAACCATCTACAGTCGTTGAACGCGCAACGCAACAGTGGAGAGCCGCCAACTACGGTTCGGACGGAAAGATAGTCCGCGTTTAATCCTTCGACGTATCTCGCTTCTCTAACTCGCATTTACCATTTTCTATCGTTCGCCAACTGTCGCAACGAGTACCTTTTCCGTAGACACGTTTTGCACGCATTCCGAATCAATTTTCTTCCTCGAAATTTCCCCTATACGCATCGAAGTTCGCAGTTTAGTTATTATACGGAGTCGGTTTTCTCGCTTTATCGTTATAAGACGAAATATGCTTCATGCTCCTAACGATAAATATTCGCAATGGTGTCCGCTGGACGAGGCTTTAATCTGTGCGATTCAACGCACGAAACACGATTTCACGAATGGTCGACGCGTGTCACGGCATTAAGAAGCGTCAACCGTTTCGCCATCGAAGGGATCGACGAAAAGGAGGGAGGGAGAGAGAATGGAGGTAAAAGAAAGTGACCCGGACCAGGGTGGTCAGGAAGTGACCACCTGGACGTGCGTTTGGTTGACCGGTCAGACGGGTTCGCGATAAAAATTCCATGGAAAAGTTGAGGACGTGTTACGCGTTCGAAAAACCGGTTCCCATAAAGCCGAAAGCCGGGGGGTTCGCTGACCGTTGGTCGACCCTGAAGGGTTGCTCGCGGCTAGTAGGGTCGCGCAAGAAGGGATCGGGTCACGATAAAAAGACCGACTCGTCGTTCAAGAAGTGGAAGCTTTCCCACGAGCGCATCCGTACGATTTTTCGATTTCGAGCAACCTGACGGCGTGATCCGTCGAGCAGATGCGGCCGCGAACGTCCGAGAAACAGCCATCGAGAACACGAGATCCGCGCGTGTCCAAAGTTCACCGTTCCGACACAAGGAACCGTACCGGGGATAACGATCGAACAGCGAAAGATAACGCGCTCAAGGATACCGCGTAGAAGGACAGGAACGTTCCTATCGGTGATTCCTCTTCGAGCGAGAAATCGTTTCTCGGCAAACACGTTCGCCCATAGTGCAGGGTGAACGGAAAGGAGATAGGAAATGGAGAGAGGAGGATGGAGGGATATATAGGGGGGGGGGAGTATAGGGGGTTGAAATTGGTAACTCTAGAAGATCAAGATGAAAAACGAGCTAAACGCTCCTCACCTCCCCGCTGCCATGGCCCTTCAACCCCCACCTACGATCACCTCCGGAGAAACGAGCACAGTCTGGTATACAGCAGCACCCCTCTTTGAAACAGCCCTCGCGCGAGGCAACGCCACCGTTTTAATATTAATGGAAAGGCTGATGGCAGAGCTGAAAGGAAGGAAATTGAAGGAAAATAAAAGGAGAAACGTCCAAATATCCAGGATTGCCCAGGAAGCCGGCTAAAATCTATCCTCCTCGCGATATCTTCGGATCTCTTCAACCCCTTAACCCGTCATTTTCAACTAACTTGCAGCGTGCCTCGTTCGCGCGAAACGTTCGCTGACCTTCTAAACTGTAACTTTCTAAGGAATTCCCATTTTATATACGCCACTTTATACACATTTTATAGCAGGTTCGATAGCGAGCGACCATCGATCGTTGATCGATTAGCTGGCGCGCGCTCTCTTCCACAGGAAATGACAATGCATCGCGCCAAGTGCTCGATAATTCACGGTTCAGCTGACGTGCACCGACCCGATTGACGCAAAAAGCGCGCGAGACTAATCTCGGGAGCCGACGAAGGGCGTGAAACCAGCCGAAAGAACCAGAGACTGGACACACCAGTTGGACGGTCTAATTAGAAGCTAGAATGATTTTCGATACTCCGTTGGAACTTTGCTCGGCCGTCATCGAACCATCTGCGACGGGCAAAAGAGAACGGAGGAAAAGTTCGGTAGCCGAGGAACGACCGCAACCTCCGATTGTTAATGCGACGGGTAATTAACTTTAAACGAGTCTCGTTTCGGAAAGCTCAACTTTCCGACGAACGACCGCATCAAAAGACCGTGCCTTTGCCGCACAAACTCGTCGTTCGATGATCCGACGTGCCAAGTAGGAGAGCAGAATCTTTCGCAGAGTAGAGTAGACACCGGTTTCATAAGACTCGCCATCAGCGAGTCGATTCTCGAACCAACAAACCATCCAAACCTTCGTAAATTCGTTCATTGCGGGAAGACGACGGTATAGACGATAGTAAATTTCCAGGTTTCGAACGCTAACGTCCGAAATATCGTCACACTTTCCTACGTCTCGAGTTACGCGGTTGATCCACGCGGCCTTCGAACGGATCATTTCGCAATTATTAGGGTGCGTGAAAAGGTAAGCAAATAACGGTACGCGAATTTTTCATAGTCAAAGGGATCTCGATCGCGAACGTACCGGTCTCGAAAGGTCCATACCGATAGTCCGTAGTTGTCGTACGACACGCGCCAAGCAGTAGACGAACGAACTGGCGGAAGGATAGAAAAAGCGCGAACGACCGACCATCTTCAAATTTTTCTGCGTTGAACAAAGTTTGACGGTAAGCGGGCTGACGTGGGATATAATGGGAAAGTGAGAGAAGAGGATAGGAAACGAATATCCATAGTTGCGGGAGGACGCGCGACGATCCGGTGGACGAGCTCGCTCGTCCACGTAAATCCTGGAAGGTTCCATGAAAGTTATAGAACGCGGCGAACGGTCCCGCGGTTCGTCTCCAGGAACGGCTTTCGTCCTTTTATCTGGAACTGCGGTGCCGCTCTCTCGCGCCGGGCAAGCCGGGCGTCTTGGAGCGGGCGTCTCCTGGACGACGCCTCGGATCAATACCGACGCCCAGCGTCTCATTGGCCCCTTCTCTTAGGTGCCGTGGAAAATCGCCCAGGAGATGACGGCCAGGAAGAGGCAGGAGGGTGCCTGCAGGAAGGGCAGGGAGAAGAGGAGGATGGCTCTAAGGGGGTGAGCCGAGCGGACCATCCTTCCTCCATCCTTCCACAGCCTCCAGCCATTCTTTGCAACCGCTTCACCCTCCAGCGCCTCCCGCGCCTCCCCCGCCACTGTGTCTTCTTTTCTGGCCACCGTTCATTTTCCACAAAGTACACGACACTCGTTGACGAGGGATATTTTTTCCAAGGCTCGATACCTTTCCCGTAGAAACATTTTTCTCTTCTGTCTGTAACTTTGAACGCCTTTTATTCGCTGTCGCTTTGCCCGCTTCGCGTGCCAATTATTCTCTCCGTCGTAAATAAATTCCATTTCGTTTCGTATACTTGAAATCACGATGAGACAACACGCGCTTCCCACGCAAGTCCTATTCTCCTAGCTTCGCGATAGCACTTTCGACAGTACTGACAATTTTGGTCAACTGTTTTCCGATAACAGGTTGACCGAGTGAATTGTAAAAAGCGGGCACCCCAGATAACCGAGATCCCGACGGTTTCGTTCGTCCTTTTTTCCAAGCTTTTAATCGAACGGCCGGCTGGGTGGTCAACAAGGTTCATTAGTACGTACAGGTACGGTAAACTACACGACCGCGCGTCACCGCTCGGGCTCGCTTTAAAAGCCGGGTCGCCTTTTTCCCTCGTAAACTTGCGCGGTTATCGGCAGATGGGGGTGGAATCAATGAGAGGATCGGGAGGATGGTAGCGTGCGCGTGACCAAGTGATTTTTTGCGCTTTCAGCCCCTTTTTGCACCGTCTTCCTCTCGCTCTTCGAGCTCTCCTTCCCGTCCCTGTACGGGGTCCCTGTCGGGTTCGCTCCTCCAGGCTGGACCTTTTCCCCCGTCCACCTTTTTTCTCCCTGTTGCCGGTGAGCGCAACGCGCGCCACGGGACACATTATTAGCTTAATAACTCCAGGGGACCTTTTTTTAATCCCGCCACCGTTTTCAGGAGAAGCTGTGCCCGCGGACGACTTTAATTAAAAAATAAACAAGCGAGCCGGAGCCGGTAAACGGGCGCGAGAGATTTGAGGCCGGCCTGGACCGGCCTCGGGACATTTGCATTTCGATTCGCCGGCCACCGATTCGCTTCTTTATCGCGTGTTGGCCAGGCCGCTGCAAGATTTGCGAGAGCCGGCCGGCAACGGGACGCTTTTCGTCCCGGGATTACGCCAAAGTTATCGCCGGTGAAAAATTCAACAACTCGTAGATGAATTATGAAATAACACGGGCTCGAGTATCGGCGAAAAGTTCAAAGGCGTGCAAACAGGTGTATTTACCACAGGCGACGGCGGGGCAGAGGGTGGTTTACACCGCGTATCGCCACCCACCAAACAACGTTCACGAAGCGATAAACAGTTTGCATTTTGTTGCATGGCCCACCGTATAATTAGCACTTAATAAATCGCAGCGCGCTTCTATGGTCGCGCTCTTTTGGCGCGGCACTGATAAACAATCAGCCGGCAGAATTTGATGGAGCAAAGTTTCACGGAAAAGAGATCCGCGCGATTGAAAATTTACCGTCAGAGAGATTGAAAAGTTCAAACGATCGCGTAAATCATCGGCGAAATTTCGCCCGGCACCCGATACGCTACGCTCTCCACGCTATCGGAAAACTTGACCACCTGTCGTTCCTTGATCGGTGATTAAGGAATACGGTGGCCTGTCCCGGCCACTCTTCGCCCGATCGTCGAATCGCAAACACGCTCAAGGAAATTTTAACATCACGTTACTCCCAGTAGGTGCGAAGCTCGCGGACCAAGAACGCGACGAGCCGCGCGACTTATGAACTGTAGATTCCAATTTCGTTCAACGAACTTTCCGACGACTGCGATATTTCGATACAAAAGCACGCGGTTCAAAGCGGAAAGAATCAGTCATAGGTCCGTAAGTGTGTAGCTGACGCGGTACGCGGTTTACAATTACGAGGATCAGGAGGACGGAGAGACGCGCGTTCAGAATTTACTGGCAACGTATTGAATTCTACGACTAGATACCCTCCCCGTCTAAAGAAACGGAGTGGCAATTGTCATTCCTCTCGATAGAGCAGAGAAAAGCTCATCGAAGGGGAGCTCCGGAAGGAAGGATCTGAAAGAGGAAAGATACCATTTTGAATGTCGAATTTTCCGCAGACAAACTAAAGTCCAAGTTAGCCACGGCTTAAGGCCAGCCAATGGTAGCCTAGTGGAGAGGCCCGGCAAGGTGTCCGGCGGCTTATTTTTCCAGGGGGGTGAGTGTCGAGGGTGGGGATAAGTCGCGAAGGCGGTAGGGTGAGTGGGATGGCCAGCCTTAAGCGAAAGAGGGGAAAAGACTGGAAAGTGGGGTAAAATAGGCCGCAGGGTGGGGACGAGAGGGCGACACTTAGATGGCTAAATCGAGGGGTTAGAGGGTGCTGCGGGAGTACCGGAGGCCGAGAGAGGGCCGGGTGTCCCGATAGGCGTCCGAGCGACGGAGTCTACGCTTCGTTAACCCATTGCAATGTTATTTAATTTGCAAAGTACACGACGCGACAAGAGGCTGCCCCGGGTAATTTTGAAATTTCAACGGGCCGAGTGGACGCTAAGACGGCTGCTACTCGAAGCGTATCACGGTATCGTATCAGAGTAACAATTCCCTCGAATACTAAGAAACATACAACGACACGGATAGCGATGCCACCGACTGAAAATGCCTTCGTTGTCGCTCTATGGAGACGAAACAATCCGCCATCCTTTGAATGACCGAACGCCTCCGAGAGAGGAATCAACCGCAGACCCCATCTGACACTCGTTAGTCGACGGTGAAAAAAGAAAAAAAAAAAAATCCTAACCCTCGCAGGTAAGCAACACGATCAACCGAAATAGCTCACCCTAAATTTCTTTGGAACAAGTGTGCAAAAAATCACGGTCGGAAAACAGGGGCGACGATCTAAACCCTAAACATCGTCGTTTTTTTCCCCTGTACCCTCTAATCTCTAATCTAGGTTTTTTCGCCCATGTTTTTTCGCAACCCCGCCCCCCGCCGCTCTGCTAACCAGATATTAGACCGTGGAGCTGTATGACCGCTGTAAGTCGGAAGAAAAAAAAAAAAAAGAAATAGGAAGAAAAGAAAGAAAGAAAATGCTAAATCCTGGTCGGAACGACGACGACGACGACGACGACGACGACCTGGTGCGCTGGTATTTATATACGGCACGCTGACCAAACGATGATGATTTATCTGTAGGGATGCACGCGTTCGCCTGAAACGTTCGGGTAAATATAAAATCTCGTGCATCCGGGTGTTGACTGATGATAGTAAAAACCCATTGCCCGAGCAAACACGGCGAGGAATTTAAACGGAGCCTATTTTGCGCTATTTGACGGCCGTGGAATCCGTACGTATGGAAATATTGAAATACCGGGCGCGTCACGTATTCAGAATTAAATCACTAGACGTCTGAAAAAGAATGCACGCTAGTGCCATTCTTAGCGCGTTCCGTGTCAATTGGGTGTACACGATTTTGAACTCTTCAATTTGTCGAATTTCCAGACGTCGCGTTACACGTAACGACGCGAACGAATAAACAAATAAAAAAAAATTGCAAAAAAGCCTTCGTCCATCGAGAGTGCTACTTCCTCCTTACTTCGCTACCAAAGATTCCTAGTCCTGTCTTTGGTTCGCTTGCCGGGAGCACAGCGATACGATGCGTTAGCAATTGCGAAAGAACCGGGCGAAGAGAGGGAAAAGAAGAAAAGAGGCGACGGCACATTTTGGAGATGGGAAGGTCGCTCCGTGTACGATATTCGGAGAAGAAAATAGTTAAGATCGTCGGTTTATGCAGCATTAGATTGCGACAGGAGCAACGAAAACGGTGACGCGTCGCGGCGGCCTCGAGCGTAGCCGAGAAGCAAACCCGCGGGAACAGGAACGCGATACAAAATGTAGTTGAACGATCATCAGTTGGTAGCGGAGGCGCCACGGGTTACCTCGATCTAGGGACGAGAGAGCCGCGTCGGTAAAAGGGAATTATTCCTGGATCTCGTCCAATCTAAGTGGATTGTTCGATCCTGTCCCTAAGCCACCCACGCTCGGGTGAGAGTCCTTTCTCGCGACAGCAATCTTCCTAGCAGTATGGCGTTTTCATTACACGGGAACATCGTTAATCTCGAACGTCGAAGAATATCGTAGATCGAAGGTAGAAGACGAACCACTTTGTACGACCTTGGCGGCCAGTACGATTTTTAAGAGGAAAGAGTACCGATACACGAAACTCGAAACGTAATACGCAGCACGACGAGAGAAACTCGGAAGAAAGTTCGGTTTCTCTTTTACGTAAACGAATTAAGTCGAAACTTGCAACGGGATGATATTAAATTGAAAAATGATATTAAATTGACAACGAGGAGAATAAGTTGATCGAGGTCGTAGATGATTCGAGTACAGATGGTTGAAAGAATTCCTTTCGCGCCAGGGAGATACTTTTTTAATTTAACGCATACAAGGTATGGTCAGTTCGACGAGTTATTTTCATCAAGGTCACCGGTCTTGACTCTCTTCTTCCCTTGACTCTCCCGTCCCGCGGTATCTTTCTCGTTCTTTTTCAACGATGCAGCCAATCATCCCTCTCGCTCCAACTCTTTTAGACGCAATATCGGCCAACGTATGCATTCTCTCGGAACTAAAGCCCGGCGAAACTTTCGACCGATCCGTTTAACCGTTAACCGAATATCCAGACGAATAATATATATAGAAAAACCTGCTTATTCGCGATATCCTACGTTTTACAAAGAGCGTGTTATCTGTTATGCGTCACGTCCGCCCACGTACATCGAGTTCTCCTTCGTTTCTCTGTTTCGTCGCTGCGCTACAGCCGCTTCAGAATTCACCCTACAGCGATCCCGATATATCAATTCTCGGCTGCAACGAAGGGGATGATGCATCGTGTGCGCCCTGTCGTAGCTTCACTAAGCCACGCAGCAGCACTCACCTCGAACTTATTGCTCGGTATTTTACGAATTGCGTAAGCCTCGAGAATATCGATAGTCTAATAATATGCGTTATGATCGCTTGAATTTTCGTGCTTTCGGTTTTTCGCGTGTATGAGGAAATTCGAAGGTTCGTAAACTCCACAGAACGGGTATAATAAAAAGAAAAATGTCTAAAACATTCGACACGCGATAGTTGCTGTTAATTCAAATATTCGGTAAGCGAAAGGATCGTCTTTTTCCATTCCTTTTTTTCATACGTTCATAAAAGTACGAATTTGCGCCAACATCCGTAGCAGTCCGCTTTCGACAAGATGGTCTCGCGAAAAATGACAAGCACGAGCAACCGTGCGTCGATCATCGCGAAAGTCTAAAATCCGAAAAAAGCTTCAACTTTCGTTGTTCCCGTCGTTCGATGATTTCGCACACATTCCTCGCTATTTCCTCTCCCGTTATTTCGTCTCCAGCTTCTATGCGTAGCTGTAGCTTCGTGCAATACTATGACGCGAGGAAAGTGTTTTCTCCTCCCAGTTCGCCGCATAGAGAAACCAGGATCGCTGCGTATTGGCAAACTTGGTCCCGCCAATTTTAGATGCTTTGCCTTCTTTTTTTCTTCTGTCTGTTTGCAGCCCGCCGCTTGTTCCTCGTCTTCGTCTCCCTCTTCTTCTTCTTCTTCTTCGTCTTCTTCTTCTTCTTCCAACCATCATTCTCTAGCGCGAGTTGCCATTTTATTTTCACTAGTACGCCCGCTATTTTTGGCCGTTCTAGAAAACACGCCTCTCCTTTTTCCGGGTCTTGGCAACCACGTTCGGGAGACGCGATCGCGAACCAACGCATGCCGCGTGCGAATTTATTCTTATGCATGACCACGAAAAATATTGAGCGAAATCGCCACTGCCAAAAAGCCAAGCGAATTGCAATTTTTGACGGTCGTTCTGTTGCACTCTAACTCTGACGAGGGTCGCCTCGAAATCTTTCCGCTAGCGCCTTGCCAAAAGTTAAAATCTGCTTACATTGTACTGGTTCTCGGGATAAAAACAGGCGGACCCGTTCTCTCTCTCTCTCTCTCTCTCTCTCTCTCACTCTGCCGCGCGTCTCACCGGTTTCCATCATTCGTGCCGTTTTTCGGCGACGATCGAGGATGCAGAATTCCATAAACGAAAGGCACGGGGAGGGGGGCGAAGGGCGCGCGGCAGTCATCGAAAATATTCAATTCGATATATTTGAAAGGGGCAGGGAGTAGTAGCGGGACGGAAAATTTATTTTACGCATTGTGTAAATAACGCGCGCGCTGCACACAACGAGGCGAAGCGTTGCACAGATAATGTGTGCAGAGTCCCATCAGAATTGTGAGTATTGATCGTTTCGTAGTAAATATATAGTTTGCACTAGCGCGTCCTAGCGTATCCTAATATGTCGATAAATATGGCGGAATAGTGTCCATCGGGATGATGACTATCGGCAAAAGTGGGCATTTCGCTTCTTCTGTGTGGCGAGTGAGGGGAGCGAAAGGAGGGTCAATGACCTCGCAGAAAATCGATCGACTCGAGATCAGAAAGGACGAGGGTCAACGTAGAAATTGCAATGCCGCTAATAACGAATCGCGCGAAAAGCGCTCGTGGATAAACGTCGCGAAATTCGTTTCTCCACGATCGAGCTTCGAGATCAGAAGACGCTGGGTCGATCGAGGGGGCGAAAAACTCGCGCTACGATCGCTCGCCAATGCGGGGAAAAATACGTTGACTCGATCGCTTCCGAAAATTCTCGCGACAAACGCGAATAACTTTCGTTCTCGTTGCAATCATACGTTTCTATCGATGACGAGTTTCTCGAGTTCGAGTTCGAGAGAGAGAGAGAGACGAGAAAGAATGATCGATAGCAATTTTACGTTAATTTCCTTTTTAAACGTCGAAAGTCCTTCTGCCTGTTGGGATAGGCGAGTGACGATTGCGACGATTGTGACGAGGAAATTCGAAAACGGCAAGCAAGGTTGTTCGAACGAAACACGAAATAACGAATGGTCCTAAAATTTTCCATTACTTACAAACGCTACTTGCAAAGCTCTCTCTCTCTCTCTCTCTCTCTCTCTCTCTCTCTCTCTATCTTCCTCCCTCTGCGCAACGTAACGGAGAAGTTACGCGTCATCGAAACCTCTTTCGTACAGACGAAGAAAAGAAGAAAGAAAGAGGAAAAAGGGAAAAAGAAAGAGTAAACGGAAAAATACTTTTCCTTCTGCAAGAACCAGATTGATTTTTGTTTCGGTACAATGCGAGCTGACTCCGGCGTGTGTCTGCAGCAAGCAAGGCACTCAAGTTCTTTGATGCTAGAGACCAATAGAAACCAATTTACTTGGCGTTATAGCTACAGACTCGACAGTGCGCACGGCTAACAACGTATCCTCGTTATTGCATCCATTAAAAGATCGTGCGATGCTGGTGAAATAAAAAAAAAAAAAAAAAAAACAGAAAAGGAAAAAATGGGGAGAGAAAACGCGAAATACCGAATAAAACAAACGCGAACGGGTAACAAGCAAACGCACGGGCTGTGATCTAGAAATTTCCCAAATAGCCGGGAAAATTGGAGTCGAGTGTACGTGTACACGCACGAGTACCGTGCACATTCTGGCCGAACGCGAACGCGTCGAGGTGCAGCGGGGGGTCGCGATCGAAACCCAGGGATCGAGGAAATCTTTTTTGTCGCGCGAACCTCGCGCGCATTGGCTCGCCGTGTTTCGTATCCGCGTATTTTCGGACGATTTTCTCCTCTGTACGTCGCGCGAAAGAGGGGAGACGGAGAACGAGAGAAAGAGGGCTCCTCTCTTCCTCCCTGCCGCCGTCCGCTCTCTTCCCGCCCCTTTGCCGACTCGTTTCTCCGTCTCTGTCGCGTGCCTCGCTCGCCCCTCGACAACGCTCGCGCGCGTCTCTGCGGAACGGGAGGCAACGGACCAGCGTTTAATGTAAATCGCCACGCACGGGCCGCGCGCGTCGGAGTGAGAGGGATGCTCCGAGGCGCGAGGGGGCCGCGGGGGGCGGCGGGGCGGCGGGGCGGCGGGACGGAGAGGGCGCAGAGGGCGGCTCGGCGAGGGGGCGACGTCGGGGACGAGGAAACATACATATGTATGGGTAAATGTGTACCTACGCCCGCATCAAGCTCTCTTCCTCCCACTCTCTTTCTTCGCCAGCCAGCTCTCTCCCTCTGCCGCTTTCTCCCTCCCACCCTCGCCGCATCTTTCTCCTCGGCCCTCTTTCTCCCTTCCTCCCACATCTCTTTCACTGGATACTACCTCCATCCCGTACGGCGGCCGGTCGACTCTCTTTTTCGTTCTCCAGCTCCATCCCTGTCACGCTTTCCGCCCGTTCGATCGCCTCTGCTTCCTCTCTCGTTGCGCGCTTTCTCGCTTCACCCGCGCCTCCGCTACTCCAGCTCTCTCTAGCCCTCCGTCACTCCTACTCCTCCTTCCCTCTCTCTTTCGCGTGACCGTTCCGTGGACGAAGCCGCGCGAGCGCGTCCTTCTTTCTTTTTTTCCTTTTTTTTTCCCCAGCGTTTTTTCCCCCGTCACGCCCCCGGGCCGACGAGTGATTTTTATAATCTGCTACTTGTTGCGCGGCGCGTACCAGCGGCCGGCGTGCGGCCCGCCCGGAAAAACCGGAAAATAGAGGAAAACAAAAGCGAGCGGGCAGGCGCGGTGCAACGCGGAGACCGGCTACGCGTCCAGAGAACCGAACAGGGTGGCCGGCCTGGGCAATGGGCTGGGAGGACGTCGGGGTGGCGGCGGGGGAAAAAAAAGGAAAAAGGCACCGCGGGACCAGCCGGCGAATTATCCGCGTCGCTGTGTGCGGCTACGCTCGCCTCTGTGAGCGTCTCTGTCCCGCGCGTGCCGCCCGAAAATCCATTTCCATCCAGGGATTTTCTTTTTTTTTTCTTCCTCCCCTTTTTCCCGTCGCGCTACCCCGTTCGCGCTGTAGCCCGTCGCACGCGCCGCGAAAGAGATTTCCGCGTACGGCGAACAGCTGCTTCCGTCCACGGGAAGTTGTCGTCCGACGCAACATCGTCGGTGGTAAGCGCACGGCAGAAAAGCGTCTCTCTGGAGGCGGCGACGCGGCTGAAATAAACCGCGAAAGCCAGGCAGCGCGTTATCCTGCGCGCCCCGATGACCATGGACGAGTTCGAACGAAAGAAAGAAGGAAAGAAAGAAAGAAAGAAGGAAAGAAAGAGAGAAAGAAAGAAAGAAAGAAAGAAAGAAAGATGGTAAGGACGTCGATTCTGTTAGTCGACGGGGGCCGAACGGACGAAACGCGGCAACTTTGTCTCGCGTAGCGAGCAGCCAGAGAGCCGCGCAAAATGGCTTCCTCCTTTTCAGGAATTATCGCGATGTAGGAAGTCTCGGTCGACATGGTGGGGGTGGAGGTGGCCGCGGAGCGGCTGTCGGCCGAAAGTTTAAAATAGAATATCTCGCGTGTAACTTTCATCGGTCGTCAAAAAATCATGCAGTGTCGTACCTAGCGGGGGGCTCAGCCTCCCACCCGCCTCGCGGCGACGAACAGAAGGAACACGGAGGGGCGAGGAGAAAGGAAAGCCGAAAGGGGGAAACCGGCGCGCGGGAAGAACGGCGTGGAACGAGAAGGAAACGACGGGGAGAGCAGCCCTCTCTTCGCGTCGCCATCCGCCAAGCTCTAGGATAGGCCACGCGGTTCGACGTGGAGACGGCAGAACCTACTCAGACACATGCACGCGCGCGCCAAGTGTGCCGCGCGCGCTCCATGCATCGCCCGATGCAACAACGCTCGCGCGTGTGCGTCGAGAGCGCGCGGCGCACCGCGACGATTTACCGCCGGTAACTCGCGTCCAGGCAGGAAGTTCTCGCACAGGCCGAGCAAAGATGTTTCACAGCTTTTGTCGATAGCGCCGGTCGATTCCGTATTAGGAATTACCGAGCACAGGGAGACGTTTGTCGTTCCAACATATGGCACCGCCGTCCAATCGTCCCCGATCCTCACCGAGTCGAACCCAACCTCCTGTCCGCGAGACTTTCTGCCGGTCGAATTTCAGGCACGAGGATGCCTTCCGGCGGCAGGATATTCCGATAAGGATACCATCGTATCGAGGGCGGGATTTTCCCGCGACTCTTCGCGTCACGGTGCGCGGCCGTGCGCGCTTCCTTCGCAGTTCCGTTGTTTCCGCTCGCATTCGCCTTCCAAAGTTCGATCGATCGCTGTTCGAATAATTTCTACGCGATCGATGATCCCTCGCAAGGCGGTGATTCTCTCGGTACGCGCGACGGTGTGCGCGACGGCGTGCGCGACCACTCCATCACCGTAGATGGTGCAGTTTCGAAAATTCCTCGACTCGTCGTAAGCAAAGGTCGAAAGCAAAAGGAGAGGCTTTTCCGCGAAACGAGACGCGCGGAAAGCGCGGCGTGCCGATGATTTACCGTTCCCGGTACAGTTGCAGAGAGGAGGCTGCCGCATCGAGCTCTGATTTTCACTCTCCACGCCAATGAATGACGTAGCGAAGATACACCGCGACGGCAACGGCAACGGCAACGGCGGCGGTGGCGATGGCGGTGGCGGTGGCGGTGGCGGTGG
>JACXIL010000192.1:1613579-1625856 GCA_014737365.1 Bombus soroeensis
GTGGCGGTGGCAGTGGCGGCGGTGGCGGCGGCGGCGGCGGCGGCGCGGCGGCCCGATCCGCTCGCTCATATTCGCTAGAGCTCGCGCTCGCCTAGCCGCGCGCGAGTAGAGTACACACGGTGTGATCGGGGGCGCATGCGCAAACGCGTTGCGCGCCGCGACTCGACTCGCCTCGGCCCGACTTCTCGGCTCTCCGTGGCTCGCCCTCCCCGCCGCCAAGGTGCATGCATGCATTCTATGCGGCGTGCACCGCATTAGATGCATTTCTAAGTCGCGCCGCAATAAATCGCAGAAATATCGAAGTGGAGAGTCTGCCGCGCTGGCCCCAAGAGCCTCGAACGAGAGAAACCGTGGCCGCCCGCGTGACACGCGTCCAACTCGAATCCGGACAACGCGATCATCACCAGCGGGGACCGTGACGCGAACCGACCCGACTAACGCACGGTAAAAGAAGGAGAGGCCGCCGGCTGAGAAACACCGTGAGAGACGCGAAACACTGGACTACTCTGAGACCGCCGACTCGATTTTCATAGAATCCGATAAACCGGTGTGCGAGGCGCAGTTGGCCGCAGCTCTTCTTCCCGCGACTTCTCTTCTCTTCTCTTCTCTTCTCTCGACGAGGAAATCCCGAGGGAGGAACAACACGCAACGCTCTCGCCGTTTTGGAGATCAGGTTTTCGTGGCAACGAGCGTTTACGTACGTGCACACGCACGTGCGAAACTGGTGACGTCTTTCTCAACGTGTATCCCATAAATCCCTCTCTCAGCCGGCGAGCTGTGGTGGTGGTGGTGGTGGGGGCGGGGGGGAAGGGGGAAGGACAGGGGGCTGCACGGCTGCTCGGAGAAAGCTTTTCTTTTTTCCATCTCGAACGGCTGAAAAATCGCAGGCGTCGCCAGTGATCGAGGCCCGCGATAACGCGCTCTCGTCGTCCACGTCGAATTAGAATAATGACGGACGGTTGTCGTTGGCCGGGCAGGAAGTGAT
The DNA here is from genome assembly GCA_014737365.1 of Bombus soroeensis. Taxonomy (NCBI): domain Eukaryota; kingdom Metazoa; phylum Arthropoda; class Insecta; order Hymenoptera; family Apidae; genus Bombus; species Bombus soroeensis. Next base: position 1,614,565 of record JACXIL010000192.1, read on the forward strand.
AAAGATTACGTTCAGCGACCCGGCCGCGTGCGTGACGGCTCGTGAACGCGCGCGATTTTCACGGAAAAGGGCCGCCACGGATGCGGCAGCGTATTCCAAGGAGCAAGAAAAGAATACGACACACTGAGTCACGTGCGAACCAGTCCCTCCCACTTGCGGACGCGGTGCCGCGGATTTCAGTGCACTGAAAATCGTAACATCGCCAACCTCTGGCAGCTCCGCTTCCTCAAACGCCTCGTCCTTTCTTCTTCGTTGGTAATCGAATATCGCCGAGTATCGTGGAGAGGAGATCGGCATCGAGATCCAGATCGAAGATACGAGCTCGAAGGTTATACCGCAGCAGGATTTCATGCGAACGCGGACCAATTGCATCACGGTGAATGCCTATGGACGCGATGGCTCGCGAGTGAAACGAGGATCGGGAAAATAGGGAATATCGGCGAGCAAGGAACGGTGCCGCCTCGGAAAACCGTAGACGCGCGTGTTGTTCGGCGCCCTGTGCGGTGACGAGCCGCGTACGGCCCTGGTGCACGTTTTCGCCGGCACGGCACTTGCGAAAAATTCAGCTCTGCCGTGCAGCCGAGTTAATCAGGAAGCGCACACGTTTTTCCACGACACGCGCGGAGCACACGAGATTCGACTAGCGACTAGCGACTGGCGACCACAGTGTCTCGTCCTCGGCGTTAGCGTCGTCGTGTGGAACCGCGAACGAGCGTGTGGTCGGAACGATGCACGCGGAGATCAGTGCCCGTCAGCCGAGAGGTCTTTGAAAGAAAACGGCAGAAAGTGGGAATAATCGGCGCGCTGTGTGTACCACCGGCCGAACAATTCTTTCCACGGGTCGTCCATCATTTCGCGGAGGTGTTTCGTCCGATCTCATCTTTCCACCGCCTCTCAACGAGGCGGCAGTTTCGTCGGGGTGATAGGTGCGCGAGTGAGTGAAACGAGAAAAACTGACCGGTCTCGCGAATTAGTGTCGGATGAACTGGAAACACCGTTCGTACGAAGTGAAAGAGGATGGTGACGAGGACGACGACGACGAGGACGACGACGACGGCGACGACGACGACGACGACGACGACATCGACGACGACGACGACGACGACGACGGCGACGACGACGACGACGACGACGACGACAACGGCGACAAAGGTGGCGGCGAAAACGGCGGCGGCGACGACGACGGCGACGACGACTACGTCGACGAAGACGAAGACAAAGCCGACGAAGACGACGACGACGGTGATGAGTACGAGTACGAGCATGATCAGGACGACGATGACGCGAGGCTGGTAGATCGGAGATCCACTAGATACGAGTTTAGGTTCAGGTAATGTTTCGTCAATGCGACAAGATTTTACTAATATCTCGAGCTTCGTGCTTCGTTCGTTATCGATTGGTTCGGAGGTACCCGGCAACGATCGACGATTAAGATAGAAATCCAAGATACGACATAGATCGACCCTTTTCCTTTTTCTCTTCCTATGTATTTCGCATTGATCGAACGTTGCAACGGGTCTCTTCGACGATCGTCTTCCGCGCTCGACTCTAACAACTATTAATATTCCTTGCTTGCAGAACTCTGACCGGTACACGCTTTATGCCGCAAACTAACAAACCGAAAGCACGCGGATTGGAGGAAAATGGCTGATCCGGACTAGGCTCACGCTACTCTCCCTTCCGCTCCTTCTTTCTCTGCCTTCCAATCATCGCGTCGTTTTCCAGCTTTCCTCGTTGCTTCGCCGATCTCGCGAAAAGCACGCTTCGTTCTTCTCGCTAGACTTCGCGACGGAATTTTTCACTAGTTGCAAAAGTACATACGCATTCACGCGTATTATTTACGAGCAAAAGTTTGCAAAGAGATCGTGCATATTCGTTCGAAACGCGACGAAACTCTCGAGGATCGACCGTAAGCGAGTCATGCCAGGCTTTTGTGGAACGATCGATCGAATAGGTGCCGGAAGGAGAGTGGGTGGTATACGGAAAATAGAGAGAGAGAGAGAGAGAGAGAGAGAGAGAGAGAGAGAGAGAGAGGAAGGGAGTAGCGTGGTGATTAGTTGCAGTGTTTTGGAAAACAATGCGCAAAATTTCGCCGGTGATAAATAATAAGAGAGCGAGTAAAGTGTAACGTCGGGCAGGAGCGAAGTGGCGTGCAGGTCGTGCGTATGAATAAACAACCCGGGCATATGTATTGTCCATTAACGAATAAAAATTAAATAAAACACGAGCAGAGATTGTCGTTTGGAAACTTGAAACATTCATTGTCCCTTCAGCCTGTTATCTTTCCCGGACAGTCGACGGTACGATGGAACGATGGAACGATAGAACGACAAAACGGTGGAAAGATTCGCAACCTCGACGAGAGTCTATCGCCCCGTACCGTGCCTTTTCCCTGTCATCCGACACTTACATATACGATACAAGAAAAAGAAAAAAGAAAAAAAGAAAAAAAGAGAGAAGGGAGAAAGAAAAAAATGAAAAAGATGAAAAAAAAATGGAGACAAAGTGGCAAGCGCGTTCCCTATAACGTTACGAGTAAATTTAGCTGGCTGGAAACCCGGCAATGTTGCAATTCACGCAACGCGTACTCGGCTCGCCCCTATCGTATCCACCTCTCCTCCCCTCTCGCCACCCTTAATTTAAACCCTTAAACAGGTCCGACCTGGTGGCACCTTGAAACCTTCTGTCTGCTAACAGGAGACGAGATAATACTCGAGCGAAGGGTACACGAAGGAAAAGAGGAAGAGCGGCGAGCGGCGAGCGGCGAGCGAACGGTCTCGAGGGGTAGGAAATATCACGAAGGAGAAAAGAAAATGAAAAAGCGGAGGAAGAGAAGAGGAATGCGAAATAATTCGAGATAGGTTGATGCGTCTCTCTCCCCTTTTGCTACCCCCCACCTCTGGACACGGGGCATCACCGATGGTCTCGCCCTTCCCTTCCGGGCCCCGTTCCACCCCCCTTTTTTAAGGCGGCCAGCTGCGGGGTCAGTTTTCGACGGGCGCGCGGCGCATTAAGATGCTACGCACGAAATTTGTCATCGACCTCGTGTCATCGTGTCTCGTGACCGCGTGAAAATTCGCTCGCTTGTTCTCGCGTGTATGTAGGTAGCGAAGCAGCAACGCGCAACCACCCCCGAGAGTCCCCGATGGAGAGGAACGAACGCCGACCGAAGGAACAGCGCGAGAGAGAAAGGGAAGAAAAAACAGCGTGGCGCGAGAACAACCGGCGGATTGCTTCTGCAGTGATGAACGCGTGATGGATATTAAATGGGTGCACGGTACGCATCGACAGATTAATTCCATTTCCAACAGGCCCTGCTGCTTTTCGCCAGCAAGGTTTTAACAAATACGCGACCGCGCTGCGAGCCAGACGATCCGAAATATTAACTGTTTGCCTCTCTCTCGCAAGCGCGCGCCCTCTCTCTCCCTCTCCCTCCCTCTCTCTCTCTCTCTCTCTCTCTCTCTCGCTCCTTTTTTTTCTTTTTTTTCTTTTTTTACTTTTTCTTTTTTCGTTTGTCGTTTTATCGTCGCTCGAAATTCCACGAACAAATATTTGCCGAACATCGATCATTCTCGCGATAGAAAGACGCGATACGAGCATGGTTCGTAACTTTTCTCGCTCAAGCGGCTGAGACTTGTTTTCTCCGCCTGTGTTCTCCGATTCTTCTGGTTACCATTGTGATCGTTTTCCCCGTTCAAAAACGATTTTCCCGAGTTTGAAAAGACGACGGGTTCGTTATAATGGAGTCTGTGTTTTCGAAATGTCTAGCGTTAAATTACATTCGCCGAGTCAATTTTACACACGTGAAATTTGCGTTGCTCTGTGCCCGTGAAAATTCCACAGCTACCCAGTGACAGGAAATTCGAACGCTTCTTTGAAACGCGGCCTGTCAATTCTACCCTCGTTTGCCGTGCCAATCGTTTCGCGTCGTGCAAATAATTAATCGCAAATAATACCGCTTTCCGTGAAAGCTGTGAAAGGGTGAGCAACCCCTAAAAACGCGCGCGGCTATATCGGCTCGTTTAATTTCGCTAATTTCTTTTCTGCCGTTCGCGCGGCCCTCTAACACGAATCGAGGGTAGCAGCCCTTACGTTTTCCTTCCGCGTCGGTCGCGACAGAGGACAGAGAACAGAGGACGGAGACAAAGGAAGACCGAAGGAGACGTTAGAGAGTTCGCGAAACGTTAAAAATCTCATGGGGTTGCGAGAAGAGCGGAACGAGGGAACGAGGGAACGAGGGAACGAGGGAACGAGAGAAAGTAGCAAGGACGAGGCACCGGGGAAATAATTACTTCTCGTACGCGACGAACGAAAGAGTATCTGTAACCGCGAAGATAATGGCGGGAGGATTCCGGTGAAATATTTCGGAAATATTCCTTTATTTAGACGAACAGAATGCAAACTGCGCTTAAAATTTCTTCCTACTCTATGGTTAACGCATTCGCTGCTACCGACGCGTACCATCTCTCGCAGCTTATATCGTAAAATATAAGGCCTTGCTCTATCCGACACGCACGATCGGCAAACGTACTAAAGTACTAAAAATGCTAAAATACTAATATACTTAAAAGTATAATTTAAAAGCGCAGTTTCGCGGTATTCAAATAGTAGATCAAAATTACAAATACTGATTCGAACTTGAGTGTTTCGTCAAATCTTTGTAGCCAACTTTCACATTGATAGATACTAGGAACCTGGAAATTCCCATCAACTGTCTGCAAAGCACAATTTTTTCATCGTACAGACACTTAAAAACAAAAGTGGGTGGGGGGGGTAGGGGAAAAGAGAAACGAGAGGAATCTTTTCATCGCCTTGTCGCTGCAACCGTTACATTTGGTACGCGTAGGCCGAATTATCTAGCAACTTAGACGTTGGATCCTCGTTAATAACCAGAGAAGACGCAGCTGCTTGGCTAGTTTTTGTACGTTTCAACGAAAAAGTTTTAGAAAGGCGAACATCAGGCAGCGAGGTTAAAACAGACATTATTGGAAAACTAAAGACATCTCCGGCGAAAAATGTATACGGTTGCCGTAAGATGGAAACGATCGTGTTTTAGTAGCAGCGATATTTTCTCGTGCCTTAACTCGAGATTGAACGAAAGCCGCGAGCATCGATCCAAGAAAACAATGACTTTCCAGTTCGCGTAAAAGAACGGAAAAACGTTACCAAAGAATTCAATTATCGTCACGACTGATTGAATCGGCCAATCATCGGACGGAAATTGGATCTCCTCGTTCCTTTTTAAGCGACAAAAATTTCTCTCTCATCTTCTTATCACCGAATTACCTATAAAAGTTCCGACTAAACGGCTCGTTGTCAGAGAGCTAGCACCGCGCTTCGACCGAGGCTAATTTCGTCCTACCCTTCAACGAAAAGCGAACACTCTGTTTCAAAGGAATTAAACAGCTTCATATGGAACCGATAGCTAAACAGCAAAATTGTTAAACTCGAGCGACGAATTTCGGGCATCGAACCGGAATCACAGTCGTTTCTCCGAGAAAGTCTGACAGACTGTATTTCACGCGAAAAAAAAAGAAAAAAGAAAGAAAGAATGGGAAAGAAGAAACCGTGTTCGAATCATCGAAGCGTTATTGATTAAAACAATCGACGAGACCTCGTTCCGTGATGCGACTTTCGAGAGGAAGGCCAAGAAGGGAGCGACAGAGAGAGAAAAGGACAAAGTCGCAGTGGGGGACAGAACGTTGGAGAGAGGGTGGATCGACAACGGGAAAAGATGGCGTAAAAATGGAGGGTGAAAAATACGAGTGGGATGGGGGTCACGGGAATTCCCACCCTCTCGTGGGGTGACTACCTCGCGGATGTTCCATTGGGAATACTCGGGAAGATTTCCAAATTTCGTATCCCCGAGGCGCGCGGCAACTTTTTAAGACGTCTTCCATTAGCGGAGGGTCCGATAGGCATTGTTTAGTCGCATGATTTACAAATGGAGATCGCCTTAAAAAGGCTCGTGACCGTTCATCGAACGAAGGTTCGTCGGTTCACAACCATTTCGCCCCCGTGAAAAATTAACACGCTAGATCTCTGTTCTTCTGCGTTGGGAACGATAGAAGCTGTTCCTATCGGGGTTTCATGGGTTTCATTTCGAACGGTGAACTAAGCGGCGAAAGAACGAGTACGAACGCGACCAAAATCACCGACGCATCTTCTACTACGAGACAATTCGGTGTACTGCGTCGGTTAGATTTTCTGACGAAGAAGAAGAGCTCGCGGCAATACCTTCGTCGGGTCATCGTCGAGGTATTATCGATCACAATGTCGCTATCGTAGCGCTTGATTGGAAAAATTTATATGGTCGTAGGAAAGTATCAGAGGAACTAAAAGATCTAATTAGTAAATGGTATAGCGACATTTTTTGCCACCACTGGTATCCAAAGACAAGCAATTGGCAATAAACGTGGCAGAGAGAAAGGAGAATAATCTGTTTTCCTCGAATGGACGGGTTTCTCGTCCGCCGATAGATGTGTTCGGCGGTTTGATTCGAGGAGACAATGCAGGAGGAGCCGGTATCGGATCGAAAAAGCGGAAGATCTAATTTTACAAATATTCGCACATTCCGAGTAATTCAAGGCTGCGACTGAGGCTGGCAGGTAGACGGGTGTGGGGGAAGGTGCAGCAGCACCGAGTTAAAACAAACATTTTTGCGCGTGCGAGCTTCGGCCATAAAGCTCTGCCCGGCCAAATGCATTGGCCGGCAGTTGCATAACACTCTAGAATAGCTTCGGAAAATGGTGGACCTTCTCTCGCGGCTGGCTTTTTCTTTTTCGGTCTGCATCAGCCGTTCTACGACGTCTCTATACCGAGAATTGGTTGCCCGGCTCTCCCTTCCCGACGAACACGAGGTTCATCTTGGAACACGGAAAATATACCGACTGGCTACTTCTTTGCCGCGCCTCGACTCCGAAATGGCTGCTAATTGGGCGCAGCTTGAATCGTGGGAACAAAGCAGGAGACAAACAAAATTCTCACGTATATAGGTTAGCCAGGATCGGAAGGCAGGATGAAATCGCTGCCAAAAATATTTCAGTTCCGGCAGAAAATATAAATTCCTCGTACACAATGAATCGAGCTACGGTTTTCTTTTCCTCGAACACGCGCCTACACCAACAGTGGCAGGCAATTTAGAATGCGATCTGTACACGACAGTGCAGCACTCTATTTTCGACCTTAGACGAGCCCTGCATCGTACAAACAAATCTATTTGTCTGGCGCGAAAAATGACAGAAGCGACTAAGCGATAACTAATAACTTTTCGAGACTCAGCCATCCGTACTATACTTTGGCCAAGACGGACACGCTGCGTGTTCGAGAGAAAGAGAAACACGATTGGTTTTTGCTCGAGTACTACAAGTCTCGATCTCGATCCGCGATCGCGTGTTACGCAACCGAGAGCCGCTCAAAACCGATCGAAAATAGCACGCGAAATGGCGGTTATTTTTTGCAGGGCTCGGGGAGAAGAGAGAGAGAGAGAGAGAGAGGCGTATCAGAAGCGAATCTTTAGCCAAACGCCGATGTCTAAAAACGATGTCTCTTACGTTGCAAAACGTAGTCTGTCGGGAGTCTCGGAGAAACTCGATTTCCTGGGTTCAACGTCCACAGGGAGGAGGAGGAGGAGGAGAAGGAGGTCCCTCTCGATCTGTCGAATCCTTTCGAGGTGTCTAAGGCAATTAAAATTATTTATTAAAAGACACCGGTTGAAAGTAAAGAAAGAGTGAGGGGATGGGGGGAGGGAGAGGGAGAGGGAGAGAGAGAGAGAGAGGGGGGGAGGACGCAGAGGGGCGACGGAGAGGCGCGATCCGATTAAAATCTAATTTTTCACGGATACTCTCTTAATTAAAACATTAAATTGATTGCGGCGTAAGGTTGAGGTGGCGAGGGGGTACCGTCTTCTCGAGGCGGGACGAAGCAACGAGAGGCAGGGTCGAAGAAAAAGAGAGGAGGCAACGGGGGGTGGGAGAAGCGGAGGAAAAGACAGGGTGGAGGTTCGCGCGAAAATAAATGAAAATGAAATCAATTATAAAACTGTTTGAGGAGACTCCGAGGAGCAGGCAGTAACCGATGGACGGATAGACGGACGGACGGACGGACGGACGGACGGACGGACGAACGGACGGACTGGTACAGGTCGATCTTGAATTTTCTTAATTAAAAATCTACAGACTTTGCTTTCAATTAAAAACCGAAATGCCACGGCTCGCTCGTTACCGGTTTTCCAGTTACTCCGAGGGGCCACGAAATAGCGTCTTGCTGATCGAACCCGTTGATAGAACAACAAACTTGAGCGAAGAGGACGCGACGCGACGCGACGCGACGCATATCTTCCGCCTTTCGTGGCAATGCAATCTTAAACTTTATAATACCGTCAATCAGTCCCATTTAAAGAAAATTTTCTTTGTCCATTTCGTCCTCGGATTACGCGTAACGTAAGCTTCTTCCATTCCCGTGAATATTTCGAAAATATCGATCGCCGCGAGATCAGCTGGATCCCTGGCATTTTTACAAACTTTCCTCTCTCAATCACGCGTCAGACACGATACAGACAGAAATCAACACGAACAAGAATTAGAGAAAATCAGCACACGATCGTTTCAAGCGACATTCGAACGGGAATATAAAGAGAGAGGGAGAGGGAGAGAGAGAGAGAGAGAGAAACCTAACGAATGTTAGGACAAATTTAAGATTTTTCTCGCGAAAGGGCAAAGATTCGTCGAGTCGATTCGAGAGAGAAAGCGTGAAAGGGTGAAAGGGTGAAAGGGTGAAAGGGTGAAAGGGAGAAAGAGTGAGAGTGGCACTCTAATCTTCGCGAGATTTTCGCGGCACGAAGACATTGCCTCGATTTATGATCCTCCTAAATCTCGACCGTCCTCCCCTCGGCCAGGCTCCTTTGTCCCTGGACACTTTTGCACTTTTAAAACTTACTTCGCCGCGGAAATTTCATTATAAGTGTCGTGGCTCTCGTCGCGGCGATAAGGCGACGCCAACTTGCCCAAGGCGCGCTTGCCGCTTTACATCGCGGCCTTTTGAAATATCGCCGTGGATTTCACCGCCTCGTCCTTTCCTTCTGTTTCGGCCCCGCGGACTTTTCCACGACTTAATCAGCGCGGGCGCGCCACTTTATAGATAAACAAAGTTAACATGTTGCGAACTCGCCACCGAAATATTGCCGCTGAATTGCCAGCCGCGCTTCCACGGGAAAAACTCGACAACTCGCGAACGTCTATGGGTGTAATCAGCGCCGCGATTCTCCCCAGCTTCCACGAGAAACCGAAACAAATCAAAAGACTAAACACCGTCCAAATTCGATGCATCGTTCAAATTCGCGCGAACGAAATTCCCGTCACAAGCATCGCTCTATCTTCTCGTCCGTTTTAACGCCCTTTCGCACATGCATGTCGATCATTAAGTCGGACCAACGTTATTTGCACTGTAGAAAACTGCTGGTGGATTGGTCGTCGATTCTCTAAACGCTCCATCAGGTTGTTCCCTTGTTCGACAACTTCGTATCCAGATACATACTTCTTCTTAGCCGCCAAGCGAAGGACGAACATTGTTATCATCGCACAGTCATCTCCACAGTCGGGTAAAACGTTCGATTAGTCGAGTCGAAGGCGTTGCGTTAGGTCTCGTAGATGAAAAAAATGAGACGTCCGACGCTTCGCAATTAGTCAACGTGCGCTTTTCCTAAATTCGTTCGGAGACAATGGCGCCGTTGGGTCCTCCGGTTCCCTTCTTTTTTTTCTTTTTCTTCTTTTCTTTTTACGACCTTCTGCCTGCTTTGTTCGCCGCCGAAGACAGACCAGACACGCGAATATAAAGGGAAGAGAGCGGAACAATGAAGGTTTGGGCGACGCGGCGTGACCTCGAGATGAAACGAGGCCAGCCACACACAGGCCAACCAGTTAACCACGGTTTCACCACGATTTCACCGCGATTTTACCACGACTTTACCGCGAAAAGCTGAAAAATCACGAGCTGTCGCGAGATTCGTAAAATCCCGGCCCAACCCTTTGCCGAAGATAATGCGCCTCATCCTCTTCCGGGCTCGGTTTAGCGAGATTACAGTGTAATCGCGATTCTTCGATGGCGAAGAGTGCAGCTGCTGCTAACGGAGGTAGGTAGCGGCATATGCTGCGTGGTCGGCAGTGCTCTTCCGATTATCCACATGCTACGCGTATACCTTGGAGAATGGACATCTGGCCTGCCCGCGGTGCTCGGCGGATTATTTGCTCGTTCGTTCCTTAGCCGCGTACCCGATAGACGCCCGATACGCCACTTACAACAGCCTTAGCGGAATTCCGCCGCGGAGACGAAAGTTTAATCGAACTGCATTTGGGTTAGCGTTGAACCAACCGAGATTTGTTTATCGGAAAAGACGCCGACGTGTATACGCGACTAGTCGTTTGACGGCACGGCACTAAAGCAGGAACGGAAAATCAATCTACAGGCAGGCTTTTCTTTCCGCGAAAAAAGAATTTGCGTCGCGGACTCGAAACATTGGCAACTCTCGATCTCGCTCGCTCTTGGCCAACGACGATTCGGTTCCATTTAACCCGTTGCCTTAATCGACCGAGTTAACTCGGGCGCAGGAAACTGCATACACGAAAATGTTTCACCGCCAGTTAACTCGGGCTGCCTCCAATTTTCTCGCGTTTCTACTTCTCTACCTAATAACCGACATATTTCGGGGATAATGATCGTGGTATTTATCGGCAATGTCCGCCCGTTTCCTCGTCCATGCGTGGGCACAGACTGGCAATAAAAATTTTGGCAATAAAAATTACTCTCCGAGATGAACGGATAAGACACGACGTCGTCATAGAACGATACGAACGATAGTCGTTGCTCGACGAAAAGCACGCCAAGATGGTGGGTGGGCTACTTCTCGCGTGGGGAAAACAGGCGACGAACAACAAAGGACAGGATAAAGGATCATTTTTGCCGATAACCAACGAAGCAAATTTCTTTCCATGAAGCGGCAGTAGCTTCTTCGGAAACGAACGAAATAAAGGCACCTGACAAGGGTGGGGGTGGGTTAGGTAGAGAGAGAGAGAGAGGGGGAGGCGAAAGGAGAACCAGGCGCTATCTTCGTCTCGACATCTTCAGGCAAAGTGTCCAACGTCGGAGGTTGGGTAGGAAGTACTCGAGGAATAGCTAGAGACTGAAGGGTGGCTCGAGAGGGTGGCTCACGGTTGAATCGGCCGCAAATTGCGGCGAAAAAGGTAAAAGTTGCCCGCTTAACTTTCTTCCGCGCGGAGGTTGAGGTTGGCCTGTGAT